>JAUPFV010000004.1:200136463-200564875 GCA_036936605.1 Limnanthes douglasii subsp. nivea | reverse complement strand
AGACTACTAATTAGATCAAGCCACTTTTCCGCATTAATTATTCGTTCAATTATTATGATATTTATATTCTATACTTATTTTTTTAAATAATTTTATTAATAATTATTATTGATTCAAATAATATTACTAATTAATTAATTAATTTAAATACTATTAAGACTAATCGATTATCTTTTTAATTATTTTTCTTATACAGATTCAAAAGTTTGAGACTTATTGTTATAACGGTAACATTTTTAGTGAGAGAAACTCTTCCTTCTCACTAATAACTGTTCTTTTCCTATCATTTTTTTTTCACTGTGATTTCCGATGTGGCTTCGGGGCCTTATGGCCTGAATTTTTCTTTCATTCTAAAGCTTTTATTACCTTTTAAATCCAAATCCGCGGTTGAAATGTGGTTTCATTCCCAATCGAACAACTCTTTCCTGTCTTCTTTGTCGCTACTTGGACTTTCTGAGCAACCGATCCAGAGTACCGTTCTCGTGGCGCTCTATCCCGAACCAGTAGCTCATTCTCAGTGGCTATCCAGGGGAAGCCGCATCGTATGGAGTCAGACCGGTCGAAATCGTCTGCAACTGCAAATGAAGGAAAATCGGAAATCAAAAGGTCTTATCAGTATCGAAGTCGGGTTCTTCGAAGGAGTCTGGCCGACTCGATATAAGGCGAGAGAGGGGTTTTACCTGGATCGCGTATGGCTGAGGACTGGATTTCGGATGACGGATCTGATGGGGAGGTGTGCAAAACGGGATAGAAGGTCGATGGGTCTGGTTCGAAGGAAAAAGCAACCTGCAAATCGAGAGAGAAGACAGTAGAGGCTTCGATCTTGGTATCTGTTCTGGGTTTAGACCTGTGATTGAGTTGGACCCGATTCTGGGCCCACGAGTTGGTCAGGTCAAAGACCCACTAGCTGGGTCTGACTCGATTTTGGGCTCAGAATATGGTCTTGAAAAATGGCCCAGTGAAAATTATTCAGCCCTCTTCTGACTTTCAGGCTGGTATTTAAGCCCTCTCTTCTTATGGGCCGGGACTGACTCTCTGTAAGTATTTATTTATGAATATCGCATCATGGAACGTGAAAGGTCTAAATGACCCTGTCAGGCAAAAAGACGCCAATGATTTTATCCTTAGTAATCATATATCCTTGATAGTTCTGGTAGAAACTAAAGTCCAAATTCATAAAATCGATCAAATAATTAGGAAGATTATGCCATTTTGGCATGTTGTTACTAACCATGTGACCCATCCATTAGGTAGAATCTGGATTCTCTGGAACCCTAGTGTCATTACTATTACCAAAATCTCTCAATCTCCCCAGTTTATCCACTGTATAGCAAAATGTCATAATTTCAGAGCCACTTTTAAACTCACTGCTATTTATGCATTTAACGATGCTAGCGATCGTATCCCTCTTTGGAAGGATCTTTATAATATCTCCAAGTATGATAACCACATCCCTTGGGTTTCCCTTGGAGATTTCAATGCGATCTGTCACCCAGACGAGCGTATGGGTTCTTCAGACTCTTGGTCTTCAGCTATTGATGACTTCAATAGCTGCTGCTACCTTTGCAAACTCAGTGGTCTCCAATCTACTGGTTTTCCTTTCACCTGGATCAACAAGCAGCATGCTCACCCTATATTGTCTAAAATTGATCGAGTTCTAGTCAACCCGGATTGGGATGACCTTTTCCCTATGTCCAGTGTTCATTTTGGGTACCTTCGTACGCCTGACCATACTACGGTCACTCTGTCCCTCGGTCTCCCTCGTACTCGGAGTAAAAAACTTTTTCGTTACTTTAATATGTGGCAATCCTATCCCCTGTTTAAGGACATCGTTTCCTCAAGTTAGACCGCCCTTACTACCTCTGGTGGTATGAGGATGGTCTCGGATAAGATTTCTCGCCTTCAATCTGAGCTTGCTTCTCTTAATCGTAAAGAATTCAGTGATATTTCATCTAGAGCCTTTGTTGCTCAAACAACACTGTTTGAGGCTCAATCAAATCTAACCTCTGATCCTCTCAGCCCTCTCCTGGTTTCAAAAGAATTCGAAGCTTCTGATTGATTTATCTTTTTCAGTCGAGCGGATGAATCCTTTCTAAAGCAGAAATCTAGAGAAAATTGGATCAAGCTGGGTGACCAAAATACTAAATTCTTTCATAATAGCATTAAAGCTCGGCTTTTTCGTAATAAAATTCTCTCGATCTCCGATAATCAGGGAGAAACCATCACCTCTCCATTTAGGTTTTCTAAAGTCTTCGTGAACTTTTTTGAGAAATCCTTAGGGACTAAGCATACTATCCCATATCCTGGACTTGAAAAAGTCTCGACCATGCTTTCTTCGTTGTTACCCTCACTGATAAAGAGTCAATGACCCGTGAGGTCTCTAATGAGGAAATTAAAACGGCTCTTTACAGTATTGATAATGACAAATCTCCTGGTCCTGATGGTTTCAATTCCAGTTTTTTCAAAGCCACATGGAATATTGTTGGCCCCTGACATTTGTAAAGGAGTCAAAGAGTTCTTTCTCACTAGAACTCTAATTGAATCTTGGAATGCGACCTCTACTGCTCTTATCCCTAAAAAGGTTTCCCCGTCGGGGCCAGCGGACTATAGACCAATTGCCCTTTGCAATGTAGTCTATAAAATTATTTCTAAAATTTTGGCCAACCGAATCAAAATTTCCTTCCCTTACCTAATTGATTCATCCCAATCAGCTTTCGTAACGGGAAGGAACATCTCTGATAACATCCTTCTGTCTCAGGAACTTCTTAAGGGATATAATAAAAACGGTAAAGGAAAAAGGGTTGCCCTAAAAATTGATATAATGAAGGCCTTCGATAATGTCCGATGGCACCTCATTCTTGATATAATGAATTTCCAGAGAAGATGATCACTTGGATCATAAAGTGCATCTCTACCCCCTCTTACTCTATAATAATTAATGGAGATCATCATGGAAATTTCAAAGGTAAAAAAGGTCTTCGTCAGGGTGACCCTATCTCCCCCCTTCTCTTTGTGCTTGTTATGCAAGTACTTTCTGGCATCCTCAAAGAGAAAAGCCAGGATCGGTCTTTCCATTTTCATTGGAAATGTCATAAGCAGAAAATCATCAACCTCTGTTTTGCAGATGACCTAATGATTTTCTGCCATGGTGACACCCGATCCCCTAGTCTTATCAAGGACGCTCTGGATGATTTCTACTCTCTTTCTGGTCTCAAAGTTAACCCCTTGAAAATTCATATTTTTTCTCGGGTATTAACCATACTGGTAGACTCCAACTTATTAAATCAGTCTTATTTGCGGGTCAGGTCTATTGGTCCTCGATTTTCATCATACCTTCTAGGATAACTAAAGAATTAAACCAATATATCCATCGCTTTCTTTGGTCTGGCTCGACTATGAAAATCTATGGGGCTAAAGTAGCTTGGTCAACCGTTACCACTCCCCACAAAGAGGGCGGTCTTGGGATCCTAGACCCAAAAATCTGGAATCAGGCGGCCGTCCTTAAGCATCTCTGGTCTATCGTTAGTAGTAGGACTCAATCTATATGGTGTGAGTGGATCAAAACTAAAAAGATGAAAAATCAAATTTTTTGGAAAGTTTCTTTGAATCCCTCGTCCACTTGGATATGGAGGAAAATTCTCCGTCTGCGGCCTTTGGTTTGTAATCTTTACAGGATGGCTATTGGAAATGGCCAGAACACTTCATTTTGGCACGATCCATGGCTCCTCTCCACGTCTCTCGCATCCCACTATGGATCTGAAGTAATCAGTCATTCCCGACTGGGAAGCAACTTAAAAGTTTCGGACATTATCAGAATTGGTGAATGGAATTGACCTGCAAATCTGAGATCAGCCCGCGCTCGCAGCCGCTGCCACCTGGACGAAATCCACCAGCTCATCCTCTCTCTTCCTCATCCGAACATTCTATCTTGCGATGTTCCTTATTGGACGGCTAAGGCAGGATGTATCATCTTTACAATTAAAGACACGTACAATGCCCTCCGCGAGCCTGCCCCTGAAAAGGGATGGGCAGGGTTAGTTTGGAATAAATATAATATTCCGCGCCACTTTTTTATTTCTTGGCTGGCTATCAATGGCAAGCTTGTCACCAAAGACAAGCTTCGTAGTTGGGGTTATAATGTCCCACTTACCTACCCCTTTTGCCACTCTGAAACGGAAACTACATCTCATATTCTCTTTGAATGTAGTTACTCTCAGAGCATCTGGACTTACGCCAGGGTCAAGCTTGGTTTTCCTTTTCTTTCCTCTTGCTGGTTTTCTTGGATTGACGAGGCTTCAAGTTGGCCAAATTCTCGAAACAAGAGTATTTGGAAAACTTGTTTCAATGCGGTTATCTACCATATTTGGAAAGAGGGGAATTCAAGAATTTTTGGATCTTCCCCGGTTTTGGCCTCTGTAGTATCATACCACATCTTATCGGATATCCGATTTAGATTTCATGGTACCAAGATTAGCTGGTAAGTTTATTGTAATTAATTCTAACTTACTATTTCTTGTGATACAGGTACTCGTTGTCTCGACTGGAGCGCAGATTTCAGTGGGGATGATCACGGAGTCACTACTCAGCCACCTCTGTCACCTAGTCATTTGCATATTTCGAGATTATGTTGCACACTCGGATGTCGTACTCTTCATTCCGAACACCTTTATTATGACTAACTCTTCATTCCGAACACCTTTATTATGACTAACTCTTCATTCCGAACACCTTTATTATGATTTTCCAGGATTTTGTATGCACCTTTCAAATTAATTTAAGTTTTCATTCAAAAAAAAAAAGAAAAAAAAGACTAATCAATTATATGTTATAATATTTGGTAATGGATTAATTCCATTTATACGCTTTGTTCTCCGTGTTCTCGGAAGCGCCTTTTCACATCTTTAGAAAATTTCACAGCCAATCTCTCCAGCCCCTTCTCCTTTATCTTTAGAACTAGGACAAAACTAAATTAATTTCTAACGAAATTAAGCATTTTTTTAATTTTTTATTCGGAAGACTGAGTTCTATGTTCAGACATTAAAGTTTAAAATTGTTATATGTGTTAGTCCTTCTCAACTAATTTAAAAAGCAAGAACGATATGCCGATTGAATATTTTAATATAAAAATCAAAACCATAAAACATAAAAAAAAACGCTACTAAAATATAAATATTGTTAAAAAAAAGTATAAATTTTTTGAACGCTTCAAAAGGGCTCATCTATTCTAGCATTAATTTATTATTAGGTATATAATTAACTATTAACTGGTTTAATCAATTATAAAAATATTAAATAGAATTAAATAAAACTCAATAACTGTGATCATAGATGATATCTGAATTTATAATATTTATTTTTAATGACTTCAAATGAAAAAGCCACGTACAAATTTTACATGATCTATTCATTTGTTCATACATTTGAAAGTTTGAAGTATTTTTTATCGTGAATCCCAATAATAAATAACAAATATTAAAATAAGTGATTTATATGCTAATTTTAACTGTTTCATTGTATTGTCGTTTCAGGTCAAACCTAAAAATTTGGACAAACAAAATTTTTAACATAAAATTCAAAAAATATATTAAAAGGTGAAACTGTTTTCCAAACCACTCGAATACAAAATCTCAAATTACTTATTCAACAACGTAATTTAATTATTTTTTAAAATTTGAAAAAATTATTGGACTATTAATCAGAGGTTATACATATAATATTTTAATTTTTTTGACAGTGTTAAACCGATTAAACTCCATGTCTATGAGATAATTCACTACTATTAAATAAAAATCAGAGGAAATGTTATTTATATTTGTACTATTTTTTTCGGTAAAATAAATATTTTTAGCTTTAATGGATGTTTGAGCTGACAAATTTTTTTTAATGGAGAAATCATAAAGATATTACCCTTCAAAACTCTCGCGAGTTGGTCCATAATTGGCTCAGCAATTCTGCTCAGCAGGACATCAATCGTCATGAACATTTAATTTCAAGATTAGAAGATAATTAAGCTTCAGTATAATCTTTAAAAAAAAGCTTCACCGAAAAAAACACAACGCTTTATCCAAATAAAAAATAAATCAAAGTTCTAGTCTGTCCTCGATGCTCTCTCAAGAACCCTTGGGAGAAGTTATGGTAATTCTATTAATAGTATAAAACATCCCACAAAATTATTAATTGAGTCAGTTAAACATGTTTTGGTAACTCTAGGGTTCTTACGAGAGCAACAAGATTTCCAATGTTTAATTCAACCAATTAAAAATGCTAGTGGTAACTCTATTAAATCTGTAAAACCACAAGTCAAACAAGAAAAAGATTGGGAATGTCTTTATGAAATGAAGACCTTTGATAAATTTTATTATTATTAAGAAACTTGTTAATTTGAAATTGAAAAGTGGGAAGTTAGTTCCTGAGAATCTTAGTGACTTTCATTATATTATTAATAATTTGACTATTATGAAGATTGTTCTTGATGATGAGTTGCAAAATTGGTTCTTACTTAGTTCTTTTCTAGACAATTAAGAGACTTTGATGCTGACTATTACTAACTCTGCTACATATGGTCTTTTATCTTTGGATTTATCAAAAAACCATGTCCAATAAAAATATTTGAAAAAATGAGATAGTAGTCGAAATTCACAAAATTCTTGTTTTTGAGAATAAAAGAATAAGCACAATTAAAGGTCCTCAATTTCTTGGTAACTCAAAAGGGTGATCGAAATTCAAAGACAGAAAAAGACTAAAACATGCTACTATTGCAGCAAGTCTGGTCATATACAAAAAAAAATTGTTGATGGAAGAAGAAAAGAAGTAACAAGTTAGAATCACATAATGAGGGTGATTAGAAAAATATTGGAGTAAGTTAGATTCTAATGATGATGGATCCTTAATTTGTGTCATTACTGTGTGTCATTGTATTGATAGTTTAGATTCATAATAACTTGTGGATACAAGTGGTTCATATGATTGTGTCTACAATAAGGAATATCTATTGAACTAAAAAGTGGAGATTTTGGTAGTGTCAAGATGATAAATCGGTGCTCGACTAGAATTAGTATGTTGGGTGATATTTGTATGAAGAAATATGTGGGATAAACACTTCAACTAATGGATGTGCGCCAAATTCTTGATCTATGTCTGAATTTGTTTTCTGCAAATATCATTGATCAATAAGCTTAACGTCATACCTTTGGTGATGGTAAGTGAAAATTGACCAAAGGTTCGATGGTAGTTGCTTGAGATGATTTTTATTGCTCTTCGATGACCCTTGTGACCATTATTTGACATGAAAGTAACATATATCTTAGTTTTGTAAACAATCCACTAGAAGTCAAGGAAAGTTAAAGTTAGTACACTTTGATGTTTATGGTCCTATGGATGTTGAGTCTATTACTGGTAACATGTACATTTATTAATGATACTAATAAAAAAGTTGGGTATACATGTTGTAGACAAAAACCTAAATGTTCGAGATATTTTAGAAATTTCATGTGATGGTAGATAAAGAGACAAGGATAAAGTTGAAATATCTTGGATCGAGCGATGATGGTATGAATATTTCGAATGAGTTTAAAATTTATAACTCACATTATGGAATTAGACATGAGAGGACATCATCACAAACATGAAAATATATTAAAGTTGCATAGAGAATGAACTGAACCATTGTAGAGAATGTGAGATGTATGCAAGAAATGTCTAAGCTTTCGAATATATTTTAGGTTGAAGTAGTTAATTGTGTTGTGTACTTGATAATAAAGATTAATCAATAGATCTTGATTTTGATATTCTTAATAGAGTATGGAAAGTAAAATATCATATATATTCACATATTAGAATTGTTATTGTTTCAAGTAACACATGCATGTTCCAAAGGAACAGAAAACTAAACTTGATTAAAAATTTAATCCTTGTGTATTCGTTGGATATTATTTTAAAGAGTATGGATTTAAACTCCTTTCAAGGTTAATTTACTAACAGATTGTCGAACCATTCAATTTTTTTAACTGGACAAAGTCTACGAATAGTTAATGGGTTAACTGATTTTCGAATTTCAAAGGCCAACTCTCAGTCCACTTACGGTCCAGATTGTCTAATGTTGGAAGTGGAGTATCAAAATCATACATAGGCACACCTAATTCGTTTTGTAGATCAGATGCATAAATTATACTAAATATAACATTTGATGAGAGAATAAATGACAAAAGGGGATGATATTGGATCTTGGACCTGATGTGACTAAGGCCTAATATTCTAGAGAGAGAAAGTAGAAAGAGAATATTATATTCAATTGTCCCACCTACCAAGAATAATGGGTCTCCTTTTATAGTGGGGAAGGGTGGACCCACTTATGTCCTTGGTGGTCTTGTTTTATTTCTCCTATGGTCCTTTATAAAATACTTTGTTTACAAATCACCCTCTAATAAACAATAAATACTATAACAGGCATATTAATCTCCTTCTATTTACAATTGACTCATTTTTATTAATATCGACGAATTTCTCCCTTATCAGTAGCCCCCCGAGTCTTCAAGACCATCGAGAATGAAGACTTGTTAAAAAATCAGCTCGGAGCGCCTCTGTCCCTTAGACTCTGGTATCGATTGATTGGATTACCTCGGCCGAACCTTTTCTTTCAAATGATGACCGACCCTCCATATTTTTCATTTCTGGGTCGGTCGCGAATTGTCCCGATGCTGTTATAAGTCATTTTAGGTCTGCTTCCGATCTTTATTAGTAGCTTCTACATGGGCCTAGACCGGCAATCAGGCTTTGAAAAATAAGTCGGGTAGATGCGGCTCATCCAACGCCTCTGCCTGAGCTAGCTAGTACATGCCTACTGTGCTAGTCTGACTAATGGCTACACGTGTCATCCGAGTATTCGAAGCGTGCTCGTCTGCACAGTTTTCCAAGAGGCCCTTTCGCCTTCCCGCGGCTTTCCGTCGTTTGGACTCCCCCGTACGTGAAATGGTTAAGTGGGGGTGTCTATAAATACCCCATAAACACGAGTTGCTCTCAGAAGAGTTCTAGAGAGAGAAAGTGTTGTCCGAACCATTCTAGAGAGAGATCTCGTTTTATGAGAAATAGGAACCCAACCAAAAGCCAAGAAAAAGGAGCCCGTGTTCGGATTTGAAGATTGGGGTACTATTGGTGACCGCGCCGAAGAGTATCGAGCCGCGGGACTGATTTGGAGTTCTAGTTCAAAGCCTTTTACACCCATTCCGCTTCCTCACGACCCCGTATTGCCCGACCCAGTCCCCGTCGAGTCCTTAGTTATACCCGTCCTATCCGACGCGAGTACCCCCGATAACATCGTTATCCCTTCAAGCAGCAGTTCACCACCTTCCCCTGCTACTCAAATCAACCGCCCGACGTCTTCGTCGGTGAATTCCTATACCACTCCGACTCTTTTTCCTCCCTGACGTCGAGGCAAAGCTAAATTCCTTTCCATGGGCGATTCTCAAACCTCAACTTCGCCCACGAGTGAAAATTCCCCTAAAATGGTCCAACTTACGCGCGACATTCAGGGGTACCAGACCGACACCAATACTGCGCGTACTTTCCTGGGCCTTAACCGACAAACGCAACTCGCCCGAACCGGAAGTAGTTCTGGTGTCGCAGATCGTCCTACTCAATCGTCAGACCCACCTGCGGCTAGCCCCCCTAGGTCAGATGCAGTCCCGATAGATAATACCGAAGAGCCAGAAACGGATGCTTTGGCTGCTGGCGAAGGTATTGTCGTTGTTGGAAACGATGCTACTCCTCCCGAAGAGCCTCTTCCCGTGGAGATTGAGGCAATCATTACTACTAACTACCATCGCTGGTTGCCCCGTGACGATGTCATTTCCCTTTTCGAGGGCAAGTATCTTTATTTTTCGGCTGCAGAGCAAGAAGAGCTTATGATCCGGTGGGGTATCCCAGAGTGCATTAACGTTCGATTTCCCGTGCCCGAGGAGACGCCAGTGCATGTTCGGTCACGGGAAATCGTGATCTTCATCGAACTCTTCAACTGGGGTCTCAGGTTTCCTCTGGACCCTGAGATAGCTCTATATTTTCAGACCCTCAACATCTGCCCCTCACAGCTAACGGCCAACGCGTGGTATACGCTGATGTCGTGCATCATGGCTTCACGCTTATCGGGTCGGGTCATGCCAATGGCCGAGTATATAGCCATGTCAGGGCTCTCGAAATCCCCCAAGTCTCCCTTTTTCTAAACTTCCTTGGCCAATACCTGGAAGATTGTGAACGATTTTCTCGAGGGCGATAAAGGTTGGAAGCATCGGTTCGTCTTTCTCAGTGGCTGCTGGGAAAACAGCCGCCCATATAGCAAGGAGAATTCGAGGCGATTGCTGCGGACTTGGGTTCCTAATGGTACACATTTTTTTTTGATGTATCTAATGGACCGACCCTTTGTGCAATGTCGAAGGAATTTATCCAGGGGCTGAAGAAAGACCACTTCAAACCTGGCAAAGTGACCTTCCAGATTTTAAAGGACTATGCAAGGAAGCACTGAGGTCGGGCGTTCCATCGCGCTTTCAAGGATACGAATCTGATCATGAGCAACCTCTGGCGGTGCTCGTCGGAGCCGCTGACAATTGAGGAGCTGCGCCAACCACCAAGCTTGGTGGAATTGGTTGTGAAGACAAACGCGCCCGACGCACACTTGTTTCTTCTGAAGCGCAACAAAGCTCCCAGTAAGCGTCATAAGTCAGATGAAGAAGTTGAGCATGCTGATGCCGAGGCTGAAGGAGGCGCTTCTGAGGGACAACAAGGGGAAACCTCCAGGGTGGATGGCGAAATCCATCAGTCCGAGGAGCTGGTCAAGAAGCGGAAAGGAAAGGCTGAAGCAGACGGTGCTCAAAACAAGAAGTTGAAGCGTGCGAAGAAGGAAAGCCGAGCTGCCGCTGTATCTATGGCTGCTGATAACGCCACCATCCCTGAGCTTTTTGAGCAATTCGGGAGAGGGAGGGGGCTTAAGGGTGCGACTATGACCGATCCTATTACGGTGCTGCCCGATGATGCGAGCCCTGTAAAAGCTTCGAAAGACGTTGTGGCGTCCTCGAGCGGTACCAAGCTGCCGGTACTGTCCGTGTCGAGGAATCCGCACACATTCCCTTTGCGGATCACAGACGGGCTGTCCCGTCTCTGTACAATGTGATTGTGCCCTTGGCGATGAAGGAACGACGGGCAGCGGAGCTAAGCCATAAGCTAGGGGACGTGGAGGGGAAGGTTGCCGCGCTCGAAGAGGAAGGGGAAAGAAGCTCAGAGGCTGTTGGAGGAGAAGCTGGAGACGACCGAAAATACCTTGGCACTTGTTAGAAAAGACCGGGATGATAGCACCGGAAAACTTGGTCAGGAAATCTCCGACCTGAAGGCTGCTAATGCCCTTTTCTCCGACCAGTGCCAGAGATGGATGAAGAAGGAAACGGCCGAGGCCAAGGCTGCTTATGTGCTGACCTTTCATCACCGCTTCCCTGACCTGCCCCTTGGGTCAATGTGGCTGGATGTTCCTGAGGCCGACCGTCCCGAGGGCATGGTTTGTGAGGATGATGAGACGGACGACACCGAAACTGAGTCTGAGGGAGAGGATGCTTGACCTCCTATATTTTGATTTTAAGTTTTATAACTGTTGGGTCGGTAGAACCCTTTTTTGAACTGTGCTTGTAACCGTTGCTTTGAAAATTAATATTTGCAATCTTGCTGTTATGTTTCTGTGTCAATTGAAAATTTCTCATATGGTCATAAAATGTAGATCAGGTTGGAACACTGAAAAACCATTTAAGGTTCTGTCGATCAATTTAAATTGAAAAATTCTCTCATAGGATCGGGAGAATATGATATGTAGATCAGTTTTGAACACTGAAAAACAGTTTAAGGTTCTGTTGATCAATTAAAATTGAAAAATCCTCTCATAGGGTCGGGAAATATGATATGTAGATCAGTTTTGAACACTGAAAAACCGTTCAAGGTTCTGTTGATCAATTTAAATTGAAAAATCCTCCCATAGGGTCGGGAAATATGATATGTAGATCAGTTTTGAACACTGGAAAACCGTTTAAGGTTCTGTCGACCAATTTAAATTGAAAAACTCTCCCATAAGGTCGGGAAACATAAGATGCAGATTAGTTTAATCATTGAAAAACCATTTAAGGTTGTGTTGATCAATTAAATTCGTCATAAGTTGTCCGTCAGCTCGTCAGCTGGTGGACTCCTTTTTAACAGTTCGGAGATATAAAAGCAAAATTTTGAATTAAAAAGGGTCGGTTGCCATGGATGACTCATTAAAACCTTCTCGCGCCACTGAGTTAGGAAAGAGTACATCCCCGACCAAAGGTTCTTACAGAAATGGTTACAAAAATCAACAAAGTTACTCCAAATATAGTTTTAAGTGTTCAATGTTCCACGAGAGTCTCAGCAAACGCTCGCGCGTGTCCTGCAAGCGGTATGCTCCACTCTTAACTCGTTCTACTTCTGTATATGGTCCCTCCCAGTTTGAGGCGAGCTTGCCGAGGCTCTTATCTTTGGTATGCAGGAAAACTCTCCTTAAAACCTTATCCCCGACTTTGAACTCTCCCGACGTACTTTAGACGCATACCGACTTCTCATCAAGGTCTGATAATGTAAAGAATTTAGTTGAGCTCGACCCCTTTTTTCTTCTATCGGGTCTAGAGCTAATCGTCTAGCGTTGTCGTTTTCACTTTCCGTGTATGTACCGACCCTAAAAGACGGAAAGATTGATTCTGCTGGGGTGACGACATCCATTCCATAAACTAAGGCATAAGGTGACTCTTTGGTCGCCGTTCGAGGTGTTGTTCGGTAAGCCCATAATACTTCTTATATGTAATCCGGCCACTTGCCGGCTTTTTCTTCCAAATTATTTTTGAGCCCGTCCAAAATGGTTCGGTTTGTAACCTCGACTTGCCCGTTTTCTTGGGGATGGAAGGAGGCGGAAAAGCATTGCTTAATCCTATGGGTCGTACAAAAAGATTTCATCTCATGGCTATCAAACTGGGGTCCGTTATCCATGGTGAGCTTCTGAGGTACCCCGAACCTACAACAGATGTTCGACCAAATAAATCTAAGGACATCCTTGGTCTTTGTAGCCGATAATGGCTCGACTTCCACCCATTTGATAAAGTAATCCACAGCCACCACGATCGTCTGTCTTCCACCGGATGCCATTGGTAATGGTCCCACGAGGTCGATTCCCCATCGGTCGAAAGGTAAGACTTCATATATGGATTCCAAAGGGACTGCGGGAATGTTTATTGCGTTTGCAAATCTTTGGCATGTGTCGCATGTTTTCACTATCTGCTGAGCATTAGTCGTAAACGTTGGCCAATAGAACCCGGCGAGGAAGATTCTTCTGATCAATGCCTTGTAACCACAATGAGTCGCGCCCTCTCCATCGTGTAGTTCGGATACAATTATCTGTGACTCGTTTACCCCAAAACACCGCAGTAAAGGCCGACTAAATGACTTTTTGTATAGTACGTCCCCCAATAAAACGTAGCCCCGGGATTTGTTTCGTATCTTTCGAGCTGATAGACTATCGTCTGGTAGTAGTCCTTCGGCCACGAAAGCAATGATATCGCTTCGCCAATCTGAAATAGTTACCGAAGACACCTGACAAGCCATTTCTGGTCGGTTATCCAGCTCTCTCCTTCTTATGATTGATGGATTTTCTTGCTCGGTTACCCAGGGGTAACAACTTGAACAAGAAGCAGGATGCCAGAGAGTCGGCTACCATATTTTCGGTCCTCGGGACATGCTCATATGTTACCTTGGCAAAAGACGCGGCTAACACTCGTAGTGCTGCTAAGTACTGAACCAGCTGCTCTTTCCTAGCTTCCGATGCTCCCGAGGCTTGATTGATCAAAAGTTGTGAATCACTGATAAGGCGCACATGCGTAGCTCCACATACCTGTGCTAGTCGCAAACCGGCCAGGGAAACTTCATATTCGGCTTCGTTGTTCGAGGTTTGAAAACCAAATCCGATTGCCTGATGCATATTTATGCCCGTTGGAGTAACTATCTGTACGCCCGCGCCGCATCCATTGACGTTCGACCCACCATCGGTTCGGATAACCCACTCATCTGGTTTGCCCGCTTCATGCGACGTGTCTTGGGCGATCAGAATGGAATTCAACTATAAAATCAGCCAGAGCTTGGCCTTTGATAGCTGTCCGCGGTTCAAAGTTAATATCGAAATCGCCTAACTCGACCGACCATTTGGACATTCTTCCCGACATGTCCGGTCGCTGAAGTACATACTTGAGTGGAAACGAGGTCCGGACGATAATTGGGTGGGCTTGAAAATACGACCGCATTTTTCACGCTGCGGTCACCAAAGCTAGGACCATTTTTTCCAACTTCAAATACCGTGTCTCCGCATCCAGTAAGCTTTTGCTTACAAAGTATACCGCTTTGGGGACCGTTCCCGATTCGCTGATCAGAGCCGCACTTACTGCAAAATCCGAAACCGCTATGTAAAGAAAAAGAGTCTCCCCTATCAGGGGCTTTGTTAGGAGGTTCGGGGAGGATAAATAAGCTTTGATCCCTGAAAAGGCTGCGCTGCACGCTGACGTCCAAGCAAAATTCTTGGCGTTTCTCAAAACCTGAAAAAATAGAGCGCACTTGTCAGACGAACGAGAGATAAATCAATTCAAGGCCGCGAGACGCCCGATCAATATCTGGACTTCTTTGATATTCTTAGGCGGTGTCATGTCGGTAAGAGCCTGCAGTTGAGTAAGGTCTGCCTCGATTCCTTTCTCACTGATAAAAAATCCTAGGAACTTGCCCGACCTTACCCCAAAGGAGCATTTCTCCGGGTTTAGCTTGAGATTTATACCCCTTAGATTATCAAAGGTTTCCCTTAAATCGGCGAGATGGTCTTCGTCTGTGCCACTCTTTACTAACATGTCATCGATGTAAACTTCCATATTCCTCTCTATCTGGCAGTCGAAGGTCTTGTTAACCAACCTTTGATAAGTTGCTCCAGCATTTTTCAACCCGAACGACATAACCTTATAGCAATACAAGCCTCGGCCCGTAATAAATGTTGCGCTTTCCTGATCCGCTGGGTGCAATTTGATTTGGTTGTAGCCCGCATACGTGTCTATAAAGGAGAGTAATCGGTTACCGGATGTTGAATCCACCAACTGGTCGATTCTTGGCATCAGGAAGGGATCCTTCGGGCATGCTCGATTAAGGTCGGTGAAGTCCACGCACATCCTCAATTTCCCCTTCTTCTTTTTGACCAGGACAGGATTGGATGTCTAGAGTGGGTAACTTGATTCTTTGATGTGCCCAACGCTGAGCATTTGTTCAACTTCTTTCATGATGATTTCTGCTTTTTCCGACGAAAAAGCCCGCCGCTTTTGCGAAATGGTTCTGACATTCTTGTTGATAGTTAGTTTGTGAATCACATGGTCTTTTGGGACTCTGGTCACATCCTTCGAACACCACGCGAATAAATCTAAATTCTCATGTAGTAATAACAACAGTTGTTTCTTGAAGACTGATGACAATTGGATTCCGATTTGTAAAATTTTTCCTTCGGTAAATTGGTGTTTTTCGCACTCTTCGTCAGTGGTTAAAAATTTGGGAGCTTCTCTAGGATCATCGACGGGCAGTGACCCCAAGGGAAGTCCCACTAATTTCTAGTCACACGCTTGCTCCATCTCATGATCCCTTTTGGGGCCAAAGCTGCTCGGTAACATTCTTTTGCTGCTTTCTGGCAAAAAAGTAGCGGTTGCAGGCTCCCTCCCAAAAAAGGAATAAAAACAGATCTAATTTTTTTAAGCAACTAAGGAACTTTATTTCTTAAATGAAACAAATAAAAAAGTTTAGGACCAATTTAAAGAGAATACAAAAGTATAGAGCCAATTTAGAGAGAATACAAAATTCAGGATCAAAGGGCAAGAAACAATGGCGCCTTCGTCTTCTCCTAAATCAAAACGAACCAGCTTCTTCACCATCTCAGATAACAAAACCAAGTTCAAGACTTTCAAGAAGCGCAAAGCTACGTAACTCGTTTGGAGGATTAGAGAATTGAATACTCTTCTTCGATTTTAACACAGTTGTAGAAATCCAATCAGAGCACTGATTTTGAACCCGGGAGAGGTGCTTTATCGTCATTTTTGGGTGGATCAATGATTTGCAGATGTCGAGAGATGATTTCAGGTAGCAAGCCTCGTTCCTATTAGCAATGAGATTGATCAAAATCAGACTATCTGACTTGACATCAACATCAGTCCATTTCTTCTTCTTGCAGGTTATCAGGCCTTCAGTAAGGGCGCTCAGCTCAGCAAAGAGGGGATTCAGTATGCCCAAGAGTGTTCCAGAGCCAAGCAGAATGTCACCATCAGAATTTCTTATCAGGATTCCAGTGCTTGCTTCGCCATGACTACTACATGAGCCATCGACATTGAGCTTCATTCTTCCTTGATTCGGAGCAATCCATCTAAGGTATTTCAGGACTTTTCTGTTGTTTGTAATTGAACTGCAACCTAGAGAAACACCAGCATTATAAGCATTAGACCATAGCCTGTAAGATAGCATATTAGAGACATCCATGCCTCTGATAATGAATGTTATTCTGTCTATAGCTCCTTTGACAGTATCAGGAGTATTAGAGAACTTAGACCAGTTTCTTTTTCTCCATATGACCCAACATATTACTTGAGGGATGATATGAGTGATATGACGTTTGCTTTTTGAAAACCAAAACCAGGAATGAAGAATATGGGGAAGAACCATATGTCTACCAATCTTAACTTTAAACAGGCTGCTGAAATAGTTCCAAAGCTGCCAAGCAAAGTAGCAGCTGACAAAAAGATGATTTTTCTCTTCGCAGCTGTTGCAGAATTGGCACTTTGAAGCCATTTGAGTGTGCCTCTTCATGATAATATTATCAATAGGTATATATCCTTTAAGAAGTTTCCAACACAGAAAAGAGAACTTTTTAGGGATAAAAGGGCTCCAAATCTTGTAGAAGAGACCAGACCAAGTATAAGTTTGTCTAAGGCTTTCCCAAGTATTCTTAGTGTCAAATTCCTGATTTTTTGAAAGAGTCCAAATGATTTTATCTGTCTTTTCAGGATCACTTTTATACTTTGTTATATGAGAAACTCTTTCATCAGAAATAAAGTTTTGAAGACCATTTAAATCCCACTTGTTGCTTTTCCAAAATGAGTTAACATTAGCATTAGGATACCAATTTTGGGTGTTAGGATCACTTATCAGAGGGGGTTTATCGTGCCAGTCCTCTAGCCAGAAGTCCATATGCCATTGTCCAAGATTCCATTTGATGTTCTTCTCAGCTTCCTTTTTTATAAGAGAAAGCCTTTTCCAAACAGTCAAGTCAGTTGTTTTGCAAATGACCTTTATGGCATGAGTGTTAGAGCAGTAGATCCTGTGCATCAAAGAAGACCAAAGGCTACTATTTTTCCTGAAAAGAAACCATAGTTTGTAAGAAAATTTTAATTGAATGTCTTTTAGGAATTTTGTGTTTAAACCTCCCTCAGAGAAAGGCTTGCAAATCTGGTTCCATGTAGACCAATTGATAGCTTTAACCTGATAGTTTGATCTTCATAAGAATTTATTAAAGTATGATCCAATTTTCTTAATGATATTATTAAGGAGCAAAGTGTTATGCATCCAATAATAGATAATATGCATTAGGACATTAGTTATTAATGCTAATCTGCCCCCAAAAGACAAATTATTTAAGTCACATTCCCCTATTTTATCTTGCAACTTATCTAGAAGAGTAGAAAAATACTTCCCTCTGTTGTTTTTAGCAATCGTGATGCCCAAGTAATTGAATGGCAAAAAATCAGTGTTAAAGCCAGTATTGATCTTGATGTTATTTGTGTTTGCTTTTCTGGATATGATCAATTTACTTTTCTCTTTGTTGACAACTTGACCAGAGACAAGCTGGTATTTATCAAGGAGGTTGCACAACATGGCAATAGAGTTAGGCTTGCAGTTTGTGAAGATCAGAACATCGTCTGCAAAGGCAAGACAAGGCACGAGGAAGTTTGACCTAGCAGCATAGTGAAGACATTTATTCTTGTTGAAGATATTGTAGATCCCTCTACGTAAGACTTCTTCTGCTAAGATAAACAGGCTAGGAGACAAAGGGTCTCCTTGCCTAAGCCCCTGCCTCTGCTTAAAATAACCATTGATAGAACCATTTATAAGCACTGAAATATGTACATTTGTAATCCTGTTTTTAATTAAAGATATGCGATTTTCAAAAAACCCAAAGCATGATAAGACTTTTAAGATAAAGGCATGAGAAAGCTTATCAAAAGCCTTTGTCATGTCAAGCTGAATGATAGCATTGCCTGTTTTAGGCTTTTTGTCTAAGTCATGAATCATTTCTTTTGTGATTAAGATATTTTCATGGATGAGCCTCCCTTTAACAAAGGCTCTCTGCATCTTGGACACAATGTTAGGCATAATATTAGCTAAACGAGAGTTTATTAAGTTTGAAAAGATTCTATTGTACATAGTACACAAACTTATCGGTCTGTAGTTGCTCCAAGCAGTTGGGTTAGGGTTTTAGGGATCAGGAAAATGCATGTAGCAAAGACTCCATCAGGGATGTTATTACCTGAAATATAAGCATTAAATGCATTACAAAAATCATTGCAGATGATAGACCAACAAACTTTAAAGAAAAATATATGGAAACCATCTAGCCCAGCAGCACTATCATTTTTCATCTTAGCTATAACACTCCAAACTTCATCTTTATTGGTTTTCCTGGTAATAGAAGCATTGTAATCTTCCTTAACAAGACTAGGGATGTTATAGAAAATTTCATCCTGCATTAGAAGAGCTTCATCATTTCTATTAGTGAAAAAGTTCGAAGATAAAATGTTTTTAAAAAAGGATTCAGCAGAATTGGCAAGATCAATATGATCATCAATCCAAACACCATCAAATTTAATCCCTTGGATGTTGTTTCTTCTTTTCTTCTTATTCACATAAGCATGATAAAGCTTAGTATTCCCATCACCGTCTCTAAGCCAAGCATTATAGCATTTATGGTGCCAGAAACTCTCCTCATTTCTGAGGGCTTTGATATACATGCTATTAGCTTTAGAGAGGGCAGCTCTAGAGTCATTGATATTATTTACAAAGTGAGAGATCTCCATATTCTTGACCACCTCAGCAGTGTCCTTAACCTTATTGAAGATGTTACCAAAAGTATTAGTGTTCCACTTCTTTAGACAGCTCTTTAGCCTCCTTAACTTGGACCAAAAAACCTGACCATGATTGCCTTTGCAAGCCATATTCCAATTCTGATTCACAGTGCTTAAAAAACTATCATCATTAGTCCAAGCATTGATAAGCTTAAAACTCTTTTTACAATTTTTATAATTAGAGATTAGACTAGACTGAATTAAAAAATGGGCATGGTCAGAACAAGTTCTAACCATGAGAAACACCCGAGTTTTATTGAAGGAATTGATCCACTTTTCATTAGCTAAAGTTCTGTCCAATCTTTTCCAACGAGTACCCCTATTCCAAGTATATTTTGAGCCAACATACCCAATATCTTCAAGATTGCACTGTCTAATAACATCATTGAATTCACCAGTACCAGTATGATCAAAGGTAGAACATCCAACTTGGTCATCAGAGCATGTAACAACATTGAAGTCACCAGTTATAGTCCAAGGGAACTCATCCGTAGCAATATCAATCATCTGGGCCCAAAGGTCTAACTGAGCAGACGCCTACTCTTTGCATAGACATCAGTAAAGTTGAATTTAAAATTACAACCAAGATAAGTCACAGCCATGTGAAGCAAATGGTCATGATCCATAAGAACATTCATATCAACATCCTCATCCCAGAAGATCCACACCTTGTTGGAGCAGTTTGAAATGAACTTCTTGAAACCAAGAACCAAAGAAACATCCTTCATCTTACTAACATCAGCCATGGGCTCTTGGATAGAAAGAATTTTAGTCTTGTTATCTTTAATAATACAAATGAGCCTTCTCAAAGTAGGCTTATTGTTCAAACCTCTAGCATTCCAATTAGTTATCTTTATCATTATCTGATAGAGATTTTTTGTTTTGATTTTTCTCATTTCTTGGACAGAGAGTTTACAGTGAATTTCTTGGACTTTCTTCTTTTCATTTCAGACTTAAGCTTGCTACTGATAATTGAACCAAAATCACTATCATACATAGAGTTTGTAGGAGAAACATCAGAGCTACCACCCATGATTTCACAATCTGTAGACATTTTGTTTTCTTCCACAATGATGTTACTTTGAGCAAAGTCTTGGTCAATCTTGTGCAAGGCTTCAATGATCTCCACATTATCTTCTACATAATCACTTTTTTGGCCTGTATCATTCTTTCTGTTATCACTACAATCTTTTAAATCAAGATCCTTATCATTTCTTGTTATAACAGACTTAAGTTTCCTTCTATAAACTTTACAGAAAGACTGAATGTTACTTGAAGCATTTTGAGACGTTCTTTGAGGCTGATTCAAATAATCTTTGACATTATCTTTAATGTTTGGCAAAACTTCATTCTTGGTGTTGACACTTTCCTTGTTTTCATCTTGTTTTTCAGCCTTTTCAAGATCTTTCTCTTGCTGATTCTTCTTATCAGTCTTTTTACAGTCCACATCTTTATGCGCAATATGATAGCAGATGTTACAGTAAGGTGAAACATTTTTGTAGCTTATATTGATCCAACAGCCATCGTTGGAGCCAAAACCTATCCATATTCTGTATTTAAGATTCTTCGAAATATCGACTTCCACATGAGCAAAACAGGCATTCATTACGGCTATATTATCAGGGATAATAACTTTGTATGTATGGCCTATTGATGAAGCTAAGTCGTATATAACAGTTTCATTATACATAAACTGTGGAATTCTTTCAAAGCGTATCCACACAAAAGTCTTTGGGCTCTCAAATCTTTTATTAAAGTCTGGATCCCATCTCAATATTCTCATGATCTTTCCATCAATATTCCAGAAGTTCTTTGACCAAATATTACTAACGTCTTCTTTGCAGTGGGAATCAATGAAAATATGCCTCGAATCATGACTAATAAACTTGTAACTTCCCTTGAATTTGAAGGATTAAAGGAAGTTTTCTAACACCGACTTCTTTGGTATTCCTTCGCTAAATTTTCCGATGATTGTAATAGAAGATTTTCTGACTAGAAAATCCTTAACGTCTTTAGTATATTGAATCGTGTAATGATCCACAGATTCTTTGCAAAATTCGGGTTTAATGTCGAGTAATTTTAACCATGCCTATAACTAAATAAGACATTATTATCCCTCGTAGTAATTTTATATTTTGGAGCCCTCCAGTCAATACAAAATAACTTCACTTTGAAGAAATGAACTCCAAGAACAGAGTATCTAAGAAAGTCGTGGCGCCTACTTCGTGATCTTCTCGATCATGAATCTTTGGTCTTCTGAAGAATTCCCCGTTCTTCATCAGGGTCTAAATCAAAATCAACAACAGTTAGGAAAGAGATTTGTAGATTTGTTCTCGCCTGAAGATGAGTTTAAATCGTGGAATCCAGAGTTTGCCAAGAAAGCAGGGGATCATTTATCGATTCAATATGGTGCTGAGGTGAAGCAATCTTTCTTTAGGAAATCCAGAACTACATTAATAGGCAAATTCAGCAACGGTGTACCGAAAAAGCAGAAGCTTGAGAGTTTTCTTTCCATGTTGAAATTCAGGGGAGGGTTTTGTTTTGAGGTGTGGGATTCGCATCACATCTTTTTTGAGTTTGAATTGAAAGAAGACGTTGCTAAGTTCTGGTCTCGTAACGTTTGGCGTTTCGATGATATTGTTATGAGAGTCTTGAAGTGGACTCAAAATTTTAATAAAAAGATTGAAGATCCTACTGTTTTATTGTGGGTTCGATTTGAGAATTTGCCGGAATGTTTATACGATTCTGGTTTGGTTTATGATTTGGCTAGTGTTATAGGTCCCGTGTACAAAGTGGTTGTTCCACACAAGAATAGGGCATGTTCGAACGCATGTTATGCACAGGTTGAGGTTTACGTTTCTCAGAAGTTGCAGAGAAAGATGTGGGTTGGATTCGGTAGTATTGATGGTTATTGGATTACCATCAGTTATAAGAATGTCCCTTCTTATTGTCATGGGTGTTTTCATACTGGACATGACCAATCTGTTTGTAAGAAAGCCTCAAAGAAAACTAAGGATCCTGTGTCTGCTCAAGAAAATAACAAGAATGTGGTATCAAATGATATGCACGAAGAGAAGAAGGAAGAAGTTTCAAAGGTTCCGTCTGTTAATACCACGATATCAAGAAACATTGTTCAGGTTTACAGGAGAAAACTTAAGTCTATAGTTACTCAGAAGGAGCCAGAAGTTGGTAATGATAGCAGCAAGAATGAAGAAACTGTGAATAGCAATATGGTTCAAGAGGATAACGTTCATGATGATAGCAATATGGTTCAAGATGAAAATAATGATGTTCAAGAGGATAATGTTCATGAGGATAACGTTCAAGTGGATAATGTTCAGTGTGTTAATGTTTCAATTCAGGATGTTTCTTAAGATAAGGGAAAATAGGTTATTGATGCTTTGAACAGAATTGATGATGACCAATATAATAGTTCTCCTGACCTCCATATTGGTAGTTGTTCTCCAACTCCAAGGTTGTCTCCGCAGCATAGTTTTAGTGAAATCATATCTTCCAAGTTGAATACTTCAAAGAAAAAAAGGTCTAAGGATAAGTTAACCATCAAGTCTCTTAGTTCTAGAGGCAAAGTTCGTAAATCTTACTCTGATAATGATCAGAGTGATTAGCTGGAATGCTAGAGGTGTGAATAACAATCACACCTTGAGAAGACTCAAGTCTATGATCAATGTGGAGTGTGTGAAGGTGCTTTTCATTCAGGAGCCTATGGCTAAAGGTGAAAAGATCAAATCGGTTGTTGAGGTGTTGGGTTTTACTAACTATGCTGCTAATGTTTCTGATAAAGTGTGGGCTTTTTGGGCTGGCTACATTAATATCAGTATTATTCTTAATATGGATCAGTGTTTACACTTGGAAATGGAAGTTCCTGGTACTACTGAGGTGGTCTACATTACTGCTGTCTATGCTAAATGCAATCGCATTCTTAGGATGGATTTATGGAATTGTCTAGAATTTGTCTGTGTTTCTGATAAGCCTTGGATGTGTGTTGGGGATTTCAACACTATTTCCACTTATGATGAGCAGTTGGGCTGTTCTTCTTCTTGCCATGTTAGTATGGATAATTTTAATGACTTTATAAGAGGTTGTAACTTGAGTGATGCTGGATATTGTGGTTCGAGGTATACTTGGTCAAGGAATAATAAGTGGAGACGGCTTGATCGTGCTTTGCTCAATGACAAATGGCTGTCAACATTTGCTGATACACAGGTTCTTCACATGGTCAGAACTTGTTCTGACCATGCTCCTTTTGCTCATCAATATTAATATGGTTAACTCTACTGAAAATGTTTACAGGAAAAAGAACTTTCGATTTCTTAATTTTTGGTGTAATGATGATTCGTTTCTTAGTGTTATAGAGCAGGACTGGAATCAGCCTATGGATGGTCATCCTAGTAACATTTTTTGGTTCAAGCTCAGACGGCTTAAGGGTTGTCTTAAGCTTTGGAGCAAGGCTAAGTATGGCAATGTCTTTGACAGTGTCAAAGATGCTGAGAGTAAGGTTAAAGCTTTAGAAATTGTTCATTACACTAATAATACTAACCAGTCTGCTGCAGATTTGGCTTTGGCTAATGGCATATATCTTAAGCCTCTTAGGAATGAGGCCTCTTTTCTCAAGCAGAAGTGCTATAACAGTTGGCTTCAGGAAGGTGATGGTAATTCTAAACTGTTTTATAATTACATTGCTAAGAAAAAAGGAAAAATGAGATTAAGAGTGTAAAAGATGGGGATGTTTGGATCACTGATAGAAAGGAGATAGGTGTTTCTGCTGTTTCTTTCTTTAAAAGTACTCTAACTTCTTATCCTTATAAAAGTTTTGAAGAGGAGAGCAGGTTACTGGATTGTAAGAACTTTGAGTGCATTCCTGCTTTAGTTTCTGCTGAGGACAACAACATGCTTCTCAAAGATATTTCTGAGGATGAAATCTGGCTAATTATTGGTAACATGAAAAAGGATAGTTCACCGGGTATTGATGGCTTCAATCTTGTTTTCTTTAAGCATTGTTGGCATGTTATTAAAACTGATCTGTGCTGTGCTTTTAATTCTTATGTTCATGGTAATTTTATCCCTTCTGGCCTCTTTGCCACTGGCATATGCCTTATTCCCAAGGTTTCTAATCCAACTTGGTGGACAAGTTACAGGCCTATAGGGTTGTGTACTTTCATCAATAGGATTTTCTCTGCCCTTATTAATCGTAGACTTTCTATTGTCTTGCCTAAGATTGTTTCTAACCATCAGTCTGCTTTTATTAAGAATAGACTGATTCAGGATAACATTCTGTTAGCCAAAGAGTTGCTTTATGATATTAATAAGAAGCCCAAGCATGGTAATACTATTGTTCAGTTAGATATGTCGAAGGCTTTTGACAGAATCTCGCATTCCTTCATTCTTAAGGTGTTGAGTTCTTTTGGTTTTGATGTTAAGCTGGTTGATCTTATTAAGAAGCTGATCTCTGATGTTCATTTTTCTATTCTTATTAATGGTGAAACTGTGGATTATTTCAAAATGAGAAGAGGTTTAAGGCAAGGAGATATTTATCTCCTTGCTTGTTTATTCTTGGTGAAAAACTCCTTTCTAGGGGCTTGAGTAGTCTGTTTAATGCTAATCCTTCTATGTGTTTTGCTTCTAGATGTTCTTTTTCTGTTCCTTGTATCATGTTTGCAGATGATATCCTAATTTTTACTAACAATTCTTCTAACTCGCTTGATATTCTTAGTGAATTTCTTGATTTTTATCAGATTATATCAGGTCAAGCTATTAATAAAACAAAAACTAAGCTGATTGTTTCTACTAAATCTAATCATGCTAAGGTGCATAGCCTCAAATTACAAACTGGCTTCGAAGTGGATTTTGTCCCCTTTCATCACCCAAGGGTTACCATATCAAACAACAATAAGGCTCTTAATTATAAGCTCATTCTGAACAAGATCAGTGATCGTATCATTGATTGGGAAATCAAGATCCTATCTTATGGTGCCAGGTTATCTCTTATTACTAATGTCATTCTGCCTATTGTTTTCTATTGGATTCAATGTAGTGAATTACCTAGAAATGTCATCTGTAAGATTGAGCAGTTGTTGAACAAATTTCTTTGGAGAACTAAGATGGATCAGAGATCAACTCACTAGTCATCTTGGCCTTCCATCTGTAAGCCTTTTGGAGAATGAGGTTTAAATGTCAGGTGTTTGCTTGACATTCAGAACTCTTTCTCACAAAAGCTTTGGTTCAGGTTTAGACAGAATAGTTGTCTGTGGTCTAATGTCATGAATGACATTTACTGCAAAAGATCTCACCCTCTTTATGCCAGCATTAAGGGTTCATTAGTTTGGAAAAAGGCTTTGTGGTATTAGACATCAGGCTGATAGGAATGTCACTTGGGTTCTTGGTAGAGGTAACGTGGATTTTTGGAAGGATTCTTGGCATAACTTGCCTGCTTTTGCTTCTGAGCTCAATATATATTGGTATCTTGATGTGAATGTTAATACTTTTTGGCAAAACAATTCTTGGTGTTTGAATGAGGTGCAGGAGATCATTGGGCCTGACAAATTGGCTATGATCAACATGCTTCATATAACTGACAGAGATGATGCTATCAGTTGGAGGCTTTCTGATAATGGGGATTTCAACTTCAAGAAAACTTGGGAAAGCTTAAGAGCTAAGCATAATTTCTCTGCTCTTTTTAAGATTATCTGGAACTCTAAAATGCCTAGGAAATTTTCTTTCATGACATGGAAACTGCTTCACAATTTTATTCCTCTTGATAGTGTTATGATGCGAAGGCATGTGTATCTTGCTTCTAAGTGTGTGTTTTGTGACAATTGTGAGGATAAGAATCATGTCTTTGTTAATTGCATGTTTGCTTGGCAGATTTGGAACTGGTTTTCAAGTGCTTTCAAAATTAGAATCAGACGGTCTATGGTTTTGTCTCATGTTCTTAGGTGCTGGTTCTGGTTTTCTAGAACCAAATTTCATGTCACTCATCTTGTGCCTCAAGTGATTTTCCGCGTGGTGTGGAAGGCTGGAAATACTTTCAAGCATAAGGGGGTCTTATTAAGTGTCTCTTGGGCTATTAACTGTATTATAAATATTGTTAGAAGTGCTGATATTAATGGTTATCTTAGTTACAAGCATTGGTCTAATGTTAGGGAGGCTGGGGTGAGCTTGGGCTGTGGAACTAGTGTAAAGAGAAGTGTGCCTCAATACCTTAGATGGATTCCTCCTATTCAGCCTCGTTTAAAATTGAATGTTGATGCCTCCTGTGCTAGCAATGGTGAGGCTGCGTCGGGCTTGATTTTCAGAAACAGCGATGGTGATATTTTGCAAGCTTATGGTAATTTGTTAGGTAAAATGTCTCCTCTTCAAGCTGAAACTCTTGCTTTGCTTCAAGGACTGTCTGCTTGTCACATGAATAACTGGCTAAGCATAGATATAGAGTCTGACTTTCTCCTTCTTATTAAGCAACTTGCTAGTAGTGTTAGTTCTGTGTTTGAGGACCCTAACCTCACTTTATGTCGTAATCTTATGGATGAAAATATGTGTTTTCAGCACATTTCAAGGGTCCAGAATCAAGCTGCCGATTGGCTAGCCAAATGGACCCTAAAATGCAAGCAAAAACTCAATTTTCAGCAGCACAATGCTCCTTCCGATTTGATTGCTCTTGCTTTTCTTGAAAGTTTGAGCTTAGGTTATATTGTCTAGTAAGTATGGATGCTGCTGTAGTTTGTCTTGTTTTGCAGGCTTGGTGCTGTGGTGTTGATGCTGTTGACTTTGCAATGAGGAGAGCTTGTTTTTGCTGTAAGTATGGAGAGCTTGTTGATGATGGTGTGATGGTGGGATGGTTGGAAATCAAGGAGTCTGATGCATTAAAGAGGCTGGAGTTATGGTCATTGATGCTGTTGTGTTGATGCTGTGGTGCTGTGGTATTGATGCTGGAGTTTTGCATTAAAGAGTCTGATGCTTTGGAGTTTTGTCTTGGGAGCTGACCCTTGGGTGCTGACCCTTGGGTGTTCTTTTTCAATTTTTGGAGTCTTTGTTTTGGCGGAAAGCTTTGGCGCCAATTTTTGTATTTTCGTTTTTTGGGCTTATTTACTTAGGTCCTCTTAATGGTAAAACATTTCATTTTATTAATAAAGTCTTTCTTTTGGATTAAAAAAATAATAATATATATAACTTCACTTTGGGCAGTACTGTAATTCAGCAACTATAACAGGGTACAAAGGTCAATGCAACCATTAAATCGCGTCTACAAAACCAGGGTTCGAAGATTTAGGGTTCTCCTTTGCAGCTTCCTTTCAGCTCACTTCCAGAACCCTAGCCTGCTGCCAAATCTCACTCAACATGGCCGTCGGGTACTTTGTTTTTCTCTCTCTAAAAGCTGCACTCGATATGTATTCATTAGAATTACATTCATAGTTACAAATTCGTCGTTTTAAACAATTTTGTTTTGTTTGCAGCAAGAATAAGAAGCTCTCCAAGGGAAAGAAGGGAGGAAAGAAGAAAATGTAAGTTCGATTTCACTAAAGGAAGGAAAAAACCAAAAGATTTTAGTTTGATTTTTGATTTTATAGAGAAAATCATGAATCGATAAGTGTTTTGTGCATTATACAGTGTTGATCCATTTACGAAGAAGGATTGGTATGATATAAAGGCACCCTCCATTTTCACTCACAAGAATGTTGGCAAAACCCTTGTCAGCAGAACCCAGGGTACTAAGGTACTTCTATTTTCTCTCTATTTTCCAGTCTTACACCGAGTTTCATGTCATATATGTAGCCGTGATTAGCATTGTGCAAGTTTATCTGAATGTCTTCTTTGGTTATAATCTCATTAGAATTTATAGTCTTGTTGAAATTTTCAGCTGTTCCTATATGATCTACTAAGCTTTGTTTATTGAATCCCATCGCCTAGATTTCTGTGTTGAATCTACAATATTTTCTAAGAAATTGTGCTACAAGCCTCCTGGTTATCTAGTCCTGCCACTAATCTCTTTTCTAAGCAAAACTCAAAAACCTTTGCTTAACCTGTGTAGGTTGTGTAGAAAATATTGCTTAGTTTTGAAAGGTTTTGATTGATCCTTTGAACTATAAGGTTTGTTTAGTAGGTCAGTTATTTTATTACTTGCCAGTACTTGTAATTTTCTCACACTTTTCTCTCTGGATTCAAAGATGAATTTTTATGATTAGGCTAAGATTTTTGGAAACATTACTGATCTTTGATTTTGTGACTAAATATTATATTGTATATGAATGTCTCAAAACACACAGCTCTTGTGTTAGATTGCATTTTTCTCTCTGGATTCAAATGTGATTTTGTATGATTATGCTATGATATCTGGCAACATTACTGATTTTTTATTTGGTTACCGTTTATTAGATAGCATCAGAGGGTCTCAAACACAGAGTTTTTGAGGTTTCTCTTGCTGATCTCCAAAAGGATGAGGATCATTCTTATAGGAAGATCCGTCTTAGAGCCGAGGACGTCCAAGGGCGAGTTGTGCTTACGAACTTCTGGGTAAGTGTCATTTTGGCCGAATTGTCTTAAAATTATAATATATTACTGTATCACCCAGCTGCATTGGGTTTGCTTAGTTTCTACTTTCTAGATGTATGCAGAACTCAGCTTAGTTTCACGGCTGTTTACAGGTCTTGTACTATATTATTGCATTATAGGAGAAAAAATGTTTATCTCTTTCTCTACCATGTTTCAGGGGATGTCATTCACCCAGGACAAAATTAGGTCTTTGGTACGCAAGTGGCAGACACTAATTGAAGCCCATGTGGATATCAAAACAACTGACAACTACACCCTCCGAATGTTTTGCATAGGATTTACCAAGAGGCGTCCTAACCAGGTCAAAAGAACCTGTTATGCTCAGTCAAGTCAGATCCGCCAGGTGTGTATTTGCCATATATGCCTCTATTGCTTTAATTTATATAATTTAACAGTGTGCAATTGCTGTACATTTTTAATAGATTCGACGTAAAATGACTGAAATTATGGTGAAAGCGGCTTCATCGTGTGATTTGAAAGAGCTAGTTGCAAAATTCATCCCTGAATCTATTGGTAGGGATATTGAGAAGGCAACATCAGGCATCTATCCCCTTCAGAATGTGTTCATTCGCAAAGTTAAAATCCTCAAAGCACCAAAGTTTGATCTAGGAAAGTTGATGGATGTAAGCAATCTGAATCTTTTTGCTATCAATTATATACCTTTCATCATTTTGTCTGTCAATTTTTTTGAACCATTTAGACTTCAGAGTGAAATTACAGATTTCTTTTTGTAATAACTTGAGACAAGATGTCCTTTTCTAGAATGCATTGAGGTCAGATGATCATTCTGCTTTGTTAATTGATAACTAAACTTGTTTAATGCTTAATCTTTCAATTTTTTCACCAAGTTGCTTATCTTTTATGGAGTAAGAGTTCTAGTTTCCGTAGTCTTAACTTGACATGACAACATTGTAGGTCCATGGTGACTACTCAGCAGAAGACGTTGGAGTGAAGGTTGATAGGGCGGATAATGAAACCATGGGCGAGGCAGTGCCTGAAGAAGTGATTGGGGCTTGATTTTAGAATAGTGTGATTATAATTTGAGTTATCATGATACTTTTTTTTGTCAGAATAGTTCAGGTGAAGTTTTGATATCCACAAAACCCTGCATGGGAGTCTCTGACTTTGTGTTCTATAGATTTTGCTGAATGTCATTATTCTAAGATCTTTTTGCCAACATTTGGATGTTATGACTGTTAATTTCACTCGGGCTACTCTGCAATTTGATATTTAACCTCGTCAGCCAGTTTTCTATGTATTGAAATATTACCTGTGAAAATTTATTTTTCTTTCGATGAATACCTTTTTTTTATTAGAGAAAAATATCAGATTTTTCTTCCCAACTATCTAGTTACCACCTAATATTTTGATAGTGCCAATTGTTATATAAGCTAAAAATATCTTCGAACTATACATATTTGTCTATCTTTTCAAACCAAAGTTTTTTCTCTTATGTGTTCCCCTAAACCCCAAAATAGAACCTTTTCTTTTTTTTCTTCAATAAATTGTGACCATTAAACTCCCAAGCACTGCAACCTCCGGTCATCGTATTCTGTCATTCTTCGACGAAATTCGACCGTTAACCCTCGACTGTTACAGTTACCAAGTATAATTTTCGATCGAAAATATATCTTTTTTTTTTGTGTTTTACTGATTTCGAAGTGCATGTTGGTGTTTATTCATGATCGACTTTGGTTATTTTTACCGATTTACGTTCTTTTAACCATGTTTGCACAACTTTTTTAACAAGTATAATCTAAGTGAGTGAGATTCCTAGTTTTTTTAAAAACTTTCTTTATAGAACGAATGTTCATCAGGGAAATTCAACAATATAATCGTTGTTTAATCAATTATATACTGTTATTTTAGTGTACCACAAATATTTTTGGGCTTGAAACAATATATGGATTCATCATTATTGTTGTCCTGTCATACGTGATAGAGGATGCGAGTTGTTGGAGGAGGATGCGAATTGTTTGGGGTTTTAAAGCGTAGAAGATGTGAGTTGTTTTGTATATTTCTTCTCATTAGTGTTATTTGTATATTAAACTCTCAGTTCCTCGATGCAATATAAACAATTCATTTCCTTAGTGTAATGTAAACAACTCTCATTTCCTGGATTTGATTACCTCAATGTAAACAACTGTTTTTAAATGCGATGTAAACAACTCTCTTTTCCTTACTGTAGCGTAAACAACTCGCAATGTTTATAGTAAACAACTCTCAGGATCGTATTTAATATACAAATAACACTTATGAGAAGAATATGCAAACAACTCATATTTCCTTAGTGTAATTTAAACAACTCGCATGTATATAGTAAACAACTCTCATGATAGAGTTTAATATATAAAATACACTCATGTGAAAAATATACAAACAACTCTAATTTCATCGATGTGATGTACATAACTCGCAATGTGAAAAATGTAAACAACTCTCAAGATCGAATTTAATATACAAAAAACAATTATTTTATCAGTTTATAAAGAACTCTCAGTTCCTCAATGTAATGTAAACAACTCTCAATTCCTAGATTTGATGTACTTCAATGCAAACAATTCTGAGTTCCTCAATGTAATATAAACAACTCTCATTTCCTAAGTGTAATGTAAACAACTCGCAATATTTATAGTCAACAATCCTCAGGATCGTATTTAATATACAAATAACACTAATGAGAAGAACTATACAAAACAACTCATCTTCTATGCTTTAAAACCCCAAACAATTCGAATCCTCTTCCAAATATTGTGCAAACACCTGGTTAAACCTGTAAATCAAGAAAGTAATATAAAAACAAATAGGTAGATGATAGTACTTACTGAAACCAGTATAATAAAATAAACATAACACCAAAAACACAGATGAACGTATTGTAACCTAAAAATAGTAGTTAGATGCATTCTATATAGAAATTACATAAATATACTGACTTTCTATTGGGTTTTCAAATTCGTGGTTGTGGTCGTTTGACTGTTTCTGGTGCGGATTTATGTGCATTTCAACAAAACCAAGCCAGAAGGGAGCAATAAAATCATACAATAAGATCAACAAGAACACAATCTATATCAAAGCAAAAGAAGAAATATAGATAGTTATATACTTTTTCAGATCCGGTGGCTGCCCTGAGCGACTCATAGTTGGTCTCGAAAAGGATGATCTGTAAAAGAGGGGTTTGTTTAGGGTTTTAGTTTAGTACTACTAAAATATATGATTAGGTTAAAAAATCAGCCATTTCTAAAAAAAGCTTATATAGTTGGTTGAAGATACTTAGGGTATTAAAAAAAATTGGGTATTGAATGTAAGTTATTTTAATGAGATGAGTCTTAAGTAAGCATAAATCTATTTATGGGTACTAAATGGCAATATTTTTGGTGAGTTGGTACATAAGGTGTCATTTCCCATTTTTAATCTCTATGCGTATACATTTCGAATTTCTATTTGTTATAGATTTTCAGTTCAACGGTTGTAAATCTTTTATGTTCAACGATTGAGGTTTTTAAACCATTACAAATAACTTTCGCTAAGGAAACTATTGTTTAAAAATATAAATCATAACTTTTAAATATTATAACACAAAATAACTAGACAATTTGTTTTGATATTTGATGAGTTCGAGTTCTTTACAAGAAATAGTTAGGATAGTTAAGGTGGTCTCGCTCATCTTTTAAGTGAGAAATAGTAAAGATAGTTTTGAGGTGGTCTTGCTCATCTTTTAAGTGTTAACCTCCTGAGTAGGTTGTCCAACCCAATTCGATCCGGTCGGGTTTTGTCCGGCCCGAACATAGACCGGATCATGTATAGGTTTAGAAATTATAACTAGCAGGTCCAAGCTGGGTTTGGGTTTCTAAATTTTCCAACCCGTTCTAGTCTGAAAATTATAAAATATATAAAAATAATAATATATTATATATAAAATAATATATATGTATAATAATAAAATAATATATATATATATATATATATATATATAATAAAATAAAACATATAAAAATATTAAAATTAATATCCTCGAATCGGGCCGGGTTGACTGACGGACATAAACGAACGAGCTCGGATTTGAAAATATTAGGCATGGAACGAGTCGGACCAGGTTCAAGCTCACTGTCCAAAAAGTGGGCTCGGATTGGCCAACCCGAACCTGGTTTGCGGACAGCCCATTGCAATCCCTAATGGTAGACTTGAAATGTGCCCAAAACGGTTTGTCTCGAAGTACTGGAAATCTGGTCGAGTTATTTCCGAAGTGAGGAACTCCAAAAATTGTCTCGAAAGAGAATCTAGAAAGCTTGTGTTTCTACCACATATTTTAATGTAGTTTTACGAACGAGTGTGTAGGAAATCTTTGCTCCGAGACTCCAATCATTTGATTTTTATTTATGGTGGGGTAACGAGAGCTAATATCTCATTATTTTATATAAATATGAGGAATTCTTACTCTTACTCTCAATACTTATTTTAGAGAGAGAAAAGCTCTCAAACTTATAGATGAACTCTGTAGGTCGTCGTTGCTATTTTTCCTCCAACCACCGAGAATTGTTTCTGGTGATTTGGATTCTGGTTTGTTTATGCCCGTTCCGGTGATCGATGCCTTAACGAATCTCTCACTATGGTTCATGTTTTTTTTCTTTTCATCTTTGCTCTTTTTCAAGTGAACTTCAACCTTTTCTAAAGCTATATTTTTTCTTTGTTCTTGTTTTCAGCTTTTGCATGAAAAAATATGAATCGTTTTAAGAATTTATATGCCCGAACACTTGAATATGGTCATGGAATTGAATATTCTAATAATAAAATCCATAAGGTTAGAACTTTAGAAAACGAAGAAGGTTCTTTAGAGGGCGAGTCGACATCCTCATCCTCTTCGCATAAAACCACCCTGCCCATCGGATAGTGAACAACCCAATTGAAGCTAAGCGTTCAAAGAATGATCTAACTATCATCAGATGTCTTTCGAGGATTCTAACGCCTCAGAGGACTCATATGGTTAGTCTTCGGACTCCCCCACCTCAACCAAACCCAAAAGCAACCAAAAATACAGGCGAAGGTTCCTCACGAACCCTAAAAAAGAGAGACTGACGTGGAAGCTCAGAACTCACCTAGAATCCCCCGACCGGAGCTACCAAAGTTAGAAGTTTTGAGCATGCCTGGTAGAACCCCTAGATTAGAGATATCATGTTTGGCTTTCAACATCAAACCCGTACATCATGTCGTGCTTGAAGCAATCAAGTACAAATATCCCCACCCCGCCAAACTCCCGAAAATGCGAACTCGTTGTAAAATTCCTCAGAATGTTAAGTTGAGGTTACCAGGCTAAAGTGAAACTCCTCTCTTTTGCGAAATCAGATGATATGGTCTTTTTTACTGAAATTCTTGACCGGGGCTTTCGGTTATCTTTTCATCAAGGTTTTAGATATTTTTCAGTATGCTCGAATTCTGTCCTAGTCAAGGTCGATATTTTTTTTTGTTGATAAAGTAGCTGATTTCTCAGAGAAAAGTCTCCATGAACTACAACTACGTCGACTATTACCTTACTGCGGAGAATGAATCGAAAGTTATAGTGGATTTGGCGGAGTCTAAATAAAAATAGAAAAAACTTTGTATTTGTTCGGGCTGCATGGGAGAACGAAATCATGATTAACCCAACTAACCTAGTCTTTTTAGAAACTTATGAAGATGAAACCGTAGGATTTCTCATACTTCAAACCTGTTTATTACCTCCAACAAAACCCCTCCACATAGGAATCGATACTTCACTTCTTTATTTGTTTATATATGTTTTTCACTAGTTTTTTCTCTTAATTTTTTCCCTTGTAGGACACTCGAAGCTATTCAGTGCATCCGCCGATCCCAGTAAGCAACAACTTACGTTGCTGAGTGTGTAGGATGAACTCAATTGGCATCGGGAATTTCATAAGTGTTTCACTGTCAACGACTTCATTAAGTCGAGGTTTTTTGGATACGGACAAATGGATAACTCTTTCGGAGAAGAAAGAAGATGGAAGCGTCAAAAATTTGAAGCTTGAATCCGCCATTGTACAGTGGCGGATCTAGGAATTGAAGTAAGGGAGGGCCAAAATTCTTGAAGTAAGGGAGGGCCAAAATTCTCGTCGAATTCTCAAATTTTATCTCTAACATTACTATTAGAATTTTCAATAAATTGGCGTAGTCCCGGATCACTCACTATATATTCATTCAAATGAAATTCTACACTATCATTAGGTTTTGATATAGAAACAATCAGATTACCACCGATATATTTTCTTCTTACAATACCAATTTAACGTGAGTGAAAATTAAAACCAAACAAAAACGTAAACAAATTACTAAAAGGAACAAAAACATAACCACGACAGTGCCTATATTCATCGACTTGCCACTTCCACTCCGGACCTTTAGTAAACGTGTAGTCAAGAAAAAGAAATATGATGCTCCTCGAAAGAAGGCAAAAAAATGGGTGCTCGGATGCTGCTAACACTTCCTCTCTCGAAGCTGAGGGGTCAAAACCGACCAACCTTGCCAAAGATGACAATGTTGTATTCCTACACGACTCTCCTAATAACAAGGCTGAGATAGAATCCAAAGAGGTTGAAAATACTAGAGGTGATACCGAAATTGTGGCAAGTTTTGGATCTCAGAGCGTGGTTGTGAAGTTTGAGCCAAATAAAAAAGCTTTGGTGGTAATTGATGGATTTGAATATCTCCGCAAAGTTGTGGTTAACTCCCAAACTCATCAATCGACCCATCCCTGATGCGTTTGTTTGGCACATCACTCTTCATAATGAAGTAAGTTTTTATATTTCTCGTTCTCCACAATCTTTATACTGTGGAGATACTTCCACTTTTCCTTAAATCCTACGCTTCCTTTTGGAGGTTTTAAACAATACATGAGGTATGATCCAAAAAGTGGTAGTGGATCATGGAGCTAAAACTCTTAGCGTATCAGCTCTAATGAAAAAACCCATCAAGCACGTGGTTGATGGAGATGAGATCGAGAAAGTGAATAAGAACGTGGAAAATACGATGTTTGAGATCATGCATAACCAACTCAAGAATGACAAAAATCATAACAAGAGAATCACCAGTCTCAACCAAGATGTGGAAAACTTGAAGAACAAGCTCGAAAAGAAAAAAGAAGATTGCTATGAAAGTCGTTGAGGAAGATGAAATAAAGCTCGAGTAGGATTTGAAGGACTTCATCGAAGTTTCCATAAAAAAATGAAATGCAACTCAAGAATATATGGTCTTTAATAGGGATGGCAATGGGCCGTCCGCGGGTCGGGTTCGGGCCGGCCCGCTTGAGCCCGCTTTTTTTGCACTTGAGCCCGAACCCGGCCCGACCCGCTCCCGGGCTCATATTTCCAAACCCGAGCCCGCCCGTTAATGTACGCCGGTCAATCCGGCCCGACCGCGGACAATAACTTTAATAATTTTTTATATATTTTTTAATTTATTTTAAATATAGTAATTTATTTTTTAAAAATATTACTTATATTATATATAGAAATATTATTTTTATATATATTTTATGATTTTCGGGCCGGAACGGGCCGGACAAATTTGAAACCCGAACCCGGCCCGGCCCGATTGCGGGTTATATTTTCTGAACCCGAACCCGGCCCGTTCTAAGTTCGGGCCGGACAAAACCCGGCCGGGCCGGGTCGGGCCGGACACCATCCGAATTGCCACCCCTGGTCTTTAATTTTCACAATTGTTTCCTAGAGCTCAACCTTGGGGCATTTTGGTACTCGTTTACGAAGCTAATCGCCCTCATGGGGTGTTGCTGGAGTTCGACCCAATGTCCAAATAAAATATTGATGTAGAGAAAGAAGAAGATGAGGACGTGATCATCAAAACTGTAGACGAGCATACTGCGAACACTGCTTCTAAGGATTCCATGACCTTAGATTATCTTTCCCATGCTGTTGCAACAAACACTCTCTCGGACACCGACGTGATTTCCCTGATCAATCAAGATGACATTCCTACTGCTTCAGGTAATGAGGAGTGATTATTTTCTATTTTATTCTCTTACTATTTTTGAACTCAAAGTCCCGGAATGACTACAAAAATGTTGTACCTTATTTTCTCATTCGAACTACTAAAAGTTCTCCTATGGATGAGGCATTTTATAGTGTTTATTTGAACTCTCGTATTTTCTTATGTCATTGCTTGAATTTATTTTATTTTAAGATGTGGAATTATTTTTATACCCTCATGTGAGTCATGTTAATCCTAAGGTGATCAGCCCAAGACTAATATAGATTTCACCTTGAGATTTATAAATAAGCCAACATTTGTTGGATTCTACCTCAGTCAACACTTGTTGGAAGTTTTACAAAGATTTATTTGATGGGGACCTTGATGGTCATTCCAAGTCACTCCAAACTCGAGGCTCTATCTCAACTAACAGATGTTGGAAGTTTTGCAAGGAAAAATTTCATGTGGACCTTAACAGTTACATTGAGCTTGAGGATCTATCTCGACCAACAATTGTTGTAAGTATTTATGAGGATAGACATTCCTACTTAAAACACGTATATCTAGAAACACTATAACAGTTCAATGCAACAATTTCATTAACTTGTTGGCTATGCATGCACCTCATTAAAACATTCCTGCGCCACCAGAGTAGGAAAAAGTATGCTAATGAACTTTTCATCATTTACAAACATTTTAGTTCATAAATAAACTTTTCAAGACATATACAAATTTACACAGGAGAGAGTCAAAGATGCTCAATATTCCACGGGTGATGAAGTCTAATTTCTTCTTCATCCACCAATTTATAAGTTCATGCTTTGATCTTTTCCACCACAATGTATAAACCTTCCCAATCTGGACTTAACTTACCTAGGATTCAATATTTGGTGTGTAAGAACAATTTTCTTAGAACAATGTCCCTCATTTTAAATTTCGCCTTGAAAATTTAGACATGTAACTACTCCTCTGAGAGTTTTGTAATATTGTACCCGTAGGCGAGCTTTTGTTCTTTTTTCCTCGATAAGATCCAACTCAATCCTTATTTCCTATCATTTCCTTAGTGGGAGTAATTGGAGACCCTGTAAGGTGGCATATCTATTTCCTCTAGGACTACTGCAGCTATACCATAAACAAGGCTGAAGAGCGTTTCACCCGTGGTGGTTCTAAGAGTTTTTCTGTAAGCCCATAGAACTTCATGGTGGTAATTTGTCCAATTTATGTCTCCCTCCATCAAACGCTTCTTAAGGTCTTCCAACATACATTGGTTCGTTACCTTTACTGTCTATTTTTTCTGAGGGTAAAAATTGGTAGAGACGTGTTGCTCTATGCCTTTTGTTTGATAAAAAGTATCAATTTCTGCATTTTGGAACTAAAGACCAAACCAATGACAAATGTTAGTCAAAATGAAATTGATAACTTTCATGGCGGTGATCCTAGAGAGAGGTTTTACCTCTACTCACTTCAATATCCCCTAGCTTGCGGTCTCTTAAGGAATTAGGTAGTGGTCCAACCATGTCAATGCTCAATATATCAAATGATAGGGCCTCGGAGATTAACTCGAGTGATATTGCGTGCATGTAAATCATATTAGAAAAACACTGGCATGGGTCACACTTTTTTACCAAGGCTTTGGCGTCATCTGATACGGTTGGCAGAAGAACCATACAAACAAAATCCTTCAGGTGAAGGTCTTGTAACCATAATGAGCCGACCCATGCCGCATTAGATTTTTTTAAACCACAATCGATTTTTTGGGCCCCAAACATTAAATTAGAGGCCAACTCAGCTCTTGTTTAAATAAAATCCCACTTATGATTAGAAATATTTTTAACCTAAACCTCAATCTTCATGTCACAACTTTATATTCGGGGAAAATACCATTTCCTAAGAAGTTCAAGATCTCGACCCTCCAATCTCCAGTCTCAACAAGCCCTAATTTAAAAGGTTCTTAAAGATTTGGCCCATATTCCTTATTAATCAAAATGTGCTTCGATAACATAACCCACACTTCTGTTTCGAAGCAAGCTATCATACCAAGAGCATCTGCTTGGAAGTTCTATGCCCTAGGGACCTGCTCAAAGCTGACATTTTCGAACAACCGTGCTTGGGTTTTCAACACCTTTTAGACACTTGACCAGGTGATCATTGTGTGTTTTAGCCTTCCCATAACATAGTTTATTAGAAGTTCTGAATCAGTTATCAAACAAAACATCTTTGTTCGCACTCATAAACCAACCTAAAGCCACCGATTATTGTATCATACTCAGCTGAATACCAATCTTGAATCCTGAGATATTAGATCCTCCATTAGTTCAGACCGTTCATTATGGTCATGTTGATTCATCTAGTGGTTCAGGCCTTTCAGCGTGGCACTCCGTGAGGAAATAAACATATGCTTAAGCTTTGATGGCTGTAATGGGCTCACAAATGACGTTGAGTCTCCCAACTCCACCTACCATCGGGTTAACCTTCCAAAAATATAAGGCTTTTCAGAATATTCAAAAATGGGAAAGAAGTTCGAACCATAATATAATAACCCTAGAAATACGAAGTCATCCTTCTTTCTACTATGACTAAGACCAAATATAACGTATCCAACTACAAGTACCTTGTCTATATAGGGAGAAAACTCTTGCTCATGTAATAATTCAGCTTGATACAACTCCATTCTTCTCTGACCAAAACTGCACTTACCACGTATTTGGATACATCTAAATAAACATATAAATTCTCGGTGGGATAGACTTGGATAAGGTTTCTAAGGATGATATAGGCACAAAAAAAAATTGGTTGTAGACGTTTTTGTGCAAAGAAGACTCACAACTTTAACAGAGTCAAATGATATGTATGAAGGTGAATGAAGTGTTGGTTTGACTCGTTGTTATTTGGAGAACACTCACAAACAAAATCAGATGGAAAATGATGATATAAAGATAATGGATCGAGCTGTGCCATAAAGGTGATGGAAAAGCTTTTATACGTAGAACTCCAAACTGAATGTATCCTAGATTAAATCAGAATGAACGATCAACTAAACTTGCTTCTCCAATGGAGCTGTGCCATATTGATATTTTTCACTTGATTAATTTTGATTTCTCCAATGGAGATTAAAACTATTTAAAGGAAAAATAAAACTGAAAATCCTAACAACTAGACTAAAAAAATTGCAAATAAAAATATATCATAACAACTAGTAAATAAAAAAGATATCCTTGGTGAGTTTGATTATTTGGAGTTTCCTTAGTAAACTAGAGAAGAGTAATTTTAGAGAGATAAATAGATTCTAGAGAGAGAAAATTAGAGTGTATAAGTATTCTAACTCAGAAATCCAACCCCTTTATTAGTTTAGCTTTGGCCTTTATATAGAGGCACTAAGAATTAACTTACAACTGAAAACAATTACACAAAAAGGGAAATTGCACTCTTAGTCTTTGACTAAAAGACATAGCTACGAAATTCTCGTGTAACTTTACCAAGTGTTACATAATATTTTATCATTTACAATTTAATCCCTGAATTTCCATTTCCTTATCAGTAGTCTCATTAGTTCTCAAGTTAGTAAATTAATGAGAACTAAATAACTAACTTCGAATCTAAACAGAAGAAATGATGATTTCCTCTTCCACAATTCGATGCAAGCCATTCATTCTGATCTCATCGAACGATACCCTAAGTTAAATTCAAGATGACGCCAATAAAATCAAACGTAAAATCTGTTTTAAACTCATCGTAGCTCTCTAGGGGTTAGGCTTACACCTATGTTCCTAGCATAACAGATGTCGATCTCAAAACACGAAACTGGTTCAAATTCCGCGCAATCAACGCTAACCTTTCCCACTTCTGCACACGTCTTTATTTTTCCTATAAATTCCTTAGCAACTCACTTTTTGTTTCACAAACAAAAATCCAGAGAGAGAAGTAGAGAAAACCTCCCAACCTTTGCTACCTTCCATGATTTCTTCAATCTTTCTAGTTATTTCCACAGGAAAATTCACACTTTCCAATTAATCTTCAATTTGTTTATGAGAAAACACCCAAGATCCAAAATATCGAAAGCTAGAATTCCCAAAAAACCCAAATCCCCAGCACATGACAATAATTTTTTCTTCGGAGCTTACGATTACTTTTTCATAGACGAATGAACATAATAATATAGAGCTTCTGGGTTGATAAGTAACACTCCACTTAGAACAACTTCAAAGACCATTTATTACGGTAACTTTGATCCCTTAAAATCTCATGACTTTTCACCTTTACCTGTCACAGAAGAGAGTCAGTCTTCTAAAACTCGAACACCCAAAACACCTCGAACTTCTACTTCCCTTATTAAATCACCGCCTCAAATTAGTGGTGAATCAAGCAAACTGCTTCAAAACAATCAGAAGCAACCCCTTCCTCAGTTTATCCCTCACGAACTTCTAGAAATAGACTTTTATAGCCATGAGAGATGATACCGATGATACATTAAATCCTTCTTTATTAAATACTTCTACCAAATCTCCTCCCCAGATGGATATTGTTGAGGAAGCCTCATTACCTCAACAAAATCCCTCGAAGAATCTTCCACAACTAAGAGACGAGAAGTCAGAAGCAGAGGAAGTTGAATCAAACGCTACTCAATCAGATAATGAAGTTGATTCTGATGAAGAAGTCTCAAAAGAATCAGAGAATGCCACAGATAAAAAAGTCCTCAAACCAAGGAAAAAGAAGGCTCTGATTACTATATCCGATGAAGAAAGAGCAAAAGTTGGTAAACATTTGAGATCTCTCGATGCTGATTATATTGTTGAATTGAAAAAAGTTTCATATATATATATATATATATATATATATATATATATATTATCAAGAAATCCAAGCATCGGATCTGAAGAAACAATGGGGATTGGGAGACAACATTACCTTTCGACTATCCCGAAAGGGAGAAACACCCTTAGACTATAAAGACAACGAGCTGGTAGTTTATCCTCAAATCATCAATTGGTGTCTTCGGTTCCCACTAGATCCCATGAGAGTTGAGTACTTCAAACTTCTAAATCTGTGCCCAACTCAAGTGATACTAAATCTAGGGTTCACATTTATGTTTGTAATCATGGCCTCTCGTTTGTCTAAGATTCCGATCAACATTAAATATTTCATATCTTTGACAACATTGTGTGAGGGACCAAATCTTTCATTTTATTACCTTAATTTAGATGATGGTCTAAAAATCATCGGTGACCTTATGGAAGCGGACAAGTTTTAGAAGCACAAATTTATCTTCATCTCAGGATCATGGGAAAACGGTAAAGAAATATCTGAAGCCAACCCATCAAAATTAAAACTCGTCTAGAGAAACTACTATAAGTATTATAATACTATTCTTCTTAAACAAAATATTATAACTGTTGTTACCCTCATTCATTGTCTACTTATATGTTCCTCTTATAAATTCTGAGGCGCTACGTCATTCATCGAGCAAGAACCAAAGAAATATTCGTTAAGCTTGCCGTTTGGGCTGAAGCAGAGTGGAACAATGCTTTCCACACAGCCTTCCAACCACTCAATTTTCTCAACAACCATTTATTTTCGATCCCACCTGGAGCCTTTCCTTCTGAAAATTTGATGGAACAGCCCAACCCTCGTCAAGCTTGCAAAAGATTAGTCCATCCTGATTGTAAGGTATTCCTACCCATCCGCAACAGATCTGACAGTCACCTGCCTCAAAATAAAAATTAAAATAGGACAAAAAGGCAGCTAGTACATCTGGTGCTAGCCCTTCAACAAATCCAAAGCCCAAACGCTCAAAAAGAAAAACAAAAGAAAACGCACTTTCGACCATCGAAGAAGGAACTAAAGGAGAACCTTCTCCAAAAATGAAGAAAACTGCTACTCCCTCGAAAAATAAAAGTTCCACCAGTCCCCTGAAGAAAAAGAAGAAGAAAATAGTTGTGACCATCGAAGACATAGTATCTATGACAATGAGGTCATAATTACTGGGATTCAACAAAGTCCTAAAAGGAAAAGGAAACAACTGGTGAAGATGTTATAATAACTGTAGAAGATAATCAAGATGACGATCACTTTGATCCCGATAGTTTCATAAACTTCAAGAATCACAAGAACTTATAAGAGAAGGAGATCTTGTCATTCAAGAAGTTCAAACTCGTCTACACAACTTTTATAGAAGATCTGCAACCTCTGTCTTGGATGCATCTCATGAAATCATTGTTCCTATTGTTCTTACGACTTCTTTGGATCTCATTCCTCACCCTAGTCCAGTAGTTTTCCCTCTTGTTGCACTAAACCCAGACGTCCTTGTATTGCTACAAATTATGTAACTCAGTCTTAAAACTAGCTAAAAGATAGAAAACTAAGATATATCTTAACAAACTAAAAATAATAACTTGTAGCTTAAAAGATATCACAACAACTACATATAAGATAGAAACTTGAAATATATTTTAATAAACTAACTATTTTAAAGATCTTGAGCTTTATTTTTGTATTTTTTTTTATCAGATCTTCTAGAAGCATTTTAAATGCTTTCTTGATTTTTTATCATGTAGAAAATAGACTAGGCTCGATTAACAACTAGAATGTAATTTGGATAATGGTTTTTTTGGCTTATAAGGCTCTCCGCAGATTCTTTGAACTCTTGATGAAGTCTTATAAGAAAAATAAAGCATGATCATAGTGGTAGTGGAGCTAATTCTAACGGTGTCAAAGGCTTTAATCCATACAAAACTTCAAAAGGAGACAATTTTAGTACCAGAATGGGTAACATGGTTATAAACAAACGCAATGAATGGGAAACATTCCAACAAGTTGTTCAAAATTTTACTCACAATAGCTCTTAAGTAAAATAGATCGTGTACGGTTTACCATTTTAGTTTGACCATCTGTTTGGGGATAACAAGTTGTTGAAAATAGTAGTTTAGTCTTTATCTCTTCTAACGCGTTTTCCAAAAGTGGCTGAGGAATTTGGTGGTTCGGTCTAAGATAATAGTCCTTGACATTCCATGTAAATGCACTACTTCTATAAAGAACAAGTCTGTTTTTTAAGAAACACCATTCAACTTAGCACATGGTATAAAATATGTCATCTTTGGTAACCTGTTCACCATAAAACAATGAAGTCTTTGTGTCTGATTTTTGGAAGTCCCAACACGAAATCCATAAATATATCAAACCATGGTACAATAAGAATTGGAAATGGTAGATAAAGACCATGAGAAGACGATTAATTTTTTTATTTTAAGAAAATAATACAATGGTTGCAGAGCTTCATATCTTTCTTCAAGTGAGGTAAAAAAAATACTCACAAAAAAACTAAGGTTTTATATATTCCAAAGTGACCCATAAGACCTCCTCAATGTACTCCTCTTAAGATGAGGTCACGCATCAAACTTTGTGAAATGCATAAACGTTTGTCTCTAAACAAGAACTCATCATGTTTGAAGAACAAGCTAAATTCCCCTTTAGAAAACTCATTGTAAATATATCCAAAGTCTGGATCATCTTCATACAATCCTTCGATGTGTTCAAATCTTAGAACCTCTGCCTCCATTGTAGAGATTAATGTATGTCTTCTTGATAACATATCTGCTACAATGTTCTCTTTTTCTTTTTTGTATTTGATGATATAAGGAAACGTATCAATGAACTCCTACCACTTAGTATGTATTCTCTTTAGTTTAGTATGACCTCTTAGATTCTTAAAAGTCTCATGATCTGTATGAGTAACAAACTCTTTTAGATAATAAATAATGTTGTCATGTTTCCAACAATCTCACCAATATATAGAGCTCCTTATCATAGGTTGGATAGTTGAGTGTTGTTCCACTGAAGGTTTCACTAAAATAAGTTATAAGACGTCCTCCTTGAATCAATACACCTCCAATACCGAGACCTGGAGCATCATAGTCTACTTCAAACATTTTATCAAAATTTGAAAGAATCAAAACCGGTACGTGAGTGAGGCTATCTTTGAGGGATTGAAAATCCTTCTCTTTTGATTCTCTCCACTTGAAGGCCACATTTTTCTTAATCACAGCAGTGAAAGGAGCTACTAAGCTACTGAAATCTTTCACAAATATCCTATATAAACTAGTCAATCCATTGAAATTTCGCAGATGTCCAGTCATCGTTGGTGTTGGCCATTCTTGGATTGCTTTAATATTTTCTTGTTCAACTTGTAAGCCTTGAGAATTCACAATAAATCCAAGGAATACAAGTTGATCTATATAGAATGTACACTTATTAAGATTAGCAAAAATATCTTTTTTTCCGAAGAGTTTGCAAGATGCTCCCCCAAACTCTTGCTGTAAATCAATATACCATCAAATTATACCACAAAGAACTTACCCATATATAATCTTAGAACTTTCATCAGCCTAATAAATATACTTAGAGCATTAGTAACCTCAAATGGCATAACTAACCATTCATACAATCCTTGCTTGGTTTTGAAGGTTGTCTTCTATTCATCTCATTCCGCATTCTAACTTGATGATAACCACTCCTCAAATAAATCTTAGAGAACATGGTGGCACCACTAAGTTCATCCAGCATGTCCTCTTGGAATTTGATAGTTGTATCTGATGGTGATATTGTTAATGGCACGACAATACACATATTCTCCAATTTCCATCTTTCTTAGGTACCAATTGAACTGATACAATACATGGGCTAAGGCTCTCTCTGATATACCCTTGAGCCATTAATTCATGCACTTGTTTCTCCAACTCCTTAGTTTCTTCTAGGTTTATACGGTAGGCTGGTTTGTTTGGTAGAAGATCAATTTTATGTATAATGCCTCGAAAAGGGGGCAAACTAGGGGTATCTCATTTGGAAAATATCTTCATACTTTTTCAAAATATTTTCACTTCATTTAATAATTCTAGCATGCTAACTCAAGAATTTAAACACTATTCGAATAAAATGAGTAGTACGGTGCTTCCAGCACTCATGGACTTACAAACGACATTAGAAGATAAATATAGGTTTGATTTACTTATCTTGAAAGCCTTAGTCATTCATATTTGCATTTCATGAACTTCAGATGGGCTAAAAGATGCTAAGTTGATCTTCTATTTATTATGCACAAATGAGTAGATATTTGTGCGTCCATTATGACACACTTCACAATCAAACTAACATCATTTACCTAACAGTAGGTGTCCGGCTTACGTATGTACTACATCATACAAAACTCCATCTTGATATTTTTCTATGCTGAATGGAATATTGACCTGGTCTGTGATGTATAATTCAGCTTGATCATTGAGTCATCGTATCTTGTAAGGACTTGGATGTTTAATCTTTGCAAGACCTAATCTGTCCACCATAAATTTTCTAGCCAAATTAGTAAAATAACCTCCATCTATGATCAAATTACATACATTTTGTTGATAGTGCATCTAGTGTAAAAGATATTCTCATTTTGGATGGTTTCTTCTGGTTGGATCATTGCACTTAGGACTTATCTTGCTACCAATTAATCACCAACATCTGGATACTTGGTTTCCTTTTCATGGTCTGATTTTTCATCTTCATATTAATTTTGTGATTCATATTCCCCACTTGGAGTGATAAACATGATACGTTTATTTGTAAAATCTCTAGCACAATACGCACGTCCTTGACATTTTTAACATTTAACTTCACGACTTCTAGTTGGAATAGCTTCTGTTTTTTCATATGTAGAACTTCAATATTTTTTCCCTTTGCCTTTTGTATTTGTGTCCATTGATTTTAATTTATCAAACGGTTTGTTATTATTTGGATTTCATGTTTGTGTTGTTCTGGTCCGATTAATGGTGGTATTTTTGTGCTTGATTTGCTGTTCAATTTGGACATACATGTTAAATACTTCATACATCTCAGTATATTGTTGTCTTTCCACATTTCTTACAATTTGTTCTTGCAAACCATTTATAAATTGGGCCATTAGCGCATCCGCTGACTCTTCTAGTTCCACACAATTTTTGAGTTGTTCAAACTCATCAAAATAGTCATCGACAATTCTGGCTCCTTGAGATTGATTTCTAAAATGTTTTTGTAAATCGCGATAGTAATAAGCAGGTACATACCTTTTCCTTAAAAGAAACTTCATGTCTTCCCAATGGTCTATGCGTTTGCAGCATTGTCTTATTCTCTTTGATAATTTTCTGCCCCACCAAATAAGAGCACTCTTTGAAAATTGTGCAGCAATTAGGGCAAGCTTCTTTTTCTCAGTATATCCATAAACATCAAAGATATACTCCATATGAATTTTCCAATCCATGTAAGAATTATGATCTCATTTTCTAACGAATATAGGAGGTTTCATCTTTACCTCTATGTTGCTAGGCCTTGCTGGTCGTTCCTCTTTTTCTCTTCATCTCTCAAGAGGATCTCTTCACTGATTTTGGTGAAACAAATGATCTGGAGGTTCATCTTCCCAATTAGGCATGTCATCATCTTCATCTTCTATTTCAATATGTTTTTGTGGAGGTGGGAGGTTTTTTATGGCTTTAAATCTTATTGGGGGTCGCTTAATTTGCCGAATACATTATCCAAATGCGTTCTTCATAGTACAAACTTATTCGTTTTTTATTTGTATCTGCGCATAGAAGTTATAAATTGAACAAGATTATCAATATTGTTTTTTACCCATTGCAACGAGTTGTGTGTAAGTATGATATGACTTGATAACGAACCTTTTGGCTTTAATACCAGATGATATAGACACGAAATCGGTTTGGCTATAGAATTTTATGTTTGCAGAATACTCAAAACATTAACAGATTCAAATGATATGTATGGCGGTGGATGGAGTGTTGGTTTGACTTGTTGTTGTTCGAAGAAAACTCATAGACAAAATCATATGGAAAATGATAATAAATAGATGATAGATCAAGTTACGCCACAAAGGTGATGGAAAACCTTTGATAAGAAGAACTCTAAATTGAATGTATCCAAGATAAAATCAGAATGAAGGATCAACTAAATTTGTTTCTCACAAAAGTAGTTTAAAGATAAATCTTTCCCCAACAAATATTTGAGTAAAAACTCGTTTTTATTGATATTTATCGCTTGATTAATTCTGATTTCTCCTAGAAGATTACAATTATTAGAAGAAAATATACAAATAAAAATCCTAAAAACTAGGCTAAAATATGGAAAATAATAAGATATCATAAAAGTTAGTAAATAAAAAAAAAATCCTAACAAACTAGCTAAACAATAAAAAATTAAGATAAGTCTTAACAAACTAAAAATAACATCTAGTAAATTAAAAGATATCATAATAAACTACCTAACAATAGAAAATTAAAAGATATATTAACAAACTAACTATTTTAAAGATCTGGAGCTTCATTTTCCTATCCGTTTTGACCAGATCTTTTGGAAGCATTTTAAATGCTTTCTTGATCTTTTATCGTGTATAAATAGACTAGGCTTGATTAGTAGCTAAAATATAATTTGGATCATACTTTATTTGGATTACAAAGGCTCTCGACGACCTTGTTGAACTCTCGACTAAATCTCCTTGCTCTTGAGCGTGTTATATGACCAATTCCAATAGTTGGTACTTTAACGTTCTTATGTTGGTCTTCAATTGGATCTGTTTGGATGTCTTCATCGGAGGAGGTAAGATGTCGCTTTATTTTACTGAACACTTTATCACAATGATCAGTTCACTAGAAAAATTAGGTCTTTCAAAGTAATTAATAGAAAAGGGGCACATTTATTTGAAGATCAAGATATGAATCTGTATAAAGCCACAAGCCTACCGGTCAATATTTTAAACTCTTTGAGGTTTCGAGGTGGCCACATGAAATAAAAAGCCTCACTATGTTGGATTAGTTTTGACGCACTTTTTTACTTACTAAGTACCCAAGGAAAAAACCCTACCTGAATCCTAACGTGCCCTTCTCCGGGTTGAGCTTTAAGGTTGCGACTCTAAGGTTATGAAAAGTCTCCACTAGACCAAAAATATTCTTTGATTCCTCCTTATTTTTCACAAACATTTCATCAAAGTAGACTTCAATATTCCTTCCAATATGGGATAAATATTTTGTTGACTAAATACTGATAAGCCACCCCAACATATTTTCAAACCAAACAACATTACCTTGTAGGAATAAAGACCCTAGTCTGTTACAAAAGTAGTACTCTCATGGTCTTAGTGATGCATCTGAATCTGGTTATATCCTTGATAAGCATATAAAATAGCGGGGGCATAAATTATATACTTATTAAGTGACTTTTAGACTATTTGTAAATATGAGACGCTGTAATGCAAAACCCATTTGTGTAACCAAATTAGTTATACAAGTCCATACACCTATAAATAAAGGTTGACGCTGTGAATAAAACACAAGACATTTTCAATAGATCAATACTACTTTCCTTTTTACTTTCTCTATATACACTTCATTCCTCTTCTCTTTATATTCTTTCTTAAGAATAACAATTTACACTTAACAAATTGGCGAACACAGTGGGAGATTCAATCGATCGATACCTTGATTTCATATAAAAATAAGAGGTAATTAAATTTTTTATCAATATAATCGTTCTTCATTGATATTGGAGCCAGAGAATTAAGATGGTCCATTGGTTCGAAAATCAATTGAAACTTTGAGATCTGATTTACGGAAGGAAGAAAGTAAACAAGATGAACAAATTTTGTGCTACAGAGTCATTCTGACATCGAATCTCGGATGAATCAGTTACTAGATAAAATAACGGTGTTGAATGATAAGTATGTTCAAAGAGAGCATCAGATTCAGTCAGGTAGGCTAAAATCAGAGGTACGACGAGTTGAAGAGAGATATGAAACGGAAAATCAATCTGATATCTCATATACAACTCAACAAGTTCGAAGTGATATAAAAATGCATTTTGATTCTGATAAAGAGCATCAAAATTCACGAAAAGAGAAGAAATATAAACATAAATATATCACATTTGGTAATGATTATGACAGTTCGGAGTCTAAGAGGGGATTAATTAAGCAGAGAAAGTATCATTTCTCTTCGAAAGGGGAAAGCAGTAGGCATCCAAAATCACACAAGGAATATAAATAAAAAAGAGGCAGTGAACCTTGTCCTATGAGGGATACCTCTTGGTATGAAAGAAATACATCAAATCAATACACATGTGTAGCAGGTCAAAATTTGTATGTTATTATGGGGACTAGATGAGATGATCAATATGTGCAAAGAGTAGATTGGAGGAATTCTCTTTTAACTGTTGAGATTAGATCTATTTCTCTTCTGAAGCATTTTGATATCTCTAAGATCGAAAAGTTTAATGTGACTCAAGATCCAGATGATCATATCGAACAATTTAAGAACTATATGATGAACTTCGAAGATGATTACATGCTAGTATACATAGCATTTTCTCAGACTTTCAAGGGTACTACATTGAAGTGCTATAATAGAATTCTGAGGGATCTATTGCTAACTTGAGGGAATTCTATACAACTTTTCGATGATAGTTTGTGGGTAGCAGAGAAATGTGAGCTAATTGTGACACTATAATACATAGTAAGCAGGTTGTGAATGAAAATTGAAAGATTATACAAAGCGCTAAGCAGGGTTAGATGATTGTGAAGAGTTAGTTGTCGTGGTAGCTTTCAGACAACGTTTATTGCCAAGTGATTTAGAAAATAAGACAACAAAAAGAAGAGCATTAACTTTTGGAGCTCTTATGGCTCAATTTGCTGATCAAATTAAAATGGAAGAATCAACCAGGGTTCGAGGTGGGGCTGGATCTAGTCAAAAGAATTCATGACATATGTCAAGTAATCCAGGAAACTCCTCAAACTATCAGCCATCTCTTGCAAAGGTTAACCAAAATTTACCTCCTCGAACATGAGGGGTTTCTTTTCAAGGAGCAACACACAATCAATATTATAGGCCAATGCCGAATCAATGGATAAGGCCGGAGTATTATGCAGATTTGACTAAAAACGCAGTTGCCATTTTTTAGAAAACTAAAGGCCATGTAAGCTTTAAAAATCCTGCTCCAAGAAACAGACTAAGAAAAGAGCGCAACAATAGATTTTACAAGTACCAAAATGATATTGGGCATGACACTGCAGATTGTATTGCATTGAAGAATGAAATACGGGTTTTAATAGAAAATAACAAATTAGCTATTTTTGTTAAAGGAAAAAGTAGTGAATCAAAAACTCTAAGCCTAACAACACAACAAACTGTTAATCCAAGTTCGAGGCAAGAGAATACGTTAATGATTTTAGACTCGAAGTGTGAGGAGTTTGATGCAGCCTCAGAATATTTGGATGCAGATCTAGATTGTTTGGTTTTGTTAGTTGTGGATGAACCAGTTAAACAAGGACGAGTTTAAAGCTTGTGTGAGTATTTTGAATCTTTAGAAATTTTCGGGGGAGATTCTATGACTGACAATACTAATAGTTCTTGGAAGAGACATATGGTAAGTTTAGCTTCTGAAATAGAGGAGAGAATGTATACTCACTTGTATTGAAAAAAGAATACTTCTTTTATTCTTTTCGATAACGATGATTTGAGGGGCATTGCAGAACCTCATGAAAATTCAGTGGTTATTGGAGCAAAAATGGTTGGGATTGAAATTCGATGTGTTTTGATAAATATAGGATTTTTTGCAAATGTATTGTTCAAATCAACATAAGATAGGATGTGTAATCCACCTCGAATTCGTCAATCAAATTGTACTATAATTGGGTTTACAAGTGTGACAGCTCAGGCGAGTGAAGAATTCGAGGGTGAAGTGTGTTTGGGTAAAAGACCTTTTAAAAAGAAGGTTCAAGTTTTATTCATGGTGGTTGATGTCCAACCAGTTATAATGTTATTTTTGGGAGATCTTAGCTTTCAAGAATGTATGTTATTATTTCTACTGTTCATCAATGTTTGAAGTATATCATTGAAAATCGTATTGGGGTGGTCTGAAGTGCTCAAAAGTTAGCCACATAATGTTATGCAATATCTCTTTATATTCGAGGTCCCAATTATGAGGATGAGATGGCTGAATAGCAACCAGGGTGGTTGACCTCGGAAGAAGAGGGTATTGATGATCCGAGGGAAACCCCGGGTTCTTTAACATTGAATGAAAATATAGAAGAGTGTACATTTTCTAACCAACTTTGCGTTATCAATTTTTATAATTTTTATTTGATAATCTTGATGTTTTTTCTTGGAAAACACAGGATGTAGTGGGGGTTCCACCTAAGTGATATGTCACAGTTTAGCTATAAATCTGTGGATTGAGTCTGTTATTCAGAAGAGACGTGCTTTTTCTGTTGAAAATCAGAGGCTATTGTGGTAGAACTGGATAGTTTGTCTAGGTTTGAACATATTCGGGAGGCACAAGAATGAACCCAGTGTCAGTTAAGAAAAAGAATAAGAAATAGAGAATGTGTGTTGACTTTACGAATTTGAATCAAGCTTTCCTAAAAGATCCATTTTATGTTCCTCGAATAGATCAACTGGTTGATTCTACTTTAGGAAATACAATATTATCTTTTTATGGATGCTTTTGTAGGGTACAACCAGATTCAGATGGATCCAAAAGATCCGGAAAGCTCTACATTCATCACTGATCGAGGCTTACATTGTTATAGGGTTATGCCTTTTGGGTTGAAGAATGCTGGAGCAACATATCAAAGGTTGGTGAATAAGGATTTTGTTTATCAGTTTGGGAGAAATATGGAAGTATACATTGATCATATGTTGGTTAAAATCCCAACTGATGGTGAACACTTGAAGGATTTAGAGGAGACTTTTCTAAATTGAAGCATCTCTTGAGCCTCACCTGAAACAAAAAACTAATCAGACTAGTCATCCTGATACAACCCCAAAGATCAGATAAATAATAATTCAAAATATTCCTGATAAAGCAACATCTCAGTTGAATCTATCAACAGATGTGGTTATTAAAGAATCTATGAAGAAGGTACCTGGAGGGATTGGTAATCATGAAGTGATTGAATCTCTTCAAATGTTAGAATTGGGAACTTGTAATCAAAACAGTCTATCTTCTAACTTGTCTCTTCAAGATTCATCTTATCCTACAAAGCATACTAAAGGGAACCTCCCTTGCTCTCCTCTAAACACAAAAGACACCATTGTAAAAGAATCTAGAAAATTGGCGATAAAGAAAAACAAAAAGCTAAAGGCAATCAACAAAATGCTTCATACTTCATCCAAACGTGTGCAGTTCAAGGGAACTGCAAATTCAAATTCTAAAGGACTATCAAAGTGTTGAAATGGAATGTCTGTGGCTTAAGGAACAAGGAAACTATGTCCAGATTAAAAGCCTTAAAAAGTATTATGGTAGATATACTTTACAATGAGGAGCAGTTTTTAAACCTCAATGTCAAACACAAAGCTGTTGACAAGAATTTTCAGGTGACTGTCATATTCCAGACAGTTACTTGAGAGCCTTTTGTATCTGGTGGATTATGATAGTTTGAAAAAGTTTTCAAGTTCTTACCTTGGCATGGATTTTTCTGTTGATTGGGGTTCATTCATCAATCTTATGTTCCTCATCGAGATCAGGTTGTGGGTATGATTCTCCGATAAGTCTTTGATATCTCTGATGATATACAAGCCCCCCCCGTGATGAAGAAAAAGCCAAACAAGTCACTATTTATGGTCTTATTGCAGCAGACTTGCTGGTCTTGTTGCAGAAGAATTGTTATCTTCCTCAGAATCAATACCCGATCTTGACAATCGAATCTTATAGAAAGTTAGCTGATTGTTCTATGTTGAATCTGATGCTGATGCTGTTTCTCCCTTGCTAGAATCAATAGTCATCTACAATCAAGTGCAGATCCTTCCCCCAATTTGCAAGATTTATCTTTGGTTTGCGAAGAAAATTGTGGTCTTCAAGTAGATTTAAGGTTAATTACTCAAATTGAAGGTTGGAGAAGATAACTTTTCAGGATATGATGAACCTAGCTTTGGAGGGGCGACTGATTTGTTCTAGGGTTTTCTATCTTGAGAAGAATTCCTAGTTCTCGTTCTTTCTTAGGCCTCTGGCCTGTTTATGTCTTGAACCCGTTTGTGATCGGGCCTTTTAATATTAATAATAATAGTGTCTTTTTTGCTTAAAAAAAGGCTTGCAAATATTTGTGGAGCAACATCAGTTCGCTTGGTAACTGATTCGCAACTAGTGGAAAATCATATGGCAAGTGTATCTGATGCTAAGAAATATCAGTTAATATTGTATTTGCGCGAGCTTCAAAATTTGGATATTCTGTTTGAAGAAGTGAATGGAGAACATATGAACCGATGAGATAATATAGTTGTTGATTCTTTGGCAACAGTTGCTTATACAGAGGCATATCCATGAATGTTGATACAGGATATTCTCTCGATTTTAACACGATCAGAGCAATGTACATATGCAGAGGAAGTATTATCACCCCAGACATAATTCTAAGTGATTGGAGAACTGATATCCTTAATTTTTTTTTACTAAAATGAACTTTACCTCAAGATATACGGTTGGCTAAAAATTTAAGGTATAAGGCCCATGTTTATGTTGTGTTGGATGAGGTGTTATACAAAAAATCTTTGAGTAGACCATTGATGCATTGTTTGTATAAGCGGGAATCTCAAGAGATTTTATCTGAGTTGCGTAATGGTGAGGGTTCAACACCCTATGGATTAAAGTCTTTGATGCGTCGGGTTTTGTTGGCAGGTTATTATTCGCCTTCAATTATGAATGATGCTAAATCTATAGTTCGAGGTTGTGATACTTATCAACATTTTTCCAATTCTATTCATAAACCAGTAGTTCCACTTATGTCTATTTCTGAAGTTATTCCTTTTGATAGATGTGGAATAGACTTGGTAGGACTATTGCCTATGGCTTACGGAGGACGTCAGATGATCATTGTGGTAGTGAATTACTTTTTGAATTGGGCTAAGGCTGAACCATTGTCTGGTACGAAAGCTAAGGATGATATTAAGTTCATTGTGAATAATATTTGTTGTTGCTTTGGGGTTCCTTGAAAAATCACCGCAGACAATGGTCCTTAATTTAATAATAGAGAAATGACTTCTTTTTGCACTATGAGGGGAATAACACACTATTTTTACACCTTTTATCCCCAAGAAAATGGTCAAGTGGAGGTAACTAATAGATCTATTTTGGAAGGTTTGAAAAAGAATTTGACAGGGGCTGCATGGAAATGGCCTGACTATTTGCAATAGGTATTATGGGCTTATCGTACAACTTCTAAAGAGGCTATTCAAGAAACTCCTTTTGTCGTGGTGTATGGTATGGATGTTGTTAGCCCTACAAAATCTATGTTACCTTCTTATATGGTACTTCATTATTCTGAGGACCTAAATGAAGAGGCATAAAGAACAGATTTGGACTTGATCAAGGAGAAAATAGTTAGAGCATATTTGAATATGATTTATTATCAAACTTTGTTAAGGAGTCGCAATAATTATAAGGTGAGAAGAAGCAACTTAAATTAGGTGACAAAGTCTTGAGGAAAGTATTCCTCCATACAAAGGATAAATGACTTGGAAAGATGACCCTGAATTGGGAGGGTTCTTATATGGTAATTAAGAGACTAAAACCGCTTTTGTGATGAGCAGGGGAGGATACTTCAACATCTTTGGAATATAGAAAATTTGAAACTATATTGGGCATGATTTCATGTTTTAAAACTTTTTAAAAAATTGGCATACTCTTTCCTACCCAGTTGGCCCAGGGAGGTTTTAATGAGGGGTCATATACATATTCGAAACTATTACTACAATTATTTTTTTGCCAATGGTTGTTTTAAATTTAAGTATTTAAATTATTTTGGTAACTAGTCAAAGACTTATCATCTTTGAAGTTGTTGACCAAGAGTAATTGTTTTGATTCGAAGTATTATACGTTTATTATAAACACTGTTCGAAGAAACAACCATATCTGAGGTCCTATGCTCTTTAAACGCACTACTTATATTCGAGGTGCTACATTCTCTAAATGCACTACATATATTCGAGGTTATATGTTCTTTAAATGCACTAATTATATTCAAGGTCTTAACATTTTTTAAACGCACCAGTTGTATTCGACGTGCTAACAATTTCTAAGGGAATTATTTTTATTTGACAAATTACAAATTTATCTCTTACATATGTTGGAATTCAAGGTTATAATGACTTGTTAATAAAACTAAAAGTTTTCATGATAAGGAAAACGAATGTGGAAAATAGGAAGGGTATTTGTTCATTGAAATTAGAATCCAATCTTACAAAATATGTTTTGAATACCACACAAAAATAAGTCACCACACAACATCATATGACTTTATAACTTGGAAAAAAAGAGTAAACAACAATTAATTATCTTCGGAGTTCTCTTCAGATGAATCTCCTTGTTCAGTGGCATTTTCTTCTGACTCCGTCTCTTCGGAAGAATCAGTGGGGATAGTATCGAAGACTTCGCTGGGATGGTTGTCCATGGGGATTAATTCCCAAAAGCTCGACAAAGATTCGTAGTCTCATCTCTCCAGATGTAGAGTATACCATTTCTCGAGCTAATGGTTTGGTAAACGGATCCTCTAAGTTCTCACTAGAACGTACAAATGAGACCGATATAATTTCACTTTAAATTAATTGTCTAACGGACTCACGTATTAGACTTATATGTCTAGATTTTCTATTCTAGATTCAATAATATGCTAGACCTAATGTTTTTTTACTATCAAAATGTATTTTTATTTTCATACTCCCTTTAGAGGTGAATGGTATCTCCAATAAAATATCTCTTAACTATTTATTGTGTATACCCGTTTTGAGCAATGTTATGAACTCATACTCTATAGATGAGTGGGATATACACGTTTGATATTTCATCCCAATGAAATAACACTACATGTCAAAGTAAACACTCATCTTGTAGTCGATTTGTTATCGCCTAGACTAGTGATCCAACTTGCATCAGTGTATCCCTCAAGTACCCCGAGAAATTTAGAATATTTGAGACACATATCTTTGGTATTTTTCAAGTACCTCAAGACCCTTCCAATTGCATTACAATATTTCATACATAGATTACTCTAAATTTTATTTAATTTACTTATCGCAAAAGATATATTCTCCCTAGTACACAAAAGCTGCACACATTGAACTTCATATCGCACTAGCACATTCTAATTGAGCCACCACTCTTCCTTTATTTTCTAAGTTTAAACTAAGATCGACTATCGTTTGTGCTTCTTTAAGTTTCATATGCTTGAACTTACTAAAGACCTTCTCAATATAATGGAATTGACTTAGAGCATAATCCCTTATATTTTTAATATTTTAATTCCTAAAATAATGTAATTCATTAGGATCCTTCATATTAAAAGTAGAGGAGAAAAACCTATTCAATTCAATAACTTTTTTTTAATATCATTAGTGTATAAACATTTATCGGCTGTATTATGTCAATTCATCGAATTCAATTTCATGTTATATAATGGTTTAGCAAACCTAAAGACCTTAGACTTATTCCCGAAAAGTAAAAAAACCCTTAGGATGTTCCATATAGACCTTCTCGTCGAAATCTTCATTTTGTAAGGTCATTTTGACATCCATTTGGTGAATATTCAAATTATATACCGATGAGATTTTAAAAAACATCACAATGTTTGTATTTTTTCAACCACAACATAAGTGTAAAAATAACCTATCTTTTATATTTTCCCAAAAACTCGTAGCTTCCAATCTTGCTTTAAATGCTTGAATGGTACCATCTGTGTGGCATTTTTTCCCATGTGACCACTTACGCAACCAATTGATCTTGATCTTGAAGGTAAATCGATCAACTCCCAAGTCTGATTTGATACTATTGAATATATTTCATCATTTATGGCATCTTGCCAAAATGCAGAATCTCGGATGTTATCGAAGAAAACACTACCAGAATTTTCTAGGATATTTCTTCACAAATTTCTGCTACCAAGTATAAAGAAATCCTTTAAGTCTATCTAATATGATCCTAAATGTTAGGATCCTTTGAGAGTTTCTCTCGGAGATTTACGCGGTTGCTCATCAACAGAAGGTACATCTTTCAAAGTTCGTACCTCGTTTTTACAGCGGTTTGGATCCTATCATCATTGAATAATTTAGATTAAAAAACTCAGCCTCTCTTTATTCAAATACCACATTAGAGTCCAAGTCTACTAACATATAATCCTTGTTATTAGATGTATAACCAATGGACACAACACATCTTAAAGTTTTATGACCTAATGTTATTCTTTTTAAATTCATATTTTTTGCAAAAAGCTAAACACCTCCATAGATATGAAGACATTTTAATTTTCTTAAGATGAATACAATTACAAATATGGCATGCAGTTAAAACAAACTCCCCCATAAATTAATATGCAATATTGAATCAACTAGTACGACCTTGGTTATCTGTATGAAAGTTCTATTATTGGGCTTAGTGAATCCATTTTGTTGCGTCGTATAAAGTGTCGAACATTTATCCCATGCTTTTCACAAAAAAAATTAGAAATTTCTCTTAAAAAATATTAATCTTAATGTCGAATTAATTTTCTACTCCCACTATGAAGATCTTAAACATGCTAAAGATTTCATCTTTATACTTTAAGAACATAGACATATAATCATCAATTAAAAAAATAGAATATTTGTTACCCCAAGTGTCAATGTACCATTTAACTCGTCAATGTGTATTAAGTCTTTCGTATACCTTTTTGCGGATCGGTAAAACTTCTTAATCATTTTCTATTCTACATACAAATTACATGGTTCACATGAACCTAGATCACTGTATATAAGTTTGGGTTTTGCAATTTTTTTTGTCGTGTTATGTACTATAAGAGCAAGTCTACCATGCAATGACAAGTCATCGTTACGAGTATGTCCAAATATATTTTTTTAAAGCAAAGTATTGTTTTGAAATTAAAAAAAAAAATCTTAAATATTCGGACACAACGGATCCAACACACCATTTTATATTTCTAGTAAAACCGATACCATATTTAAAAAACTGTAATCCAACTGAAAGATTAAATGAATGTCAAGATTTGCGAGACAAGTTAATAACTTTTGTTTTTGGAAAATTTCTATTGGATTGTCTGGTCTCGATTGGGAAGGTAAACTTAGTCGCTTTTATTTGATCTTGAATAAGTGCAATATTACCTGGTTATCATGTTTGTATTTCTTATAACATTTTATAGCCTAAATACAAAACTACATACTTACGGATAACATAAGATTGTGATGAAAGAGTATAAAGGCCGTGTTACATCTGAAGTTGGATCGACTATAATCTGGTTTTGTATTAGAAGAAAAATTATATACATACTAAGCAATATGTAAACTCAAATCCCCTCTTAATAGTTAAGGATTAAGAATTCGAATATATGATACTCTAGCGAGCCAAACGTTACACTATTGAAATTATCACAAATACTTTTACTTAACTTGTAGAACCGTTATTGACACCTTTTGAAGAATTTTGAAATTCCAACCGGAATATACCGGTCTCAAGGTTGCTTGAGTGAAGGAAATGGAGGTATACATCGTACAGTCAGCTTCACACTAGTTTTATAGGTAGTCCATGATTTTAACTTGAGATTTGTGGTAGTTGTGAGAGATAAGAGTATTGTCGTCCTTTGGGATGACTTGAAGATGTGAGTCGAAGATAGGCTGACGATTTAGAAGACATGGAATCCCAGCACATGACGGTGAGGGAGCCTCGCTGAAAGAAAATGACAATTCAATAGGTTTTACAATCAAAAATCATTTGCAAATACAATAATAATAATAAGTTCAATTTTTTAAAACATAAATAAAGAACCTGGTAATCTTGGAAATATCTAGCGAGAGAACATCTTGATGCTGCTCATCATTCTTTCTTACTTGTGAATTCAATTCTATATCATTATTTTCATGGTCTTCTCCCATCAGTTCTACAACCATGTACGATTCACAACCTATAACAAAGATAATACTTAAGCACAGAGGGTGAAAGCAGCTTGATTTCAGAATCCTTTTTTTAATTTCAAAATTAAAAAAGAAACAATGGAAACCCAAGTCAGTTTTTATATTTCTATTAGGCTTGAAACTGTAAAGACTCACGCATTTAATTCAGCAAACATTAAGCTCTTATATATGTACTCACCCTTCTTACGGCCAAAAGTATTTTTGCACCCGTCACATCTACAGTTGATAGAGCATCCCACACCACCCTTTGTACAAAAAAAAGGTAGTCCCATCTTCAGATAAAGAAGAGCAGACTATATACAAGGAGTCATCTGAATATATATATATACCTGAAAACATTCACAGTATTTTTTTAAGCAACTTGATCTTTTGCAGTTACATCCCGTCTTATGCCTGGCGGAGGCTGGAGTTTTGTTATGCTCCACCTACATAAGCATAAATCGAGTGATTAAGAATTCAATAAGTGATAGAGCTAGAGGTGTAACTGGAGTTTTGTGGCCATCAGATTGAGTTTTTCAAATTTGAAAACCATAATAAATTACCTTGGTTTGGGAGCTTAATGTACTGTCGGTTAGGTTTCATTTAGGCCTAACTTTAGAATCTACTAAAAAGGGCTCAATTAGATGGATACCAAATTTTAAGAACACTCGACTATCAAACCAATTAACATTAAATAATAACAGACAGTAGGCCAAAAAGATAAAATTGAAGATAAAGATTACTTTATAGGGTTGAAATGAATTACATATTCAGTGTGGTCTAGTCGACTTTGTTACAAAGACATGCAATACCGAAAGCAAGCTTGTTCTGTTTTCTGGTCTTTGGAAAACTGAAACCCTGACTCCATTGTAAAGGAAAATAACCTTTATCTGTTTGGTTTGATCAATCTTATTCCTTTACGTAGACCATAACATCAATTAATTACACCCACACGTTATGGGACGATTTGGGCAAAATGCCATCTCGATGAGTAGATCACAAATCAGGTACGGTTTTCTAAAATAAGCTAAGGTGTAAAAACTACCATGACTTTAATGTATTATCAACTGACCCAAAACAAATATTATAGCATCAAGAATAGATCTAACCACAAATTCGGCAGTATCGGCTCTTGTTATGACTTTTGGAGTAAATGCAAGTGGGTTTCGAGCTTCAATTTGTCTGCGGGTTTCAATAACTTTGTCTTGATGATTAGGGTTATTGAAGCAGTCGTGACATGAGCAAGGCTGAATACAGTACAGACCAGCAGCAAAACATTCACAGTAGCTGTGCGGTCGATCATGAAAAGGAATGTGAGGAATATAAACATTAAAAGGAATTTAGAGAAAAGGTAAGGGCAACAAGGAGATGTACTATTGTTATGCTCTTATAAAAAGATAAAACAGACATGCCACAAGAAAATTGAGACCCATTTGATTTGCCCTTATGCGCTTAAAAGGGTATTCAGGGCTTCTAAAACTTAAACAAAAATAAGCAAATTACCCTTTGGAAAAGGGCTAATAAAAGTATCAAAATACTCTCTCATTCAAGCTAAAGAGGTAACTCTCGGCCAAACAGTGCTCTAATAAAGAATTTGGAAAGCAGATGAGATGCACTCTGATGCTCATAAATCATCCTTCATGCATTAGCAGCTGATAAGGAGCAATCTTTTTGTCCTTCGATTTACATAAAAGCCACAAGCTTAGGTGTTAAAATTGTGAAACCTATAGCTGGTATCGCCATATGTATCATAGTATTTATAGCTGGGTTCAGTTATCAAACGATACATATATGATATCGTACATAGGATACGTGTATAGAGGGTACCATATTATCATCCCATAAATGATTTTTTTATTATTCAGAAGAATTTTTTTTAAATAGGTATATGCACAGAGGTCTCTGGTTCTATAACAGTTTAGTTTTAACTGTTTCTAATTTCAAAATCAAATTTAAATTTATTCCTTCCGGTAAATGTAAACTTTAACTGTTTAGTGTAGGGTTTTTTTTAGTTTGGAACTAAATTATGACTTCAATTTTAAACTAATATTTAAAAACTTTTTCAACATTAAAAAATATGAACATACCATATGATATACTTTTCTAAGGAAAAAAAAAAGACACCTATGACCAAACCTACTTTTCGCTTATAAATTATAACAAATTTTTTGTTTTTCATTTTTTTCTCATAAGCAAAGCAAATAGCTTCGCATACAGAACCCCTGTTTATATATATATTCAGAGTGATATAACTTATATCACTAATATCTTATCCTATGATATTATTAAACAAGCTTAGAATATACTTTATATATATATATATAATATTTTTAAATAGATCGCCGTATCTTAAGATACGATACAATTCACTATACAAGATACACAAAAAACCAAAATCGATACACGATACCAGACACGATTTGACAACTATGGCCGCAAGTGAGTTACATAGTGCTTTTAACTTCTAAGACATAAACTGACCAACAGATGTAATAAACTTACAGCTTCAAGCATTTTGATCTCCTACAATTGCAGCGCTTGCAGCTGCTGTCTCCAAAATGTTCAGTCTCATGCCTGCCATATTATTCAAACTATAATGCTCATATTGGATCTTAGAATATAAGAGGGAAAGAAAAAACTATTGAAAGGAGAAGATTTTTTATGCTTTGTTTATAAGCAAAGTAGGGGTAGAAGGAAATCTAACAGAAGCACTTTCCCTTAGTTTACATGGGGAAAAGTTTGGAAGATCCTACAATCCTACTTTCTAGGGATTACAGAATTTTGGTTTACTTTTTCTAATTTTCATGTTTTTTGCCGTAGTATCTTCCAATATCCAAACAAGCTATTGAGGTTAAGGTTGAAGAACCACATGTGAAAAAAGTTGCAAATTGATACTTGCCTTTTTCTCTTTGAATTATTATAGTCAAACTCATCATGACCGGCAGCACCTTCAGATGTTTCAGGGATAATTGCCATAGCAGCATCATTAGACTGTTCAAGATCTCTTTCTATAGAGCTTTGTGTTGAGGATTCGTCATGAAAATTTTGACAAGATACCAAATAAGGAGAAGACATAGACCCTCTTATACTTATTACTTTCTTTCCAGATTCCTGAATCTGATGCTTGATGATTTTCCCATCAACAAGGGTGTTGGAGAGAGCATTCAAGTGCAAACCAATACCACGTGTCACAGATGACGACCAATTACTTCCCTGTTTGCTGGCAATTAACTGAATTTTAGTATCCATAACTTCACAGGCAGATGATGACGAAGTTGAAGAGCTACACATCAAGTCACAAGCTGGTTTGTTACCATGACCTCCTAACTTTTCAAAAACCAAACAGCGTCTTCTTACACTATGCTGTTGCAGACAATAAATTTTAGCAGTCATGGCGCAGAACAATCACTGATAAGGAATACTTTATTATGCTTCCCTTGCAAAATGCACTGGCAAAGCGGTTGTAATCAAAACAGATGCACCTACGTTACAACTCAAAAAATAGCATCCAAATCAACATGAACAAACAGACACCATAGTGGAAAAGGAAAAGGTAAGATATGAAGTTCAGTATACAGGCTACTATATTAAAAATGTGAAGACACTTCCTATGCACGAGCCAGTTTGTGTTTCATTATTTTTATTTAGCTTCTTACCATCACTACAAAGATTTGAAGTGTTACCTTAGAAAGGGAATGCCCATATGTTACTCCCTCCTGCCCTTCCAGTTCAGCAGTTGGATGAGTAAGAACCAACTCATCTAATGACTCCCCATGGAGGATATCTTGTTTTCGGTGACTAACATCCAGCTTTGGAATTCCGGCTGTCCTAGTTAGTGATTCTTTTTTCTCATGGGTTTTGTAAGAATAAGTACCAAAAGATTCGATTTCCTCTATGTTACGTGTACTATTTTCGGGAAAATGCAGAAGATTTGAGGTACAAGAACGTGTTCTAGTATCTGTAATCTTCTTATAACATGCCTCTGAACACATTGCCTCTGCAACATCAGAGACCAAAGTCACTAACTCACATCTCTCACCTTCATTATTTCTAGTTTTGAATATTCTACGTAAATGTTGTTCAACTTCAAATGGGTGCTGTACTTGTTTTAAAGTTTTCTTATCATACTGAGCAGCTGCTCCGTCCACTGCAGCACCCAAATCTCTCGACATATTACCACAAAGAACCGATTGAGCACTGTTGTCATTTTCTAAAGTTTCTGGTGACTTGATAGCTGAACCAAATTCCTTAGCTGAACATTGAGGAGTTAAGCATCCCACTTCGTCATCTCGTATATTTGGTACCGGAACAGCTTTTGAAACATCACACTTTTTGTCGTCACAATGAATAATCCCAGCTTTTGATGGATCTGGAGATTGGTACCTAAATAAGAAGAAAAATATGAGGTCATGGACGTTCATGACATTCTCCTTGGTAGTTTTTCTGTTTTTTTATTAAGCAAGATCTGGATACCAAGATGTTTGAGAGCGTACAAAATAAGAGGGGAAGTGTTGAAATTTTCTATGTAGTTAGATGAAACTTTACAAAAGCTCATGAGTTATTATATAAAAAAATTCTTGTTCTCTTAACTGTCTTCCTCTCTCATGTTTTCCCTTCATTTTCTTTTCTTCTCCGTCCTATCTTTTTTGAGATGCAGATAGAGCCTAAACACAAATTATTACCTTCTGATTGAGAATCTAGATTCTTTATTGAAGTTCATCTGCGGTGAATTGAAAAGGGCCGAAGGTGAAGCACCAGTTAGCAAACTCATCGTGTTATTAGGTTTTGTCGATTTGACAGGCTCAAAGGGTGAGAGATTGCTGATGTAGTTAAAAACAGGAGAATCCTGCATTAAGATTCATAAAACAGATAAGAAGTATATAAGCAGCATTAAATTCGAAGGTATAACAATTTGATATACATATGCATATATTCATCCATTTAAATATCTTATTATTTATAGGTTCATGTACTCTTTTGAGTTCCTAACACGAAAATGGATGTACTCCAGGTAGCCAAATCCAACAACAACACCTTAGCCTGAAATTAAATATCAAGGAACAACTACTGAAACACTTCCGATGATCAATTTAACCTTAATGCAGATCTATACTGATTTGGAAAGGAATAAATCCTGGATTGCTATAGAGCTATCTAAAACCTAGTACAATATCATACTACCAGGTGCAATAGTGAAGTTCCATACTTTAAGAAAAAGCTTGAGTAGTTAGGTTCCGCTTAGATAGAATCGGAACTCAACACCGATATTTTTTTCCCCCAAATAGTAACCTAAACCTCAAGAAATCTTTGCGATTCGAAAAATCCAAGCTAACTATTACTAAATCCAAACATATCAAAGGAAGTGTGAGACTGAGAGAAAAGAGAGTATAAGGGAGAAAAGAGAGACCTCGAATCGACGGAGAGAAACTGGAGTCAGGTTTTTGTCCGGTGTATCCATCTTCTTCATCGGAGTTCTTTCTCGGGTACACGACCATACACGCTCCTCTCCTCTTTAACATTTAAGTAGACATTTACAGTGGAGGAGCGAGGAGCGGGAAAACAAAGTGAACTTCGGCCACCTTTATTGATACTCTCTTTAATGGGAAATTACCACTAAAGTACCTATTCAACTGTTTTATTATCATTTAGTATTTAAGGTTTGATTAATTGTCACTTAATACCTAACTCAACTACCTAATTATCACATAGTATCTAACTTTATTTTAATACCCTAACTACCCTCACCATTCATGAACAACCACGTAACCAAAATTTTCTTTTCCTACTTTTTATTTTTATTTTATTTTTAAAAGATCTGTATCTTTCGAACCGGAGCTCGAAAAAAATAAATTAAAGTACCATCACTTTTGTTTTTTAAAAATGAACAAAACTAGATCCATTGATGATATTTTTTGATTTTTTTAATAAATAAAATTTCACCAGTAACAATTCGCATGATATATTGTTCAGAAAATCCCGATAGTTGCAAACATTTCGCATCTTATCATGAGAATTGTTCAGGAATCGTGAGAGATGCAAACAATCTGCATCCTATCATGAGAATCATTCAGAAAACCCAGAGGTGCAAACAATTCGCATCTTATCATGAGAATCGTTCAGAAATCCTGAGAGTTGCAAGCAATTCGCATCTTATCATGAGAATCGTTCAGAAATCCTGAGAGTTGCAAACAATTCGCATCTTATCATGAGAATCGTTCAGAAATCTTGAGAGTTGCAAGCAATTCGCATCTTATCATGAGAATCGTTCAGAAATCCTGAGAGTTGCAAGCAATTCGTATCTTATCATGAGAATCGTTCAGAAATCTTGAGAGTTGCAAGCTATTCGCATCTTATCATGAGAATCGTTCAGAAATCCTGAGAGTTGCAAGCAATTCGCATCTTATCACGAGAATCGTTTAGAAATCCTGAGAGTTTGCAAGCAATTCGCATCTTATCATGAGAATCGTTCAGAAATCCTGAGAGTTTGCAAGCAATTCGCATCCTATCATGAGAATTGTACTAGTTTTTTTTACCAGCGCGCGTATATTTGGTCGGGGGTATTTTTGTCCAAATTTCAATTCGAGATACCAAGTGACACTATCCAAAAAGCGGATATCACTGGGTAATTACATAGTTGAGAAGATATTTACTGGTACTTTTCTCTACTTTGATTATGTAACTAATAGTTAGTGCTTGGTAGTAGTAGTCGATTTAGACTAAATGATTTTAAATATTATTAGAAATATAGACCAAGAGTAGTATAGTATATTAATTTTATACCATTTTTTTCCAAGAAACTGATTTTATTGATGTTAAAGAAAGTATTACAACTTCTGTTTTATGGTTACATGTTATGAACTACATGTTATACATATTACAGTTTTATCTACTTTGTTAAAGCTTCTTTCTTTTTACTGCTTCCTCTTGCATCTTCCCTCTTATCTTGTAGCATTTCTTCTTGCTTTGTACATGTTGTGGCTTCTTAATGCTCCATTGCTATCTTACTTCACCTGCAAAACAGAGAGTTATCAGGTCAAGTTTTTCAAACTTTCCAAAGTGTTAGTTATCTTCAAAAAATCTAAAAGTATCCCATGCTTAAGGATTCTAGCAATATAATGGCGTGTAATTCACTCAAGGAATGATTAAGTTCAACTGTGAATTCAGAGTGAATCTTAAGAGCATGTTTAGTCATCCAATCAGCAGCTAAATTTTGTTCTCTATATATGTGCCTAAGTGACATCTGTGGTTTAATCAATTTTCTACACCATTGTAAGATTTCCTCTAAGTGCCAAGGGTACTTCCCTAGAGCTAGCATGTTAAATAAGCTAAGATGGTTTATTTCAACATCTACTAAGGTTAAATTCTGGCTGTTACAGTACATTAGTCCATTAATAAGTCCTAAGATTTCAGCTGTTAGGGCATTACATTTTCCAGTTACATCACCTTTGGCAATTAAAAGTGTTCCAAGGCTGTTTCGTATAATAAATCCATAGCTAGATTCACCATTATATAAAGAAGATCCATCACAATTCATTTTGACTCTGTTATGTAATGGTAAAGACCATGTAATGTACGTGAAAGGTTTAGCTGATTTAACGTGATTAAAACAACCTAATTCCTTAGCTAAATGTTTATCTTTTAACCAATGTTTACTTGTTAAATGTGATGCTGAATCTAATGATGAGAGTATAAATAAGATATGATGAACAGTTTTCTTAGAATATATGATTATGTTTTTATGCTTGATGTTGTTTCTAGCAAACCAAATAGACCATATAATCAAAGCAGGCAGAATGGTACGTATATGGACTCTCTTAGAAGTAGATAATAACCAAAGATTTATAATATGATTCACTGTCATATATCTACCTATATCTATGTTAAACTTAGTAGAAAAGAAAGACCATACAGACCAAGCAGACTCACAAGATACAAAGACATGGTTAAGTGTTTCTAAGTTATGACAACTAGTGCATTTAGAAGCTAATTGAAAACCTTTCTGTTGTAGTTTTGTATCAACACTTAATAGATTGTTCAATACTCTCCAAAGAGTGAAAGAGCACTTCTTTGGAGTAGTATTGTTCCAGATTTTATCCTTTATTGTTGATGTTATGTATTTTTGTCTAACTTCATTAACAGTCTCTTTTAGGTTGAAAGTACCATTAGAAGAAAGTTTCCAAATAATTGAATCAGTTACACTTATATCAAACTTTATCTTGATGATTTAAGTGACATATTTAGAAGGCAAAATATTTTGAAGTTTTTATATGTTCCAATCATTATTAAGCCAGTATTCATTGATCTTTGTTTGAGTATAATGATGAGAATTGATTGATGTTAAAGTAATTAAGGCTTTGGGGTTATGCCATTGATCTAGCCAAAAGTCTGAATTACCATTGCCCAATTTCCATCTTATATGTTTTTCTGCTTTTTCTTTTATTTCATGCATTCTTTTCCATGTTTTAAAATCAGATATTCTCAATGTAGTTTGTAAAGGATGAGTGTTGTTACAGTATTTTGAATGCATCATGTTTGACCAAAGTGTTTTATTGTTTCTGAAATTAAACCAAATTTTAAAGGAAAAAACAGTTTGGACATCTCTAATGTTTCTAATATTTAGGCCATTTTCATTGTATGGTTTGCACAGATTATCCCAACTAGACCAGATTATATGTTTGTTTGTTTCATTAAATCCCCAAAGAAACTTATTAAGAAGTTTATCAATTCTAGATATTGTTTTCATAGGTAATTTGATAGACTGTAGATAATATATAGGATAAGACATTAAAACATAGTTTATTAAAGTTATTTTGCCTCCAAATGATATGCTTTTAGAGTTCTAGTCTGAAATTTTGTTTCTTATCTTATCTATTAAGGTTTCAAAGTGAATAGAATGATTGTTTGAATGTATAGGAATTCTTAAATAAGTAAATGGAAGATGAGCTTGATTAAAACCTAAGACTCTTTCTAAGGATGCTTTCTTGTTTTAGACATGTTAGAGGATGTTATAAATGTTGTCTTCTGTCTGTTTATTTCTTGACCAGAGAAAGCTTGATATATATCTAAGAATTTAGACAACTTCTTTACACTTGTTAAAGATCCATTTAGAAATAAAATGATGTCATCTGCATATGCTAAACAATTTATTTTCAGAGAGCTTTTCATATTATAGGCCATATAACTGTGTTGATTAATTAGGTTATTTACACCTCTAATTAAGAATACTTCTACTATGATGAAAAGGCAGGGAGATAATGGGTCTCCCTGCCTTAAACCATTAATAGATTTAAAAAAGCCAGTTGATTTGCCATTAGTAATAACAGAATATGTAATGTTTTCAATACTTCTCTTAATCAGTTTGATTACATGTTCATTAAATCCAAAAGCTAACATTACCTCATAAGTGAAGTTGAATTCTAAGTTATCAAAAGCTTTTGACATGTCTAAGTTTATTATTAGATTGTCTCCTCTGGTTTTTCTATTTAAATCTTTAACTAGCTCTTGTGTTATTAAAATATTCTCTTGAATGGTTCTGTTTTCTACATATGCTCCTTGTTCCTTAGATATTATTAAAGGTAGTAACTTAGCTAGTCTATTGTTAATGATTTTTGAAATGATTCTATTAAGAACAGAACATAAACTTATAGGCCTAAAGTGCAACCAAGTTTTAGGAGATTTAATCTTAGGTATTAAGTATATCAAAGTTGCAAATAAACCTTTTGGTATTGTTACTTCTAAGAATTAGTCTATAACAGATTTTAAGAGATCATCTTTTATAATTGTCCAACAAGAGCAGTAAAATCTGGAGTTGAATCCATCAACTCCAGAAGCACTGTCAAAATTTAGGCTTTTAATAACTATGTCAAGTTCTTCTAAAGAAGGCAGTATCAAGATACCATCATTATGTTCTGCAGATAAGATTCTAGGAATGGTATTCTTTATTGTTGAAAAATCTTTTATAGTGGAAGTTTTGTTTAAGATGGTGTGAACAGAAAGTAACTAGAGAAAATAGAGAATATCTTCTTAGAATCAACAGAGAGATTTAGAAGTGAATATTGTCTTTCTCCTCTAAAAATTTCATATGCGTAATCAACCTCCCCAGCCTCTTTAAATAGGCCTAGCGAGTTAGTTACAAGAGCGGTTACATAGAGAGATATTTACAGTTTAGTCCTTATATTTCTTATAAGGCCTAATTTTACTCTATATTAATAAAATTTATCAATTAAGTCCTTACTAATTACATTTAGATCCTTAAAGAATATATTTCCTTATCAGTAGCCCCCCTAGTTCTTATACAGATAATTTATAAGAACTATTCACTCTTCGAACGTTACTCCAAGTGAATAAAACTTCTTTCATCCAGCCCCTTCATTATGATTAAGCCTAATGACTTGCAGCCTCACTTCGAATCCAAAAATAAGCGCAAATAAATTCCCCAATTACTTCGAAACTGCCAACCTAAAATACAACCTTGCCTCCACTTCGAATCTTCTGACTAGAGATATACCTTTACTTGTGCTTCGAATTTTCTGACCCCTACTTGAAAGACTGACTAGACCCTTCTTGATAGGTTTATGACTCAACACGTTTTCCTCCACGTTTCACATTCCACCCAATGAGAACAATTCACTGGTTTTGCCTCTTCAAATTCTCAACGTCATTTTTTCAACTATAAATACTCAGCTTCACCTTCACTGAGAACTTTTTAGATAAACCACTTCTTTCCCGAGCCATCTTCATCTCGTTCTTCATCAATCTTCATCTTCATCTCCTACTTCCTTCCTCAGAAACCACACTTTATTCAGTCACAAAAACAACTTCTCAGATCAGTATCTATTGTATGAGAAGATATCCCATATACAAAAGATCTAAACCCAGAAAACCAAGAAAAACAAAGAAACCTCTCTTCCCTGGTTCTAGTAATCAAGTATTTGGTGCCTACGATTATCTTTGTATTGGAGAGAGAGCTGAAGAGTACAGAGCTGCTGGGTTGATCTACAACGGTCCTCACTTTTCCTCTACCACCTTCAAATACGGTAATTTCGATCCCATCCTTGCTACTTCATCTTCACCCCTAGCTTCAAACCCAGAATCTAGCCAACAACCTTCTCCTCCTCGAAATCCATCCACTTCTCCATTATTAAGACCACATCGAAAATCTAAGACTGTCACTTCTGACAAACCACCAACTTCTAAAAAACTTCAACCCAAATCACCTATCTTACAATTCGAAGCAACTAAAAAATTTCAACCCAAATCACCTATCTTTCAATCCGAAGCCGTTAAAGTTAAACTTAGCAAAAAATCAACCTTTCTAGCAATGGGTGACGATGCAGAAACCTCCTCTCCTCCCCCACAAGAAATGGTTGACGCTACACCAGAAAATAGTCAACCAATTCTTGTGACTCAGACTAAGACTCAAACTCGAAGTCATCACGATGAGGCTAACGATGAAGAAAATAACAAAGAAAATGATTCTGAAGCCACCGAATCCGATGCCGAAGGGGAATCCGAGGCTGATGGGGTAATCCCTCCAAAGAAAATTCGAGGAAAGAAACCTCCTATTACCCTTCCCGAAGACGTTGCTGCCTTAGTTCAAGAAAATCTTCAATCACTTTCTCCTCGGTACATTCTCGCCCTAAAAAATGTACCCTACACCTACTACCTCGAATCAGAAAAAGAATAACTCAAGAAACTATGGGGATTAACAGACAACATTGTTCTTCGACTACCAGTAGAAGGAGAAACACCTCTGAGTTGTCAGAATAACGAATTGGTAGTTTACCCCGAGCTTTTCAACTGGGGACTTCGATTTCCCCTCGACCCAATGATTGTGAGGTACTTCGAAATTCTTGGGTTGTACCCAACACAAGTCACTCCAAACCATCTATTCACCTTATTCTCTGCCATCATGGTGTCGAGGCTAGGAGGCATCCCCCTCGAAATTGAAGACTTCATCTCACTGACCAAAATCTCAAATGGGCCAGTCTTACCATTCTACTACCTAACACTGGAGGATGATCTGAAGATTATCGATGACCTCCTCGAAGCTGATAAATTTTGGAAGCAAAGGTTTGTCATTTTATCAGGAGCTTGGGAAAATGGTAAAGAGATTTCCGATGACAACCCCTCAAAACTTACTCTTACCTGGAGAGATAGCAGTAAGTAAATCATTATTGTATTGTTAACATTTTTTAACTTATTAAGCCTAGCCAAATTAACCAAGTCTACTTATCTAACTGTTTATTCTCTTTTCAGAAATTCCGAGGAGGTTCAAAAGTCGTCGAAAAACTGCAAAGGTTATCTTTCAGAGAATGGCTGAATGGGCAGAGAAAGCCTGGGGAAATGGCTTTCACTCAGCCTTTCAACCAATCAACTTCGTCAACAGCCATCTGTGGCGTATAACCTTGGGAGCTGACTTCCCTGAAGATCCGATGCTCCCCCCAGATCTCATCATAGCAGTCCAAATAATACTCGCACCAGATGGGAAAACCTACCTTCCCACCAGGAATCGAAGTGACAGTCACCTGCCACTGAAAAAGAAGGGAAAGTTATCCCTCAAAAAACCCAACACAAGCAAGGCTAATCCTTCCAAACATTTGAAGTCTGCAGGAAAACGAAAAGCGTCTGCATCTCAACTTCCTCCAATATCCGAAGAGGACGAACCTGCACTTAAAAAGAAAAAGAAGGAAAGCAATACTCCAAAGAAGAAAAAGAGCAAGTCCACTACTCCACTGAAAAAGAACGAAGCTGACATTCTCGAAGAGGTATTGGCTTCCGAAGCGCACGAAAAAATCTTTATTGAAGAAAATCCTCAAGGGGGATTGGCACTAGGAGACAGCCAGGAAATTGATTATCTTAACCTCGAAGATTTTAACTCGAGCGGAGATTTTGTAGTCACTGGTGAAGATTCTCGACCTATCAACACCATTCCATCAACTTCTACCGATGCTGCCACAACTTCAAAATCTAATGCAATCGTTCCTGTTCATCATCATCCATCAAACTTGCCCAATCCTGACAGATCCGATGAGGTAACTTCAATCATACGACCTTTTACTAATTTGAGTGCTGTAGCCAAAAAATTGTGTGAAGAGGTGAACAATTCTCATACACAATTGGAGCTCCTTGCACAAGAATTAATCAAGAGCAAAAAAGAAGCAGAATCTGAAAAGGCTTCGAAAAATAAAGCACTTCAAAATTTCGAGGCTGAAAAAGGAAAGCTTCTTAAAGAGCATAAAGAAAAAATCGAAGCTTTGGAGACTTCTCATCGTCTGTCCCTTGAAAATCTAAAATCTCAACATTCTACTGCCATTTCTGAGGAAAAGAAAAAATCTACCGAAGCTGAAGATCTTGTTAAGAAAACTCAAAAGGACCTGGAAGATTGTCAAACTCAATTGACTACTCTTCGAACAGGATTCGAGGAAGAAAAGAAAGTTGCCGTCAAGAAAGCCGAAGCTGCTGTTGGTTCTGTGATGCTTAACGGTATCAAGAAAGCTCAAACTGATACAGCTATCAATCTTCTTCGAGAAATCCACGCTGCCTATCCACGGTTGAATTTAACAGAATTTTGGAAGCAAATCCCAGAAGAAGAACGTCCAAAGGAAGCATTTGAGGTGCCATCAAGCTCCTCAGAAGAAGATGATGCTTCTGAAGAATCATCGGAAGAAGAGGATGACTAAACAATTGATTATGTATGTTGCGCTTGTTTTTTGTGTGTTTTAATTAAGTAATTTTCTCCTTTTTTTGAGCTTCAAGTTTTATCCGATGAAACAAGCATTTTCTTAATATTTCAAATTTCTGGTGTACTTATTAAACTTGGCACTTCAAAAAATTAGATGCACTCATAAGACGTGGCACCTCGAAAATTAGATGCACTCATAAGACGTGGCACCTCGAAAATTAGATGCACTCATAAGACGTGGCACCTCGAAAATTTGGTTGTTTCTTCAAAGTTATTACTTTGGAAAATTATTCTTGGTCAACTTTCAAAGATGATCAGTCCTTGCCAAGTTACCAAAATAATAAATCACCCATCATACTAAACAACCAATGGCCAAAAGAAATTTTATTATAAAATTCAATATTAGCCAGACACCTTATTAAAACCTTTCTGGGCCAACAGATAAGGAAAGAGTATGTCTGTTTTGCAAACATTCGAAGTTCAATTTTACTCACAGTACAATTTCAAATGCTCTATATTCCAAGGGTGCTTGAGCATCCTCCCCTCACGATCAGACAACCTGTAGGAACCTGGCTTGACCTTCATTTTGACTTCATAAGGACCCTCCCAATTCGGAGCCAATTTTCCGAGGTGCTTGTCCTTAGTATGAAGAAATAATTTTCGCAACACTTTATCGCCAACCTTAAACTCTCTCTTCTTGAATTTAGTATCGTACCTGCTTCTCATTAAGGTTTGATAATGAACCACATTCAAATGTGCTTTGACCCTTTTTTCTTCTAACAAATCAAGCTCAACCCTTCTAGCTTCATCATTATCCACTTCGGAATATCGCAGTAACCTGTAGGAAGGCAATGTAGATTCAGCAGGGCACACAGTATCCATTCCATACACCAAAGAAAAAGGAGTCTCTTTTGTGGCCTCTCTAGGGGTTGTTTGATATGCCCACAACACTTCTTGAAGATAATTTGGCCATTTCCCTGCTGCTCCCGCCAAATTTTTCTTTAAACCCTCCAAAATAGATCTATTTGTAACTTCCACCTGCCCATTTGCCTGGGGGTGAAAATGAGTAGAAAAGCATTGTTGTATTCCTTTCGAAGAGCAAAAAGATTTCATTTCCTTGTTATTAAATTGAGGACCGTTGTCCGTTGTTATTTTTCGCGGAACTCCAAAACGGTAGCAGATGTTACTTGGAATAAACTTGATCACATCCTTAGCTTTTGTTCCAGCTAAAGGTTCTGCTTCTGCCCACTTCGAAAAATAATCAACCGCGACAATAATCATCTGTCTTCCACCTGAAGCCATATGCAATGGTCCTACTAAATCAATCCCCCATCTATCGAAAGGAACCGCCTCAGAGATTGTCATCAGGGGTACTGCTGGTTTATGTATTAAATGTGCATACCTTTGACAAGTACCACAGCTTCGAACCAATAACTTGGCATCGTGCAATATAGTTGGCCAATAATACCCTGCCAACAATACCCTACGCGTTAAAGCTTTGAAACCACAATGAGCTGACCCGTCTCCATCGTGTAATTCAGATAGAATGTTTTGAGATTCATGCTTGCTCAAACATCTTAATAAGGGCCTCGACACAGACTTCTTATACAATATCCCATCCAACACTACATAACCAAGAGCTTTATTCCTTATTTTCTTGAGCGAGTGTTTATCAAGAGGTAGTATTCCCTTCGAAAGAAAGTTTAACAAGTCAATCCTCCAATCACCTTGAACGCGCATCGGATCATTTGCTACCTCCTCAACAAATTCACATTGCTCAGAGCTTGACATAATCGAAGGCAGTGGTTGTGTCACGATCCATGGATATTCCTCAGAGTAAGCCATTGTTGCTAAAGAATCAGCCATTGTGTTGCTACCTCTTCGAATATGCTCCACCTCGACATTTTCAAACTGGGTCATCATACCTCGTAGCTCTTGCAAGTACAAAACCAAACGATCCTTTTTAGCTTCTGACACCCCTTTAACATGGTTAACTACCAACTGCGAATCTGTTTCTAAGCGCACGAATATTGCTCCACAAATCTTTGCTAACCGCAACCCTGCTAGCACAGCTTCATATTCAGCTTCATTATTCGAAGCATGAAATCCAAATTTTATAGCTTGAAACATAAACTCCCCTGTTGGTGCCACCAATTCAACTCCTGCACTCGACCCTTTATTACTAGATCCTCCATCAGTTCGTACTGTCCACGTCGGATTCGCGTTCACTTTTTCACCTTCTTTCTCTTCTGGTCTACTCGAATGAAACTCAACCAAGAAGTCTGCTAAGGCTTAGGCTTTGATAGCCGTTCGAGGAGAGAATAACACATCAAAATCTCCTAATTCTACAGACCACTTAGTCATCCTTCCTGAGATATCTGGCTTTTGCAATACATTTTTCAATGGATAGGAAGTTCGAACCACAATCGTATGTGCCTGGAAATAAGGACGCATTTTTCTCGCTGCCACTACTATGCACAATGCCAATTTTTCGAGCTTCAAATAACGTTTTTCGGCATCAACCAAACTTTTACTGACATAGTAGACGAGCCTCGAAATTCTTGAATCTTCACTGATCAGAACTGCACTCACTGCATAATCCGATACAGCTATATACAAAAACAGTTGCTCACCTTCCCGAGGCTTTGATAATATTTCAGGAGTGGACAAAAGATTTTTGATCTTAACAAAAGCTTCTTCACAATCCGAAGTCCACTCAAAATTATTAGGTCGACGCAGCACCTGGAAAAAAGGCAAGCACTTATCTGAAAATCGAGAAATGAATCTGTTCAAAGCTGCTAACCTGCCCGTTAACATCTGCACTTCTTTGATATTCCGAGGCGAAGACATTGATATCAGAGCCTTCAATTGTTCTGGATCCACTTCAATTCCTCTTTCACTAATCACATACCCCAGAAACTTACCAGATCGGACTCCAAACGTACATTTTTCTGGGTTCAACTTCAATTGTATGGCTCTGAGATTCAAAAACGTCTCTTCTAAATCATCAATGTGTTCATCATCACTTTTGCTCTTAACAAGCATATTATCGATGTACACTTCGATATTCCTCCCTATTTGTGAAGCAAACGCCTTATTCATCAACCTTTGATATGTAGACCCAGCATTCTTCAACCTAAACGGCATCACTCTATAACAGTGTAAACCTCGATCAGTAATAAAAGTTGTGCTCTCTTCATCCTCTGGATTCATCCGAATCTGATTATACCCTGAAAATGCATCCATAAATGTTAAAATTTTATTTCCAGAAGTAGGATCCACTAACTGGTCAATTCGAGGCACTGGAAAAGGATCTTTTGGGCAAGCTCTGTTTAAATCTGTGAAGTCTACACACATTCTCCATTTTCCGCTCTTCTTTTTCACCACCAGAGGATTAACCGTCCACCTCGGATAATTAGACTCCCTGATATGCCCCATCTTATACAATCTATCTACCTCAGCAACTATGGCCTCGGATTTTTCCAACGAAAAAGCTCTCCTTTTTTGAATTATCGGCTTGATCTTCGGATCCACTGCCAAGCTATGACATATGATATCACTTGGGACCCCTACTACATCCTCGGACCTTCAAGCAAATACATCCAAATTCTTAGACAAAAAATTTAACAATCTTTCTCGCATTGATAAAGACAATAAAGTCCCAATTCGAAGTACTCTGCCATTATTGAAAACGTATTCTTCTATTTCTTCACTTACCACCACAGAACTCGGGGTTGACCTCGGATCATCAATTCCCTCATCTGTACCACCAGAAGACAACCCCCCAAACTGCTAATTCTCCATTGGATCGTCAGTACTTTTGCCACATAGTCTAAACGCAGCAGCGTAACACTCTCTTGCCACCTTTTGATCACTTTGAACTACACCGACTCGATCCCCAATCACATACTTCAAACATTGATGAACCGTAGAAACTATAGCATACATTTTAGCCAACCATGACCTTCCAAAAATAGCGTTGTAGCTCGATGGACAATCTACCACCATAAAAAGTACTTGTACTTTCTTTTTGAAAGGCCTTTTTCCCAAAGAAATCTCACCTTCGAACTCCCTTATCACATTTGCTGTTGCGCCAGTAAACCCAATGATAGTTCTCTATGACCTTCTTATTCGAGTCGGAGCGGTTAATCTATCATATGTTGATTTGAAGAACACATTAGCTGAGCTCCCGGTATCAATCAATACTCGTCGAATCTCCACCCCACATACTTCTGCTCCTATGACCACTGCATCTTCATGTGGCCCAGTAATTCCTCTCAAATCATCCCCATCGAAAATTATAAATGGGACATCCTTCTTGTTGCTTAGGTGTGCCGATGCTCCTCCCTCAATTTGATGCGTTAAATTCACTATATGTCTCTTCCTCGAATTATTAGTGTTGTTAGTCATTGAATCTCCCCCAAATATTGTCAGTGACTCAAAGAAGGCACACAAATCTCGAACACGTCCCTCTCGCATCGGCTCAACTACTGACATCAACAACAATCGACTAGGGTCTGGGTCGACATATTCCGAAGCCACATCAAACTCATCACCTGCAGCATCTAAAATCATCAGTGCAGTTTTCTGCTTAGAATTAGGATTACCAATTTTTTGAGTCACAGCTTTAGCATTCTTTTTGACATACTCCAGCAACTTTCCATTTTCTATCAGAATCTGCATCTCATTCTTCAAAGCAATACAATCATTTGTATCATGCCCAATATCATCATGATACCTGCAGAACTTGTTTTTGCGCTCCTCCCTTGGCCTATTAATCGCTGCTGGCTTTCTGAAATTTACTGTTCCCTTACTTTTTTCATATATCGATGCCACACTTTCAGTCAAATCTGCATAATATTCTGGTTTCACCCATACATTCGATCTTGGTTTGAACTGGTATTGATTACTAAAGTTGTAATGATTAGCACCCCCTTGATACGAACTCGAACCTCCTCGGTAAGTAACATTTTGATTGCCCCTCGCCCTTGACGAGCTGTTATTCGAAGCGTTCGCTTGGTTATTTCCCCCTTGAGTATTCCCTTTCTGAACACCAACATTTCCTCCTCGAACTCGAGTGGAATCTTCGACCTTGATCTGGTCTTCAACCTGATCCATGAGAGCTCCAAATGTTAACGCTCTACGCCTTGTTGTTTCATCGGCTAAATCTCCAGGCAACAATCCTAGTCGAAACGCCGCCATAGCCACCAATTCCTTACAGTCATCTAATCCCGCTTTTGTTGACACAAATCTCTTGGTATAATCCTTCAGCTTTCCTCCCACAACTTGCTTACATTGTATTATTGTATCTCCATTAGCTCTCATTTCTTTGCTTCCCACAAACTGTCTTCGAAAAGCTGTGTAAAAGTCTCTAAAATTTGCAATAGACTCCTTTGGAATCTTGTTATACCATTTTAATGCAGTTCCTTTGAATGTCTGAGAGAAGGCCCTGCAAACCAGCCTATCATCGTCCTCGAAGTTGGTCATATAGTTCTTGAATTGTTCTATATGATCATCGGGATCTTGAGTTCCATCGAACTTATCAATTTTAGAAATGTCAAACCGCCTCGGAAGCGGTATAGATCTGATCTCACTAATCAACGGTGAATCCCTCCAATCCACACCTTGAACATACTGGTCCTCATTCCTCATTCCCACAGTAGCATACAAACTTGGCTCCCCGACATATTTCCGAGGAGAATACACTTTCCGAGGAGAATTCACTCGCCTCTCCTTCTTTTGCCTTCCTTCCTTATACACTTTAGCTGGCCTTAATTCATATTCTCCCTCTCTTGAATGACCTCGAAAATGCTTATATCTCGGTGTTTCATCCGATTCCGAATCCTCATCATCTTCTTCACTAGAATACACATATCGTCGCTTCTGCAACCTTCCCTTCTTTTTCATTCCATTGTGCTCCTTCCTACGTTCAAAACGTATTTTACGTCGAGTATCTTGAACATCATCGTCGTCATTCGACTGATCCGACTGATCATCCTGAGCACCTCTGGATATTTCAGACCTGAGTTTAGCATTATCATTACCTTTCTTAATTTGAGCAAATTCATCAAGCTCTGCCACCTTTCTTATTAACTCCTTCATTTTTCCTTCAAAATCGAATTGATTTGATTGAATCGGAACTGGTTCACCTGCTTCTTGCAGATCAGATTTCAATGTTTCCATAGCCTTTCGAACAGACGGATTGTCACCTTCTTCTGAATTCATCTCCGATCAGCGAAAATCTAAACACAATACTCCAGAAAACGAAAAAACTCGAACGAAATGCTTCAGAAAACGAAAAAACTCGAGACTCGATTTTTGATCTATCGATCAAGGTATCTTCGCCCCCTCTTTCTAGCGCCAATTTGGTGTGAACAGAAAGTAACTAGAGAAAATAGAGAATATCTTCTTAGAATCAACAGAGAGATTTAGAAGTGAATATTGTCTTTCTCCTCTAAAAATTTCATATGCGTAATCAACCTCCCCAGCCTCTTTAAATAGGCCTAACGAGTTAGTTACAAGAGCGGTTACATAGAGAGATATTTACAGTTTAGTCCCTATATTTCTTATAAGGCCTAATTTTACTCTATATTAATAGAATTTATCAATTAAGTCCTTACTAATTACATTTAGGTCCTTAAAGAATATATTTCCTTATCATAAGAGATTAGAAAAGTATTCTACAGCATATAAACCAATCAAATCATCATCTTCAATCCAAATATTTATATCCTGAATTCCCTTGATTATGTTTTTAGATCTTTTCTTCTTTACATAGTTATGAAATGTGGCTGAATTGTTATCACCATCTTCTAACCATTTAGTATAACTCTTCTGCTTCCAATATATTTCTTCTCTTTCAAGCAATTTTAAGTATGTAATATTCAGATTAGTTAACTTAGATTGATTTTCTGAGCAATCATTTCCTTCTAACATTAATTCAGCAATTTTTATATCATCTTCCACTTTACTTAAACAATCAAAAATATTTCCATATGTGTCTTTGTTCCATGTTTTTAAATATTTCTTAAGTCTTTTTAGCTTAGACCAAAAAATGAATATGTTAGAAGAATCATACATCTGTTTTGTCCAGTTGTCTTTTACAGTTTTAAGAAAGTCTTCATGTTTTATCCACATATTTTGAAATCTAAATGGTGGTTTTTGATATGTAGAGTTAAGTGATACTGATATTAATAAGGGTGAATGGTCAGAACAAGTTCTGGCCAAGTGATTCACCCTTGTTATATTAAAGCTTTCTCTCCATTTATCTTTATGCAGTGTTCTGTCTAATCTTTTCCATTTATGATTGTTTGTCCATGTGTAATTTGAACCAATATATCCACGGTCTTCTAACTTACAATCTAAAATCATGTGGTTAAATTCATCCATTTTTTGTGCAATGAGTAGAGCAGGCCATTTGTTCACTTGTGTTGGAGATTGTGTTAAAATCTCCAACAACAAGCCAAGGTAAATTAGTTACAGATATGTTTCTTAATTGGTCCCATAGAAGCATTCTATGGGATCGGTTACATTTTGCATACACTATGGTAGTCAGAACTACTGTCCTAGTAGAAGGATGACTTACCATAGTGTTTAAAAGTTGTTCTGAGTTATCTAAAATGTTAATTTCATAACCATTTTTCCAAAACAGCCATATTTTGTTATTTATGTTTGCATATTGAGATTCAAATCCAAGTTTTAAGCAGGTTAGTATAATTTTATCAGCTGATATCATAGGTTCTTGAAGAGCTATGATATCAACTGAAAACTTTTTAATCATGTTTTTTGTTCTTCTTAAGGTTTTCTGATTACCTATTCCTCTAATGTTCCAATTTAGTAAAGATATAGTCATTTTAAACATTGATTTGAGGTTCCTATGGAACCTTTAATATTTCTTGTTCTTGATATTACTTTACTTCTTACAGATCTTCTAACATTAATATTAATAGAATCTTTTTTAGCTTTTCTTTGTTTTGGTGAGTTTGGTTCACTTAAACTTGATCTTACTAAAGGTATATGTTCTGTTTCTACAATATCTTCTAGCTCTTCATCTGTTAAACCATTGAATGAGTTATTTAATTTGATAGTCTCAATGCATTTAATATGTCCTTGTTGGATATTTCAACAGATTCTTCAAGTTGGTTAAAAAAAATTACATTACTACTCTGGTGCTCAGTTGTGTTGAATGTTTGAAGTGATTCCTTTACATTGGTTGTTTCTTTTATATCTGATTGTTAAATGTCTACTTCCATAGCAAGTGTATTGGTTACAATATTATTTTCAGATGTTGTCTTTGCTATTAAGTTTTTATCCCTTTCAATTGTTTGATTTTGATTATTTTATTTATGGTTTTTATCATTAGTTTCATGATCAATTTCAGTGTGAATTCCAGTATTAATTTCCGTGTGTTCTTTTATATTTGATTGTTGAAGTGATTCCTTTACATTGTTTGTATCTTTTATATTTGATTGTTGAAGTGATTCCTTTACATTGTCTGTATCTTTTATATTTGATTGTTGAATGTCTACTTCCATAGCAAGTGTATTTGTTACAATATTATTTTCAAGTGCTGTCTTTGCTGTTAATTTTTTATCCCTTTCAACTGTTTGATTTTGATTATTTTCTTCAGGGTTTTTATCATTAGTTTCATGATCAATTTTAGTGTGAATTCCAGTATTAATTTCTGCATGTTCTTTTGGTATCCAAACTTCTTTTGAAGGAAGATTGGATAGATTTTATTTGTAACCTTTAGTGTCTCTGTTATTTTTTAGGTTTTGTTCATACTCTTCTTTTTTACAGTGATTTTCTTGATGCCTTATGTGTTTACAAGTTTTACAATAGAAAGGCTTTTTCAGGTAAGTAATATTTTGCCAGAAACCATCATCTTATCCAAAGCATATCCAAATGCTTTGGGGAAGAGGCTTAGAAATATCAGTTAAAACCCAGGCTTTACAATTGTTGTGCACAGCAATGTTGTTTTTTGGAACCCATACTGTTAAAGGCAATCCAATTGCTTTAGCAATATGGGTTATGGAATCAGTATTGTAAAAAATTTCAGGGAGTTTAGGTAATGAAATCCAAAGATGAGTCACAGGTGACTCCTTTTTGGGGTTAAATTCTGGTGACCATTTGAGTATTCTAAAGGACAATTTACCTATAGTTCTAATATTTTTACTCCATAAAGTTTTAACATCTTCAATTTGTTCAAGTTCTATAAAGAAGTGTCTGTAATCCCATTTATAAATGCTATATGATCCTATAAATCTAAATGCAGCAACATATGACTTGAACTTGTTGAGAGTGGGACTCTCAAACGAGAACTTAGCAATTAACACAGTTTTTGAAAGATTAGTTAGAGCCAACTTATCTGTTTGTAGAAATGTCACCGACTTGTAGTCTTCATGCTCCTCATGTATGACTCCCTTGTGTATGAACTCCTTTCTGCCTCCAACCATTTCAGCGAATGATTTCTTGCTTCCATTGTGCTCGAACATCGGGTTCATGACCAGGTTTGGTGAGGTGGAACCCTTCAGTGGGGGAAACTCCTCCTTGTCCATCAGATTTGAACGATTCTTAACGAACGAGTAAGAAAATTCTTGATTTAGGGTTTTTTGGAGGGTATTCTTGACTCAAGATCTGACTCTGTGGTTATTGTTTTGATCAAACATTTGATGAAGAAACGAATTTGTGGCTGAAAATACTTGATTTAGGGTTCTCTGGTGGGTTTTCTGAACGATTAGGGTTTGTGAGAGAGGTTAGAAGAGAGGGCTGAGAGGAACGATTTCCTCGGGATAAGGAAACGTTCGCAGATCTGATAAGTAAAGGGTGCTACTTGGGCGATATCTTGGATTATCTTGGGTTATCTTGAAAACCCACCTCGAATCTTGGAGCGACCCATCCTCCTCTCTCTTTTTTCATATTAATTTTGTACCATAAATATTAAAAATATTATATTATCCAAAAATATAATCTTAAATGTTATCACACGTGACTGTAAAAAGCAGCTTATCTACCTAATGGTTAATACGACTGGATAATTTATTTAATATTAAAATATCTTATAAAATAAAAGGCCCAAAATTTTAGATAAAAAATAAATTTTATAAATTATATAGTACAAATATAAACTGTTACCAGAATTCTAAACGTTTATTTCATTTCTACTCTTTAACTTTTTAGGCGTCAAATCATTTTCTATCTAATTTGTTGTTTTATTAAACATTTTTTCTTCCAATCGGTTGGTTGAAAAATTGAGTGCTTTTTTCATTTTTTTTGAATGGATCGTTTTATTTATTATAAATTTTGATTTTTTTAATTATTAACTATTAGAATTTTATTTCATTAATTGAAAGTTACACACTCTAACATAGCTTAAAGAAACAAAATCTTCAAATTGAAACAAACCAACCTAGTTATCTCTTATCTTTTCGACCTTCACTTTCATCTTCATCAAACCAGACAAAACCTATCAATCAAAACCAAAAAAACCAGCCAAAGTCTTCACCCTCCAGTTTTCACCAGATAAAAACCCATTAAATCCAAAAGACCAGCAAAAAACTTTGATCACCAGCTCAAAACCAACGAAAAATCCAACCCAACTGAACACAAAGCAAAAAGAAACGGGAACAAGCCTAGAAGTCAATTGAGCGCCCAGGTAAGAATAACTATTGAACAAACTGTAAATCTTCAATTTGTTAGGAATTAGGGTTTTTTCTCGGATAACACAACCTTAATCCTTCAAGAAAAGCTATGGCTTTTAATCTCACAGGAGCCCCCATATCGTTGAACTCAAAACTTTTCAATGATTTATTGGTTGAGGTCGCTAATAAAGTCCCCAAGAACAATCCATTCACTCTGCACATCTTCTAAACTCCTTAGACTGTCCCAAAGAAGCATCCGCAAACTCCCGGTAGATTTTGCATAAATCATAGTGACCTTGAAAGACCTGGGGATTTATTTTAAGATGCAAAAACTGATCCTCATTGACAATATCATCCACTTGAAAGTCTCATTTCCACATGAACTAAATTTTGTTACTGATGTTGTTAAGAAAACCCTGAAAACCCAGTTTTTTGCAATAGGTTCTAGCTTCAAAACATTGACCATATGCTCCTCGAGAACTAAAAAATCTAGCTTTTTAGATCTGATTAAGGATTTAATTCTGACTTGAGATTGTTTGTTTCCAATACCACGCACGTTCCAATTTAGGATAAAAATAGTCATTTAGAGTATTTGGAAGATGACTTGATACATTCATGTGCAATACACATTTGGATGATATGATTCCTTTAGAATTGACAGTCTTAACTTTCTTAATTCTCTTTTGTTCAACTTTTTTATTACCAGCCTTAATTTGATCAGTTTTGTTGACAGGAGAGGCATGGAGGCTGCCAATAGTTTATTTAGTTGGAGAAGATGATTCAAGCAAATGATTCACCCCAGAAGAATCAGTCTGATTCAAATAACCTATTTCCAGCATGTATAAAGCTTCAATTACTTCATTGTTGTCCACTCTCAGAGGTACATTATTCTGAACTATATTCTCCAAGCTATTGTCAGTTGTGGTGAATTGATTTAATACCGTGTCTCTATCATACACAATAACTGATCTAATCTTTTTATCAATAACTTTTATCTTGAATGCATGAAGCAAAGATTCAAGATTCTGAGGTTCGGAGGCCATTTTTTGCTCCAAGGAATTGCTCTTGTTAACTTTTTTGCATCCCTTCACAAAATGGCCCAGGTGAGAGCAATTTTTAAAATACTCAGGGAATTTACCATAGACCAAATCCTGTCAGTAGCTATAGGAACCAAATGAGATACCAATTTCCTTAGGAAGAGGTTTAGAAACATCCAAGATCACCCATACTCTACAGAAATTGTGATTTGCCCTATTCTTAGTAAAGACACCATTACATTAAGAGGAGACCCAATGTCCTTTGCTATTTCTAAAATAGTAGCTTCATTATATATAAATTCAGGTAAGTTTGGGAGATCTACAAAGATAGGGGTAACTGGATTATGTTAGGGTTAAAATTAGGAGACCATTGAAGAAGTCTCATAGTTTTCTCTCCTAGTTGTCAGACATTCCTCCTCCATAAACTTGGACTTACAATACAATACCAAGGTCTGTCAAAAAAGAGTCCAAGACAGCCCGGGTTTATTACAATTAAAGAAAACAATAAAATTAGAAAGAATCCTAAATTTTCCTTTCACTTAAAACGATCGAGATTCCAAAAATCCAATGTTGCACAAATTGAGTCTAGATCAGGAGATGAAACACCAATCGCCGAAAATAAAGATAAAGAAGAAGCCAAATCTTGAGGTAAGATTTTTATTATGAACCAATCAAGTCTAGGATACTTAAGGGTTGGGATCTCTTCTTAAGTATTTTGTTCACAATCCTTCCAGAAAAGTTAATGCCCTGGGATAATTGGGGGCATCCTCCTGATTAAAGTCTAAATATCGAGTATTTTAAGGGCTTTATTGGAAATCAAGTAAGCTGCTTTGTTTTGTTCAAAAAATGTGAACTAGCGTCATATTTACATAAATTAATTTTCTACAACAGCTGATTAGAGGGCTAAGGAACCATGGATATTTTCCATATATAAATATTTCGATAATGATAGAAGAATATGTTTCTATGTCCAATTGAGTAATACATTTTGAGTGACAGAGAGCTAATCCATCAAACAAAGCTCGACACTCAACAACAATTGCTAAACTTTTGCCAGATACTCGACCATAGCCCAGAATGATAGTACCATTGTAGTCGCGAACCAGCCATCCTCCACTAGCTTCACCAAATTGATTACAAGCCCCGTCAGAATTTACTTTAAACCTGGTAGTTTTAGGATTATTCCAGGAGAGAGAAAGAGAAATCCGGGGCTTATTAAGATGATTGATACATCCTAATGATATACCCAATTTGCCATCAGAATCTTAGTGCTTCCTTTTGAGAAACTGAGCCCTATCTAGACCAGTAAGGATATGAATTATGTAATCAATCATCGATTTAATAGAAGATCTCTTACCATTATGATTCATCTTGTTTCTTGAAAACCAAATCACCTAGGCTATAATATGAGACAAGTTAGTAATAATATATATTTTCTCGTCAGTGGACCAATACCAAAACCTGACTAAATAAGTTATACTCATATTATTAGTATTGTGAATGTTGAAATATGACCAAACTTCCCAGGAAATATGACAGTTTACAAAAGCATGATTTAATATTTATGTATTGTCACATTGTTGACATTTTGATGCTAACTGAAGTTTTCATTTTTGCAAGACAATATCCATAGGAATCCAACTATAGAAGACTCTCCACATTAGAAAGGACCATCTGCTAGGGGTTATGGAGTTCCAAATTTTATTGAAAAGGTTAAATCAGTTTCATTTCTTTCTTACAGAATTCCAAAAAGCTTTTGTATTGAAAACCCCATAGGTAGATAAAACCCAGTTGACCAAATCAGGGTTAGAATTTAAGAAAATTTTCATAATTTGTTGTATAACAATATTAGACACCACAACTTCCAATTAGTCATGTTCCAACCGTCATTTTTCCACAAAGTACTTGACCTATCTGCCCACAAGTTCAGATCTATCATCCTCATCATTGAAGGAGATAAGAGGTTGAGAAGAGCACCATCTGTCAACCCAAAAGTCCATATTGCCAGTCTCAAGCAGCCATATAATATTCTCTTCAGCGTTATCTTTGATTTTCCTGAGCCTTATCCATATATTAGAACTCCTTATAGGTTAAGGAGCAGTAATAGGATGATTATTGTGACACTATATTGAGTATAATAGCTAAGCCCAAAGAGAATCATGAAATCTAAAGGAAAACCAAAGCTTGTGAGAAAAAACCTCATGCAGGTCTTCCAAACTTCTTACATTCAATCCCCCTTCCTCATATGGTTTGCAAATTTTAGCCCAACAAGTACAATTAGTAGCTTGAATACCTTATTTTCAGCCTCATATGAATTTATTATAGAGTCTTTCAATCTTTTGAATTATAGTTTTAGGAATAACTGAATTTTGTAAAGTGTAGATAAGATAAGAAACAAGGATAGATTGGACTAATAATAGTCTTCCATCAAATGACAAAACACTTGAATCCCAATCAGAGATCTTGTCTCTGATTCTGGATATTAGATCATCATAATTATTGACTCGGTTTATGTTATTTATAGTGATTCCCATGTACTTGAAGGGGAGGAATGTATGCTTGAAGCCCAACAAGGTTTCCAATTTCTTTATTCTTTGAGGTAACACTCTCTTTGCCACAAAAATCTTTTACTTATCTCTATTTATTAACTGACCTTATTTTTCTTCATAATGAGACATAAATTTGTTGATTGGGATACTGAATCATTGGATCCATTGCAGAAGATGAGCAAACCATCAGCATAGGCCAGATAAGGTATGTTGATGTTGCCTCTATTCTTGTACATAATATCAGGATAATTTAGGATTAGATTCTCCAGGCCCCTGATTAGGTACTCTTCAACCAGAACTCAAACCCTTATTAGACTTGGAAAAAACTTTATACTCTTCGTTCACTATGATTGAAAAATGTATATTATCTATACATCTTTCAATGAGCTTAAGGAACTCATGACCAAAACCAAAAGCAGTCAAAACATATAGTAAGAAAGTATGGTCCAACCTGTCAAAGGCTTTGGCCATATATACCTTTAAAAGGATATTACTTCCTCTAGCTTTGAGCTTAATATCATAGGACAACTCTTGAGAAATCATGATACTTTCATGAATGCTCATTTCTTTAAGAGAAGCCCCTTGCTCATTAAAAATCAAATTAGGTAAGAGAATAGAAAGCCTGTTGTTAATTACCTTGGATACAATCATGTTGAACATTGTAGAAAGGCTTATAGGCCTAAAGTTCTTCCAGGAATTAGGATAAGGCGGCTTAGGAATCAGATTAGGGATGAGATCATGTAGAACATTAAAATTCCAGGAATTAGGTGTTACAGCAAGCAATTCTTTGAAGTAGTCCACTGCAGATTCATTAATTGTCTCTTGATCGTTAAGCCACTCAGTTCCTGACCAAATTCTCGTAATTTTGTTCCTTTTAAACATTTTCTTGACAAGATTATAAAAAAAGTTGTGTTTTTGTATATATTCTTTAACCAAGTAGCATGAGTTTTATGCTCCCAAAATAGTTCTTCCCTATAAAGCGGAAGATGATGAGTTTCGTTAGTAGCCTCTAGTAGCTTCATGTCTTCCTCAAAATTAGTAGTTAGGTAATTTTATTCTTTAAAAGCAATTTATTCCTCAATCTGGTTTATGGAATCAAAATTATTCCCAAAAGTATATTTATTCCAACTCTTGAGATGATTTTAAAGCCTTTTTAGCTTAAACCAAACCTCTATATATGATTGCTACTAATATTAACAGCCCAACTAGACTCCACCATGTTGTAGAATTATGAATGAGTAATCCACATATCTAAGAATTTGAAGGAAGCTTTTATTTTGTCAAGATTAGCAGAAATCTTGATGCTAAGAGGTGAGTGGTCAAGGATTTTAGCCATATGTGTTACAGTAGTACTGTTAAAGAAGTTTAACCAATAGTTCTTGTACAATACCATGTCCAACCTCCTTCTTTTTTTCATTAGTACAAGTGAAGTTATGACCAGAAAACCCTGTAAGATTACAACCAAGAATAAAGTTGTTAAAGTCATCAATGTAATTAGTGCAAAAAGAAGAGCAGTGAAGTTTCTCATTCATATTAGAGATTGTATTGAAATCTCTTAGGATGATCCATTCTTTAACCATTTTTCAATAGTTATAAGGTTGATGCTGAGAGAGTTTCTGAGAGCTCTACTACATTTAGCATAAACCATTGTTACCCATAATTCTTTATCCATCATGTTATGCTTAACTTTAAGATGAAGAAATTGTTCTTCATTGGCTTCAATGTCCACCAGATAATCCTGCTTCCAAAACACCCAAATCTTATTGGTAATGTTGCCACCAAAACCATGAAAACCCAGCTTTTAAGAAATAGGTTCAAGGTTAGACTGATTAATGATGGGTTCTTCTAGGGCCAAAAAGTCAATCCTTTTAGAGCTTTTTAGATATTTTAGCCTAGCCAAAGTTTCTTTATTTCCCAAACCCCTGACATTCCAATTCAGTATTGTTTTCAGTCTTTTTCTGAGATTTAACCAATTCTAACTCTGAGTTTTTATTGATTACAGGGGAGCTAGAAAGACTTCATGTTGTTTCTTTTGTTGGATAAGAAGATTCTAATTAAAGATTTCCATAAGTATTATCAATATGAGGCACAAAACCTATTTCAATAGCAAGGAGAGCTTCTATGACTTCCGCTTGATAAACTCCATGAGGTAATACTTCTTGCTCACTATATATAGGATTTTCTTTTATTGGAACATTATTAGCATTATAATTTTCCATGGAAGAGCTACTTGATTCTTCCTTAAAGGTATTAGCATTTTCCTTTGAAACAGATCTTGAGTTATCATCTTGATTCTTGACAATAACATATTTTATTTTAGTTTGGTTTTCTTTATTTTTACCAGGTGAGAAAGGAAGAGTATCTGAATAATATTTGTTGTTGACAGCATCAAAGTTTTTGCACTCACTTTCACAATACCCCAAGTGAGAACACTTACAGAAATAGCTAGGATACTTTTCATATATTAAGTCTTTCCATAAGCCTTCTTCCCCAAAACAAATCTAAATTTTCTTAGGTAAAGGCTTGGAAACATCCATTTCAACCCACAACCTACAGTAGTTGAATATATATATATATATATATATATATATATATATATATATATATATATCGATTTTTCTTAGGGACCCATACTTTTAAAGGATAGCCAATTCTCTTTTCAAGTTATAGGATAGCATTTTTATTGTAAATAAATTTGGGAGGTTAGGTAGGTTAACATAGACAAGGGTGATAATTTTTTTTTATATTAGGGTTAAAGAATGGTCCCATTTTATAATCCTCATGATTTTATTTCCAACATTTCAGACATTTCTACACCAGAGTCTTTTAAGGTCTTCTACCAACTTAAACTCGATGAATATGTGTCTGAAATCAAATTGGGATACATGGAATTCACCCTCAAACTTGAAATTATTCAAGAATTCCTTAATAGCTTCCACACTAGGTTTCCTTAACACAAATTTCTCAATAATTATATATGTAGATAGCTGTTTCAACTTCTCTTTATCTTTTTGTTCAAATTTGACAACAGAGTGATATGGGTAATGCAAAAAAGAGATATTTCCATGACGGAAACCATTTATTTTAGGCTTAAATATATCAACAAAGATTTGAATTGTTTAGAAGGTTGATCAGACATTTCAAAAGTATGATTATTTATGATCTTAAAATAAAAGAGGTTTTCATTCTTATTAGTGATCAACTTGTCTGACTTACAGCTTTTTGCCGTAACATGGGATATTGTCTATCGAAGTCAAGAATTGAAGCACTATTAGGTGAAGATGATTCACCATCATCTATCAGCCTAGGATATCAAAAGATGCAGACAAGGATCAGTGGATCAAGATGAAAATATGCTGAGAAGTTCTTGAACTTTTCTGAAATTCTGTTTTCCATTCTTGGTGAGTTTTGTAACCATTTTATCGTCTTTTCGTCACCAATGAAGTGCTTTCTTTAATATACTGATTTTTATTTTGTATATTTGTTTTTAGTTTGCATATAATTCTATATCATATAGTGTTTGTGGTTGATTTTATATATGTTAATGTTATTTTACGGTTTAAGTCAATGCTTTTTCTTTTAATGTTATTTTTAATATTATTTATATTATTTGTATGTATTATATCGACTATTTTTATAATTTTTAAATATGGTACTGACATTACATTTCGTGTTTTAAAATCATTTCATATTTTGATGTTATACTTAATTGCTAAACGAGGATCGTTTAGTAGAGAAATTTTAACTTGAAATGTAGTTATAACAATTTAATGATTGTTTGTTGAGTAATGAAGAAGAGTTGTATGCCATGATTACTATTGGTGAATGGAATGGTTTATCTTTATTGGATTTTCATGTAGAAGTTGTTAGTGACAAGACTATAGCTATAGATTTAAGTCGCTATTCATTCCATGAAATTTGAATACGATATTCTAAACATCATATAGTTCATGTGAATCTAATGTTAGTTTTCTCGATACTAATTTTATAAAAAATGTGACTAACTCATGGTCTGAAGAAATGAAGATGTTGATAAAATATTTGAAAATGGTTATGTTGGTTTTAACCATTCTTTGTCAAAATTTTCTATGGAACAAGGTTCCACATTTAATTATGAACTCAAGAGTAAATAAATAATCTATGTATGCTATGAACTTAAGGATAACAAAAAGTATCCTTGGAGTATATAACAAGGTGATTAAGAAGTATGTTAATGAACATAAGCGTGGTGTTATTTATAAGAATATAACAAGTAAGCATTTATCTTCTGCTATTGTTGCTAAAACATTTTAATTGGTGTTAAAAGAAACAATAATGTAAATGTTATATTTATCAAAAATATGTTAAAAACACATGATGGATTAGATATTTTGTATAAAGCAGCATGGTGTGCTTTAGAGAAAGTAAGGGTGGAGGAATCTGGTGATAATGTTTTGTCTTATTAAATGGTATCTTAGTGTAATGAAGAATTTGGATCCAACAAGTGACTTTGGTCTTATATTTGGATTAGATAATAATTTATTTAGACGTGGATTTTGGTGCGCGTGCTAGTGGATTTGAAAGTTGTATGTCTATGTAATACTTCGATGAAACTTTCTTATTTGAAAAATATAAAGTATCTGTTGTGTGCTACACCCAAAAAATGGGAATCAAGGTAATTTTTGTTTTCTTAATTTTTGTTTATGTTAGTATGAATAATTTATTTCATGTTAAATTATATATTTGTTTATGTTAGTAGTTTTAATAATAAAAATGTTGTTTTCTATGGTTATTTCCAATAACATTCATTATTACTGGACATGAAGATTTTTTAATTGGCTTTGGTTTCTTACGTTATTGAAGTTGTATATTTATGATCCTAATCGGCTTTGGTTTCTTACGTTATTGAAATTGTATACTTGCAATCCTAATTGGCTCTAGTTTCTTATGTTATTGAAGCCACACATTTTTTTTTATCATAACTTGCTTTTATATTTGATCGTCATAAAAGTATTATTAGCTCATTCCATTATATATTTTCATATTGTTATCATTCATTTTGTTTACATCACATATTTTTAAATTTAAGGTATACATCTAAAAACCTCCATAAAAGTTTGTGAGATTGGATATTTTAAAAATCTAAAAGGTGTGTGTATGCTCATACATAACAATATTTCCAAACTCTATGACAAATCCTTTAAAATTAGATGGAAATAATGGGTCCAATTTTATATATAACCTCCTACGTGAATATTACGTCAATGTTTTCTTTGAATGTAAAATATATCGTTATGTTTCTTCAAGTACACTTGAGTTCTTTAATGCCCAAATAATGTATTTATGCAATCTTTTGCTAATAGAGTTGTTTAATTGAATATGTATTATGTTTTTCGTTCATCTTCTAAACGTCATTTCAAATCTAATAGTTGGTTTAGTCAATTGTGTCATATAATGGATAAAAAGTATAAATATAATATTGAGGTTGTACGTTCATGATTTTTTCATTCATCATTTGAATCAATTTTTGAACTGTACTCGAAACCTAAAATGATTGTAAATATTTTGGAGCATAGTTGTTCAAGTGGCATTTGGAAATATGATTGTTTCTTTTATGCTCGTGCTTAAGCTGATATTACAAAAACCTAAGAAAGTTTGTATGAGTTTATTGAAGAGTATCTTGTAACGAGGCATATAAATGTTTTTTTTATCATTGACATTTTATTCTTGATGTATTAGATATATTTTTATAAATTCAAATATTATTGGATTTTTTTTAATTTTCAAAAGTGTTGGATTTTATATCAAACAAAACATTATCAATATTATTATTGTTAAGCTTAAATGAGCAACATTAACAATGTTAAAAACTAGATAAATTTTTTATAATATGAAAAAAAGTACTTAAGAAACTAAATCATATACATCATTTATTTATTAGATTACGAAATAGTTATTTTTTGTACTTTGTAGTGTTTTGTTTGTTCGTTTGTTGCTTTTAATGCTTTATCATGAGTGTGTTGTTATTTATTGTTCATCATACGTAAGTTAATATTTTGTATAAAAACCATGATAAATATTATTATTGTTAAATTGATATGAGAAACATTAATAATGTTACAAACTATATTAATATGAAACAAACTCTTTAAGAAACTAAATGAGTCACAATTTATTCTTTGTCAAATTATAAAATACTTAAATTTTAGTCATAAAAAATAATTAGAATTAAATAAAAAAATAATATAATTTTAGTCATAAGAAACTAATTCACTTATCATTTGAACAAACTAACTCATACAACATTTATTCAATGATATAACATGAATTACAAAACACTCAAAATTATGTTCAAACAATTTTAAATGTTTGTATGTACAATGTACTGATCATTGAGAAATGCGTGAAACATATGTGTCATTTGTCTTTTTTACTTTTCCCTTTTCGTATTCTATATCAATTTTTCATTTTTAAAAATCTTTCATATAAGCACGTATTAAAACACTATAGTCAAGTGATCCAATTTTCTATTGTTGACATTCACATTTGTTTATAAGATTTTCGTAGTTTCCAAGTATTTTATCTCCAAGAAATAATAAAAACTTAATAGATACTTATAAACAATGTAATTTTATGATTTAATATATATTAGATAAATTCTTACCATTTGTTTGATCGTGCTAAAATATGTATCTTCTGTTTTATAGTATTTGGACGTAAAGAGTTGTAATGAGTCAATATATTTTTACAGTGTTCGTAAGTAATAGTATCCACTCGTTTCTTGTTATATTCATTATTGTTGTGTGGATCGGGGTGCCTATATATTTATAAATGTTAATTATTACATTTTTAATTTTTCCATCTATTATTCTTTTTGTCATTCTGTTATCATCCTTGTTATTTACGTATTGTTGTTAACAAATATTTAATAAAACATACTATAAAATAGTTTCCACTTATTTTATAGTTCACATATAAAGAGTAATAGTATTTCGTGTATATACAAATGATGCAACTGAGAGTGCAAAAACTTTATGATATGATTTATACATTCTCTTGATGTATGAAGCATATGAATCAATTTGTTACAATGTTTAAATACTTAAATGTTCATTATTTTTATTTTCAATCCAAATTGAACAAACATACTTACTTGATATTTTACAATACAATTTAAAAATATGTTATCACTCAATATAACCAGACAACCATAACTACTTTGATAACATTCAAACATTATTGTCAATCCAAACCAAACAACCAGAACTAAGTTATATTCTAGAAAATCATTGAAAAATGTATTTTGATTCAAAATAACTTAACAAGCGTAATTACTTTAATAACATTTAAACATTAGGTAAATATTTTTATACATGTTATTCTTAATAAATCAATCAAACATACATATATTTTATTATAAAATAATAATTAAAAGTGTGTTTCACTCAAAATTGACCAACCAAACAATATCACTTCACTAAGTTTCTAACATTAGATAAAGATGGTGTTTTTGTTTTTCTCAAACCTAGCACCTTTAAATCCGATTAAACATGTTTATTCTAAATAAATATATATATGTGTTTAAAAAATATTAAAGATATTTATTTATCTACATATATGAATCTCTTTATTTGAGGTAAATTTATTAAGGTAATATGCAGTGACCCGTGTAAATTCTTATATCCATATAATTGCTTTGTTTTACACATATCCATTATAATGTTATTAATTATATATTTATATAAGTAACTTAAATGATACCTAATTTTTTAAAATTGATTACGTATTTATGTGTTATGTTTGAAGAATAGTGTTGAACTTTTCGATTTCTTTATCACTAAGGAGTTCAATTGGCTTTACTTCTACTATTTCAATTAGATTCAATATCTTAGTATTTCTTCCTTATTAATACTTCTAGTATTTCATTTTTAGCTGGAAGTTCATTTTATGTCTTTTTTCACTAGCTAAAAAAGTCTGGGTTATTTTCTTCTTCATTGTGATATATGTTTACATTTTTTTGCCAAGATAGAAGGTATTTTTTTACGTTTTCATTTTCATTATTGACATAATCATCAAGCTATTTGTTTCTAATGATATAGCATTTAATAGTTATTCTTAAAAAATAACAAGAATAAGCTAAACTACACGACTAACTATACTTTTTTTTCTTCACTTTGACATGTTTTTTTGAAGACGCACCTGTAGATTCCTTACAAATTCTTTAAGATCTTTGATTTTATGATGATATAATATAAGTTACTAATTTTTAATAAATAACATGAAAAACCTAAACTGGAATAACATGAATAATTATATCTTATTCTGTTGTTGATCCTAACTCGTGGCTTAAATTTACGTATCTAGATTTTTAACAATTTATTAAAGCTCTTTGATTCTTTGATGATATAATATAAGTTACGCATTTTTTGGCTTTGAACAATAATCAGTACATTGACTATCCATTTTCGTGATAGATAGTCCATCGACTAAAAAACATCCAGTTTTAATCCTTTGACAATCCATATTTTTTACATATAATCCTTAGACTAAAATTACTCGGGTTTAGTCATTTGACTATCAATTTTGGATAAATATAGTTTCCCGTGCATGTTTATTTAGTGGACTAACTTTATCAAAAATGGATAGTCAAATGACTAAATTTATCGAAAATGGATAGTTCGATGGACTATCTGTCATGAAAATGGATAGTAAACATAAATGGGACTAACTTTATCCAAAATGGATAGCCAATGGACTAAAACCGAACATATGTTTAGTCGACATACTATTTTTCATGAAAGTGGATAGTCAAGGAACTAATTAATGTTCAAAACCTTATTTTTTTAATAAATAACACGAATATTATAAACAAAATTGAATAACATTAATATTTTGGGTATGATATACATGTTTATCTTGAATAACATGTATTGTGAGGCTAAAGACCATGGTTAGTCACCAAAGTTGGTCACTTGTTTCAAAATAGCCACTCAATATATTTGTATCAAAACGGTCACTTTTGTTGGTCTTTTTTATATTTATGGTCATTAACAGTGACAAAAAATGCAAAAAAGAAAGAAAGATCAACAAGAGTGACCACTGATGCAACAATGTGGCTGTTTTGATACAATTACTAGATAAGTGAATATTTTGAAACGAGTGACCAACTCCGATGACTAACCATGATTTTTAGCATGCGTTGTGCTATTAATTATGAATACTAAAAATTCATTGAACTATGTATTGACCTTTTTGAGATTTTCCCCACGTGTGATTAATCATAATTAAAAATTTAACTTTACTGAAATATTAAGGAATATTTAGTGATACCAAGAGAACATGGAGGATTATTTGGTGACATTGGGTAAACATGGGAGACTAAAATACAACATTGTTAAAACATGATGGAAAATTTTAATACAAAAGTGAACATAATGGACTGTTGCAGGACAGTTGATATACATGAGGGATTGTATTTGCTTTTTAACCTTGTATATTAGTAGAATATTAAATATTTTATTTAGTATCCTCTATTTTTATAAATTGTTGACCTATGTTTTTTTAAAAGTGTATTTGAGTTCTTCATTCTCATATAAAAATAGTAATAATCTAGCTATTGTCTTTATCCAACTCATCACTATCTTTTGCATCGTTATCTTTATCTAAATTTACTTCATTCATAAATTATTCTTCTATTTTGGTCAGTCGTTGGAATCTTTTTCTTATTCTTCCATTTTTTATTCTTCTTTATTATCATATATTTTTTTATTATTCCTTATCATATTTCTTCATATTCTTCTTCATTTTCTTCTTCCAATGTTACTCTACTAATGTTTTATTCTCTTTTTCATCCTCAACATTTTTTTAATTTGTCCATGATTTTTTTGGTGTTTAAAATGCATTAAATAAATAAAAATGGTTCATACATCATATATGGGGCATACCCCGAGAATACATCAATAATCTACTAAGCAACGTCTACTCGAAAAAGAAAAATCAGGAAAAGACGTTCCATTCCGAGAAGGGAGTGGAAATGTTCAGTACATATAGACTAAGGTGTTGATAAAATGGTAGATATCAGAGTAAGTATCTGCAGTCCTCCAAGCGGTCCATGAAGTGTCGGATCCCGAACTGCTCTCAGCGATCCATCCTGAAATTTTAAAAGAAAAGGAGTAGTAAATATTAATTTTAGAAAGGCCACCCAGTCTTGGTGCCTTGGAATCTAAGCCGAAGGTCCGAGAAAATTCGGTGAGACACCAAGGAGGCTATGGCCGGAGGGGAACCAAATGTTCTAAGGTTCCTCTCCTTCCAGACGTGGTAGGTTACAGCGGCGAAGCAAGACTGCCAAATTGATCGGTTTCGAGATGAAGACCAATTTGACGCTTCACCGACCTGAAGACTGCCAGCAAGAAGCTCTAAAGGGGAAGCCTAGTTTATTGCTAGCATTGGTCCAAATACTTTGTATGAAACTGCAATAAAAGAGGATATGAGGGATGGTTTCATTATCAGAGTTGCACAGGACACAGACAGGTGGGATGTTATAATCACAACTGAGGATCTTGTATTTGGTGACAAGTTTACCCAAGATAGCGATCCATAAAATGAAAGAATGACGCGGAATATTAGATTTGTTCCAAACTAACCCGGCCCACCCTACTTTAGGGTTGGGAGACCGAATGACATGGTACGCGTCCTTGATGGAGAAGGTAGTGCATCCTTCTTTCGCCTTCCAGAAAGGAGTATCATTGAGGAGCGAGATTGGCGGTGGGAGAGAGAGAATGAGAGATTTGATTTCCAGCAGGTTAGCACGGTTGCACGCATATGCCGATCTAGAATTGGAAGGCCAATTCCAGTTCCCATTGAGGATGAAATCAGAGACTTTGAGAGATTTCCCAAGTCTCGAGTCCTTAATAATACTTTCTCCATAATGGGAAACTAGCGATGAAGAGATGAGCCATGGGTCATACCAGAAGGAGGTGCTTGAGCCATTTCCAATTGCTACCCTGCAAAGTTTAGAAGCCAATGGACGAAGACGAAGGATCCTCCTCCAGATCCACGAGGGCGATGATCTAGTAGGGAGGTTCCATAAATTATTATTTTTAATTTTTTCCATCTTAATCCAATCACTCCATATGGACTGAGGATTATTACGCACGATCGACCAAAGGTGTTTTAGGACAGCTGCCTGATTCCAAATTTTTAAATCAAGAACCCCAAGGCCGCCCTCTATGGTGGGCAACGTGACTGTGGTCCATGCTAATTTGGCTCCATGTATTTTCATAGCCGAGCCAGACCAAAGAAAACGACAGAGGTATTGGGTCAATTCTTTTAAAATCCTTGAGGGAATGATGAAAATGGAAGACCAATAGACTTGACCCACAAATAAGACAAACTTAATGAGTTGAAGTCTTCCAGCATAAGAAAGGTGCTTAGTGGTCCATGATTCGATTCTCATGGTGATTTTACGGAGAAACGGACGACAGTCAGAATGGGTGAGACGGCTAGTAAGGAGGGGCACACCCAAGTATTTAACGGGGAGTGATCCTTCCGCGAATCCCAAGATACTGCTGAGTTCCCCACGAAGAGACTCATCAATACCAGAAAGGAAGATTTGACTTTTAGAGGGATTGAATTTTATGCCAGAGAGAATATAGAATTCATCAAGGGCTTATTTGATAAGAATAAGGGAGTGGACATCCCCATGACAAAAAATCATTAAATCATCAACAAAACTTAGATTAATGATTTTTAGCTTCTGACATTTCCAATGATACTGGAAATTCTCATTTTTACTTTTCTCCTGAAGAATGTTGGAAAGAACCTGCATGACAAGAACAAAGAGGAAGGGGGGAGAGCGGATCTCCTTGTCTTAGGCCTTTCCTTCCTTTGATATTTCCATAAGGGTCCCCATTTATATTGATGGAGAAGGAAGGCGAAGAAATACATTTAATGATCCAGGTGATCATTTTGACCGGGAAATGCATCGCTACAAGGATGTTAAGGATGAGGTGCCATCTAACTTGTACTTACTCTTGTTATCAAAATATATTTTATATTCTTATTAATTTGAGCTTGTTTTTCCTCTTCAATTTTCTTCAACTTGTTTTCTTTTTTATTTGTTTTTTGAAATATTATTCATTATTCTCCTCGCTTTCTTCTTGTAAAACTCATTATCTATCATCGACCACTTTTTTTTATATCTCTATAACCATTAGAGGATCTTCAGTACTAGTAAGCACCGGCTCACCTTCCAAAATGTACTCATCAACAAAATAAAGAAAAAAATTGTTAGAAATAACAACAATAATGTTTTTAATTTTATTTTATTACAAATTTAAAGTGGACTTACTATCTATATTTGTATTATTTTGTTAATTAATACTTAAACTTTTTTTTATTGTCAAAATTAAGTTGTTCATTCTTATCTTAAGCATCATACGAAGTCAATTTTGGGATTCTAGTATTTGTATGCTCCAAAAAATGAGTGTAGAGAAAAAATTATGAAATTAGTATAAAAGTAATATTAATAACATTATCGGTGCTATTTTTATTCTTAATATTTACTTACAATCAGTATTTGAACACCTTTTATCGTATATTTTGGATTTTGTTCATGTTTCTTCTTGATTGAGTGTATTATGTTTTTGACAACAAGCCCTGACCAATCGTATTTGTATATCATCTTAAACTTTCTCTAAATAATCCATCTTAGACATTTCGACAGGTTGTCACCAGATGTTGACAAAACCAAAGCTACGCAAAGGCACGTTATAACCATTATTACAACAACATGGATACGTTGATTATCATCAAGATTTGAAGCATCTTCAATTGTGTTCTTCAATTTATTTTAAGATGCTTGATGTATTTCTTTGTCTTTGAGTCTTCAATTTGTAGAAAATATTTTCTAATGATAATTGATGGCGTCTTCCTGCCTTCAAATAGTTTTATTTCTTTTCTACAAAGGTACACAAAGTCTAAGGCACATTATAATCATTATTGCAACATCCTTAAAATGTTGATCATTATTAAGTTTCAAAGCATCTTCTATTGTATTCTTTAACTGTATTATAAGATGTTTGATGTCTTTCTTTATTTTTGAGTCTTCAATTTCTAGAGAATATGTTTTAATAATACGTGATGACGTCTTCTTGTCTTTAAATAGTTTTATTTTTGTTCTACAACAGTCCATTCTGAAAATCACTATGATATTATTTCTTGTCATTGGTACACACTTCTATTTCCCAAATACGAAGAAACTTTTAGTCTTACAATACATTTTGATAAATATAATTGTCAGCTCTTAAAAATTTCATACTTTAAAATTAAATTTTAATTATAATAACCTATTTAATACATTTTAGAACATGGTTAGTTTAGGTTTTCATATGTTTTCTTCATGTGCCTGTTGTTTTGAATAGGTTCAAAATGAATTCTATATTTGATCTGAATATAGAAGGACCATGTGATCTGTTTGCGATCTTGTTTTGTCCCGACTCTGTTTACGCATTCTTACTCGCTTTAGAGCATATGTTTTTATTATTGTCATCGTTGTTTATGCTAACAAAAAATAACTCACTCATAAAAAGTCCGAATTATGGTAAAATAACACGTTCAATGCCACATTTTAAGCTTGTTAATCTATTCAACTAACTAAAAACCAAACTTATATATTATATTTTAATTATGTCATTATATTCACCTAACTATAAAATTAACGACATGTCATATTTTAATGTTGTTATTCTATTCGCCTAACTATAAATAAACTTAAATCAAACAAAACTTAACACAAACATCAACCATAAATGGAAAAAAATCTAACAATTGAAGATAAATGCCAACAAATTTTCACAAAATTAAACGAATACCACATTTTAAGAAACTAATCTAACAAAGCCCAACACGAAAAACAAACACAAAGTAACAAAATCTAAAAATTCCAATATGAACAACAACATATTTAACAAAATAAAATGAATACCGCATTTTAGACAATTGATCTAACAAAACCTAACACAAACAACAACCATAAAGTAACAAAATATAATAATATAAGATAAACAATAACAAATTTAACAAAATCAAAGAAGTACTATATTTTAGACAAATAATCTAATAAAACCTAACACGAACAACAACCACAAAGTAACATTAAAAACCCGATGTAAACAACAAAAAATTTAACAAAAAAAATTAATATCATGTTTTAGGCAACTAATCTAACACAACCTGACACGGATAATAACCACAAAGTAACGAAATCTAACAAACCCAATATGAACAAAAACTAATTTTAAAAATCAAATAATTACCATTATTTATGCAACTAATCTAACACAACCTAACACATAACCATAAAGTAACAAAATCTAAAAATAGAGAATAAACAACAAAAAATTTAACAAAATCAAACAAGTACCACATTTTAGGAAACTAATCTAACATAACTTAACACAAACAACAACCATAAATTAACAAAATATAACAATAGAAGATAAAAAACAACAAATTTAACAAAATCAAACGAATACCATATTTTAGGCAACTATTTAAACAAAACCTAACATGAACAACGACTATAAAATAATCAAATCTAACAATCTAAGATAAACAACAACAAATTTAACAAAATCAAACAAATGGTATGTTTTAGGAAATTAATTTAACAATACCTAACACGAATAACAACCACAAAGTAATAGAATCTAATAAAAAGAAAAATTCATTATCAATAGTAAAAAAATCGAACGAAAAACTCATAGTAACAATATTGTGTAAAAGATAGATAAGGTTTTTACTTATGTTGTTGCTCGATTTTAGTGTGGATTATTTATGATGAAAAGGTAGTTCTGGAATTTGTTTGGGGGAATTTAAGGTTTAAGGTAAGATGTAGAGAGATAATTAAGGTGTGTGCTGGCAGTAAATTCTGATTACCCACATTAATGAAATTAGTTGAGGTATTTATACTTAATTAATGACCCATAGGCCTTTCAGGTCAGATTATGGGCTTGGGTCAAGTTTAAGAACTCAATAACCCAAGAAAAAAAATGACCAGCAACTAGCTGAGTCACGTTCCATTAATTTATTATGTTCGGTTGGATATGGTACTGGTTATATCCAAACCGCCCTTCAGATATATGTAAAGGGTAGTATCAAATTAATCCGACCTTATCAGTAGCCCCTTTAGGTCTTGCAAAGAATCTTTGGAAGAGCTAACTCGAAAAAATAAAACTTAGTATATATTCAAAGTGATCTTCTGATTTTTCATTTGTATCCGAACTGAAGGGGTTAACTTTATCGTTAATAATTCCAAGAGTCAGTCTGATCGGATTTTGAAGAGACTAATGTTACCGTTAAGAATTCCAATAGTCAGTCTGATCGGATTTTGAAGAGACTAACATTACCGTTAAGAATTCCAAAAGCCATTTTTTGACGTGGGACACATGTCGAACTATGGGCTAAAAAGTTACTCAGAGTGTAACCCACATACTTCATAGCCCCTAATCAATACTTTGATCAGTTTGTCTTCTCCTAGGTAAACTCCCACATTTTTATCTTTATATAAATTGATTCCACTGTTCTATTATCCCTGAGAACACAAAAATTTGTAGAGAGAGCTTGATAATTTTCTTAAATTGTGTCTGGGTAGATATATGTTCACAACCAGAAACGCATTGGTGAAAGGAGGTTGGCTAAATTTATTTGATTTGGAGAAAGCATGAAAAGACGCAAGAGATGTAAGAGTTGCAGCTGGTCTCCCTGCACCTCCTGGTGGAGAAATCAATCAACCAAAAATGAACACAGATCAAGGCTCATCATCATCAAAGACATCAAAGGTTAGACAATTACCTTTTGTCCCAAGCTTATCTCTTCTACAGTCAGGGTCTTCAGTTCAAGAGTCCCAAAATCCCATACCTAAAAAAAGGTAGTTTCCAATGTTAGGAAACCTACACCTTTCCTAGTAATGGGTTCAGATGCTGAGAAATCCATTAAAAAATTTATCTCTCGCAGAATGACTCTTCAGTCTAAAGTTAAAACTACTCATACTTCTTTGAAACCTGCTAGTTCGGAGATAATAAAGCCCCCAACATATACTAAACCATCCGAACAACAGTTAAACGTAACGGAGGAGACTATGATATAGAAAATACTCCTTTTGAGACGTCCCAACAGGCAAAGGACACTGCAACAGATTGGAAATGCAAAGTTAAAGTGGGTCTGCCCAACACTGAGTCACTTCCGGAGTGCCTAGAAGGGAAAGTGGGGCCAAATTTTCAGAACGCCAGTGTGAAGTACTTAATAGCCCTCTAAAATATTGCTTATGTTTATACCCATAGTACTGAATTAGGCCGAATCCGAATAAAGTGGGGCTTTTCTAAATCTGTTAAAGTCAGAATCCCAATCACTCCAAAGACCCCTATGGACTGCAAGTCCCACGAGCTAGTAGTTTACACTGAAGTGCTGAATTGGGGACTCCGGTTCCCTTTGGATGTAGAGGTAGTTAGGTACTTTCACCTGATAAAATTATGTCCGAGCCAGTTGAGCCCAAATGCATGATTGCTGGCAGGTATAATGGCATCAAGGTTATCAAAAATCCTACTATCCATGAAGGAATTTGCTGCTGTGGCGAGTTTGTGTAAGAACCACCACATACCCTTTTACCACTATAATTCTGGGAATGATTATAAGGTGGTAAATGACTTGTTTGGAGTCCGAAAATCCATGAAGGACCCAATTTTTGTTTATCAGTGGAGCATGGGAGAATGGGAAGAAGATAAGAGCTGCCACTAATCCAATTTAACTGACCAATCGCTGGAAGAGTTCAAGTAATCTTTATTCATGCTTTCTTTAGTTTCTAAATACTGTGTTTTTATTCCGAACTGCCTGTTGTGATTCCTTGTAGTTTTTTCAAAGAATTTTCCGGAGCATTTAGTGGTAGGCCAAGCCACCTATACCAAACTAAATGAATGGGCATTAGAGAAATGGGGGAACAGTTTCCACGATTGCTTTACTTCTAGAAACTTTGTAAGGTCTCACCTATGGAACACTACATGGAATAGAGACCTTACTTGGGAATAACTGACCACTCCCCCCCTGCAGATTTCATCTGGCGAACGGTGGAAAACCTTTTTGCCTTCCGGGTCAAAGCCCCTAGCCATCTGGAGGGGTCAGTTCGGAAAACCAAAGGGGAATAAATGCTGCTTTGCTGAAGGTCGTTGAGGTTACAGTCAAAGAATCCGGTGGATCAGATGATCCACCTAAGATCATAAGGAAGGATCACAAAAGACGCAAGGAGAGCAGTGATGAAAAATCTGCAAAGAAAAAGAAAGTTAGCTTGGGGGCAAGGATAATCATGCGTCCTTCTAAACTCCCTTCTCATGTTCCTACCGATCCCATTCTGCAAGAAGAGATCCCATCTAACTTCATTCTCAAACGCTCATTCTTGCCGAACAGGCAACTGCTGGATGAGATCTGGATGCGTTTCAGGATATGTATTTTAGTGATCTGGACAAGGATGACTTCGTGGAGCCTTATTCTCATGGCAATACGACCAATGATGTAACCCATAACGGAGAGATATACATGATATCAAGTGAGCAAGATACTCTAGCCAAGCATTCTTAGGTCTCATCCGTCCGGTTGTTGATTTAGAAAGGAAAGTAAGGAAACAAACAACGACTATAACCTCCTTAACAACAGAAAACCAGGGCTTAAAGAACGATGTCTCCACTACTCAACAAAGTATAGAAACTTTGAAGAAAGAAAAGAGGACCTGGCTACCAAATTGCGCCATTTAAAAGATGCTCAAAAAGTTCTTCAGACTAAGCATTCTAAACTGGAAAACTCGGCCTATAATGAGATCAAAACTTTAAAGGAGCAACTAGCTGCAGTGTTGGTTATGTCATAACTTTATTAGAATAAAAGGCTAATTGGAAAGGCTTCCCAAGAAGAAGACATAAGAAAATACTTCTCTAATAAACAAGAAAGATAAGGAGATAACTGATGGAATAAAGAAGTATGATACTGGGATAGTTGATTCCTTGGAGAAAATAGACGATGAGATTAAGTCCGACATGGTTTTGTTATTCTACGAGACTTTTCCGAAGAGGACCCTTGGTCCTTTGTGGAAATATGTAGAGTACAATGATATCATTTTCCATACACTGGCGGATGGTGATAAGCACAACGACGCAAGAGGAGAAGACTCTGAGGATGATGAAGGTTCTAGTGAGAGTTCGAGCGCTAAACTCAAAAGTCCTGAGAATGGTAAAAGCGATGAGGAAGCCGAAGGAAAAAAAACCCTAAGGTTTTGTTGTTATTTTGTGTTTTAAAACTAAAGTCCTTGGACGACCAAGGTATTTGTTGCATTGTTTTTAATTTTCTTGTCTTATGAACCAAAGTCCTTGAATGGTCAAGGATTTTGTGAACTGTGGATCGGGTCCATTCCGATCAAGTTTCAATATCGTATCTTTCTTTGTATGAATATCGTTTATCTCTTCATAGCCAATGTAAAAATTGCTTTCAATATATCTAATTTGTTAAATAAGTGTTTAATAACCATTAAATGATTCCAATCATAAATGTTTAATGAATGTGACCAAGTGTTTAACAAATCTGATCAACTCAAAGATACTTCATTTGAGAGCCAGTTTATTTAATGAGTATTTAATATCCGATCACCTCATACTACGATCAGCAATTTTGCACCAGACTTTTGAAGATGGCATAAGATATTATTGAAAAAACTCGGACACCTCGTTAGAACCTCCCCGCGCCACTAGGGTAGGAAAAACTATGCCCCCATAATATTTGAAGTATAAAAAAATAAATATTTACAAAAGAGTTCTATTTAAAATACAACATGAGATGTTCAACGTTCCATGGATGCTTTATTGTTCTACCCTTCTTGTCTTGAAGTTTGTATGTCCCTGATTTGGATTTTTCACATACCATATAAGGACCTTCCCAGTTCAGAGCCAGTTTTCCGAATTGTTTCTCCTTAGTGTGCAAAAGACTTTTCTAAAGACTTTGTCTCCTAATTGAAAATCTTTTTTTTTAACTTTGGAGGCAAATCTGCTCCTCATCAGACCCTAATAGTGTGATATTCTTAAATGTGCTTTAACTCCTTTATCTTCAATCAAGTCCAACTGATTCCTAACTGCCATAACATTTTCCTATTCGGAATAGTTTTGAATCATGTAAGATGGTAAAGTAGCTTTAATGGGTGTGATTGCATTCATCCCATCAACGAGGGTAAAATGGGATTCTTGTGTAGCAATCCGAGAAGTACTTCGGTAAGCCCACAATACTTCTTGCAGATAATTTGACCATTTTCCTGCAGCTCCCTCCAGATTTATCTTCAACCGGGACAAGATTGTTTGATTAGCAACTTCAGCTTGCTCATTAGTTTGAGGGTGGAATGGAGAAGAGAAACAATGTTGAATTCTTCTGGAGGTGCAAAACATTTCTATGTCTTTATTATCAAATTGTGGCCCATTATATGTGGTGATCTTCCGGGAACCCTAAATCTGCAACATATATTGGATAAAATGAATTTTATAACTGCCGTAGAAGTGGTGCCAGCTAAGGGAGCTGCCTCTATCCACTTAAAGAAATAGATAATAGTAATTATGATCGTTCGACATCCACCGGATGCCATGGGAAGAGGCCACACCAGATCCAACCCCCATCTATCAAAAGGTATCGGTTCAAATACAAACTCCATAAGAACTGCTGGCACATGGATTTCATTCCCATATTTCTGGCAAGGATCACACTTCTTGACCATATCTTTGGCATCTTCCATTATCATTGACCAATAGTACCCTGCTAATAATACTCTTCTGGTTAAGGCCTTATAGCAACAATGTGCAAAACCTTCCCCGTCATGTAGTTCGGACAAATATTTTTAGGATTCTTCAAATCCTAAGTAATGCAAAAGATGTTTGTAGAAAGATTTCTTGTAAAGATATCATACCTCCAATCCTTGGGTTGAATGGCAAACATGCTCATATTTTCTTTATTATCTTCACATTTTTCTTGTCATGTTTGTATCGATGGACACTCTAGCATTAGAATTCAAGGGTAAGATTTAGAATAAGTTATACTTGCTAAAGAGTCTGCCATAATATTCTCCGATCTATAGATATTTTATACTGGATATTCTTGAAGTTTGCAAATCTCTCAACATGAGTAAATATTTTATTAATTGTTCCTACTTGGCCTCAGATTTCTCTTGAGCATGGTGAATAAGTAGTTGGGAGTCACTTATTAATCAGATTCTTCTTGCCCCATATATAAGGGCTAGCTTGAGACCAGCTATAGCTACTTCATATTCAGATTCATTGTTGGAAGCTCTGAAACCAAAACATATAGAATGGTACATAGTATCACCATATAGATAAGTTAAACAAATTCCAACCCCACACCCCATAGGTTTAGACCCGCCATCTGTTTGGACTACCCATTTTTTCTTAGACTGGTTTTCTTACATTTGTCTGGGGGGGCTATCAACATGGATTTCTACCAAGAAATCAGCCATTGATTGGGCTTTAATCGAAGTTCCGGGCGTAAAATCAATATCATAATCACCCAGCTCAACTGACCACTTGGTCATTCGGTTTGATACATCAGCCTTCTGGAGAACATTCTTCAAGGGAAAATATGTTCGGATGACAATAAAATGAGCTTGAAAGTATGGTCTTATTTTTCTTGCCGCATTTACCAATACCAAGGCCAACGTTTCTAACTTCAAATATCTTCTTTCAGCATCCAACAAAATTTTGCTAATATAATAAATCGGACGAGGGTAATTATCCACTTCTCCTAATAGTACAACACTTACTGCATATTCTGATACGGCTAGAGCTTTTGGCTGCGATAAACATGTTTAAAGAGTGTCTTGGGTGAAGGAAAATGCTTCTTGATTTCAAAAAATGCATGATCACACTGTGGAGACCAATCAAAGTCTTTGGCATTCCTTAATACTTGGAAAAATAAAGCACATTTGTCTGATGATTTTGAAATAAATCTGTTAACCGCAACCAATCGTCTAGTCAATCTTTAAACTTCTTTGGTGTTCCGAGGAGGATCCATAGCTAATAGAGCATTAAGCTGATCTTGATCGGGTTGAATTCCTTTTTCACTTATTACATAACCAAAGACTATCCAAATCGGACCCCAAAAATACACTTTTCAGGGCTTAACTTTAAATTCACAGCCTCTAAGTTGGAAAGCATTTTTTGAAAGATCAGATATGTGTGCATCTTCTTCAAGGCTATTTACCATCATGTCATCTAGATAAACTTCTATATTTCTGCCAATCTGACTAGAAAAAGCTTTATTAACTAACCTTTGATAGGTGGCCCCAGTATTTTTCAGTCCGAACGACATCACTTTATAACAATGAAGATCTCTATCTGTAATAAAAGTGGTTTGATCTTGATTCTTCAGATCTACTTGTATTTGGTTGTACCCTGAAAATGCATCCATAAAGGACAACAGCTTGTTCCTTGAGGTGAAGTCCACCAAATGATCTATTCGAGGAACAAGATAAAGATCTTTGGGAGATGCTCTATTAAGATCAGTGAAGTCAATACAGATGCACCACGTGCCATTCTTTTACTTGACCAAGATAGGATTAACAATCCATAATGGGTATTGAAATTCTTTGATGTGGCCTATTTTGGTCAAGCGATCAACTTCTTGAACAATTACATCAGCTTTTTCTTTACAGGAGGACATTCTTCTTTGTACAACTGGTCCAACATCAGCTTATACAGACAACTTATGACAAATTACATCAGCAGGCACTCCGGTAACATCATCATTGCACCTAGCAAAGATATGTAGATTATCCTTTAAAAACAATAATAGCTTGTGTTTCAAACGTGGTGCCATCTTGGTACCAATTTTGACACTTTTGCCCTCAACTAGGGAATGCATTTCAACTTCCTCTACAGGTATTAAGACACTGGGAGCCTCCCTGGGATCATCGATTTCATTCTCATCAATGGAAGGCTACATTAGATGCTATTTTTTGTTAATCTTGACCGCCTCCACAGACTTAGAGGTAAGAACTGTTGCATAGCATTCCATGGCTACCTTATGACTGCTTCAGACAACACATACTTGTCCTTAGATAGCGTATTTTAAGCATTGATGGACAGTAGAGGCCATAGCATGCATTCTGGAGAGCCAAGATCTTTCAAATATCTCATTATAAGATGTTGGGAAATCCACCACAACAAATAATACCCTCACCATTTTCTTAAAAGGTCTTTTGCCCATCAATATTTCTTCTTCGAATTCCCCAATCACATATGCCGAACTTCCTGTGAAGCCCATAATGGTTCTGTTCAAACGTTGAATAACCGAAGGGTTTCTCATCTGTTTGTAGAAGCTTAAGAACAAGTTGTTTGTCGAACTACCTGTATCAATTAGGATTCAACGTATATTATTTCCTCTCATTGATGCTCTATTACCATAGCGTATTCATGAGGTCTTGCAATGTCTTTTAAGTCATCATCATTAAAAACTGTGAAAGAAGATGGAGTTTGATATAGGTGTGTGGACATTCTCATATCCAATTGGGTGGTCAAACTGTTGACATGCCGCTTCCTTGAATAACTAGAAGGTGGAGTCACAGTGTCCTCCCCCCCTAAAAAGGTTAAAGACTCGAAATAATTAATCAAACCAGATACAGTAGTAGTCTTGTTCGTTATTACCCCCACTCGATTCTGAATTGGATCCGCATCAAGGTACTCAAAGTCCACATCAAATCTTTAAGTAATTACCATAGTATCCTCCTGCCTAGATGTTCCAGGAAAGCTCGAAGGAGTAGTTCGGGGAGTGTTGGTGTTGGATTATGTATTATTCGGCCTGTTCCCCCCTTATTTTTTTAACATAGCCCCCCCCCCCTCCCCCAACTTACCCATTTCAATGAGTTTCTGAACCTCTTGCTTCAAAGTTATACGATCATGGGTATCATGCCTAATGTCATTATGGTACTTAGAGAAGCGGGTACTCTAGTTTTCTCTAGGAGATTGCAACGCTGCTGGCTTTCTAAAGTGCACTTCATTTTTAGTTTTGTCATATATTGTAGCCACGATTTCTCCCAATTCAGCAAACTACTCAGGTTGAACCAAGGTCCATTTTTTATTTCTAACTTGTTGGTTTTGGTTATGGTTGCACTGATTTTGCCTAGATCGGTTAGACCCCTGTCCAGTTTCCTTTAATCTATAACCAGACTGATTAGCAGCTTGAGGTGTTGATGCTATAGTGGTGGACCTAATCTGGCGAGGCACTCTGGATTTCTTTGTTTCCTCAACATTAATCTGTTTTCCAACCTGATTTAACACCCCCCCTCTCCAAGTCGTAGCCTTGTTTTGATTCACTAAATCAGCTAAGTTGCCTGGATTCAGACCCTGTCTGAGGGAAGCAATTGCAACTTGTTCAAAGTAGTCTGCTAACCGATTATTTGTATACACAAACCGGATGATGTACTCTTTTAGAGACTCATTTGTCTCCTGAGTGCAATGAATCATGGTATCCCCATTACCCTTAATCTCATTGTTTCCAACAAACTGTCTCCGGAAGGCAACCCAAAATATGTCAAATATTTTAGGGAGATTATTGTAACACTTGAGGGCAATTCCCGTGAAGGTTTGGGAGAAATATTTACACAGCAGTCTGTCGTCATCGTCAAAGTTCATCAAAGTTTTTAAACTGCTCAAGATGGTTGTCCGGATCTTTGCTCCCGTCGTATTTTTCCATCTTAGAGCTGTCAAACCTTTTAGAAAAGGTGTCCGGAGAGTATTTTTTGTAGATAAAGGTGAATGCCTCTAGTTTTTACTACGGTTAAACACAATATCCTCATTTGGAGTAGCAAAAATACATGGTTCGGACTGGAAAGCAAAGGGATCAATTAGCAAACGGTCAATATGTTGATCAGCTGAAACCTTTACCATGATGTTTCTTGAGCCTGCCATGCATATCCTTTTTTCTTGAATGTTTTTTAGTAAGACTCATTTTAGTTTTTGACCGTCCTTCATCACTGTTGGATGAGACTGATTCTTCAAGTTCTGTATCATTAGAGGAGCTATTGGAGGGTTCTGAAGTGGAGCTCTCCACATGTTTAGATCGGTGTATTTTCTTGGAGCTGAGATGAGTCTTTATGGACTCTTCGTTCTCTCCAGAATTTTCAGTATGGTGAAGCACCGACGTACCAGATTTTCCTTTAACCCCTTTATCTGTTTGTTTTAGAGCTCCAAATGCCTCTATCTCAACCCTCAATTGATCGCGCTCCTCAAGATGTACTAATATTTTTCTTTTGCTATTTCCACCTCAGGAGGTGGAACTTTTTGTGTATTCGGATCCATCCGAACTACTTTGTTTACTGGTTTTGAATATGAAATTCAAGCACCATCCTCTCCCACTATGGTCGCCAATTTGGTGGGGATTATTTCTGATGAAAGGGTAGTTTTAGAAAAAAAAATTGGGAATTTAATGTTCAAGGTAAGAGTAGAGAGATATTTAAGGTGTGTACTAGCAGTAGATTCTGATTACCCCCATTAATGAAAGTAGTTGGGTATTTATACTTAATTAATTACCCAAAGGGCTTTCAGGTCAGATTATGGGCTTGAGTCAAGTTTAAGATTCCATTAACCCAAGAGATGAAATGACAAACAACTAGTTGAGTCACGTTCCACTAATTTATTAAGTTCGGTTGGATATAGTACTGGTTATATCCAAACAGCCCTTCAAATATATGTAAGGCGTAGTGTCAAATTAATCCGACCTTATCAGATTTTGCGTTAGGGTTTGTTTTGGGAGAGAATATATAAGGTTTATGCTTCTGTTTTTGCTCGATTTTGTGTTAGAGTTTGTTTTGGGAGAGAATAAAAAAGTTTATGCTTCCGATGTTGCTCGATTTTGTGTTAGGTTTATTTGGGAGTGAATAAAGAAGGTTTATGTTTATGATGTTGCTAAATTTTGTGTTAGATTATTTTTTGAGATAAGAAATAATGTTTATGTTTCTAATATCATATGATTTGGTGTTAGAAATTATTTAGGACGAGAATATAGAAGATTTATGTTTTTTTATGTCGCTCCATTTTATGTTAGTGTTTATTTTGGGTGTTTTAAGTGGTTGGGTACAATGAATAGAAGGTCATGACGTAATTTTTTTTTTGTGGTAAATATACATAAATATAAAAAGTCTTGGTATTCATAGATAATTTTAATCTGTTTTGGTAGTCCTTAGTAAGTATTTTATTATTATTATAAAAACAGTTAAAATCTTAAAATGAGTCTTGTAGTTATTTTTTTAATACACAATTTAAATTTATTATCACTATTTAAAATATAATAAGTGCTATGTATTAACTTTAAATTTTCTTAACATCGATATAATAGATCGACACTAGATACGTTATTTTCATCCGTGCAACTAATATGAGTGAAGTGCGTCAACATTAGGTCACGAAAAGAAAATGTAATATACATAAATTTCGACAGTATGTAAACACATATTTATAAAATATTATTTTATCTAATCTTAATATTATTTAAAAAAAATTAATAATTATAACTCTATGTTTTAGCATTATAAATCCTAAATCTAATACTAAACTAATAATAGCTCAAACTAGTATTTTTCAATCCAAATACTATAAACATAAATTTTTAAAACAATGGATATACAAAAGAGTTACAACGTACCAATGAAGATAGATTTTTTTTTCTCCACTCAGAATGCTTTATTTTATAAGATTCATACGAAAATACTTATGACATTCACATGGAACATGTGATGTTGTTTAATGGTTTCACACACTTCATGCAAATATCATAAATCATTTTGTATGAACCATGCAAAACTTTAAACATTTTTATATGAATCTTGCAATATTGTTAAGTAATTTTCATAGTTCATGGGAAGATGAGATGAATTGTTGAAGAATTTTACGCGAACTTGAGGATGTTTATCATAATACTAAATTTATGTTTTTCAATATGTGTTTTGGTATTTTATATTCTTTTAGGATTGGCCTCGTATTCTAGTTATGATTATTTCTTGGATTTTATTGTATGTTAAATTTTTATATATTGGAGGAACCTGTTGAGATAAGGTTTTTGATTGCCAATTAAACATATTTATTTTCCATGTACACGTGTTACACGAAAGAGAAGTTTACATAATGGGTTAAATATGTAGGTCGAAAGTTTGGATATATTATCATCAATAGCCTTTATTAAATATGTAGGTCGAAAGTTTGGATATATTATCATCAATAGCCTTTATGACGATAAATGAAGTGAAAAATTCTCTAGGTTGTTGGTAAATAACTGCAATGTGCGGGCGATTCAACCAGCCATCAACCATGCACTTTGAAGGTCATCCACAAACCGCAAAACTAAAACCATATAAAGAGTAATTGGTCTGTAAAAATCATTAGTGGGTGCATGTCCTAGGAATGCATATTCATGATTGAAAAACCAGAACCCATCAATGTCTTAAATATACACAACATATATAATATTCGGGCAAAAACATAATTTTGTTGAAACATCATACAGTCTCACATAGAATATTTTTAATCAAAGATAAAAGAGAACAATTACTAATAACGACATAGGACAGTTGAATGATAGGTTGTGACCACGAAACGTTTTTGTGTGCTTAATAAAAATATCAAATTATTATATATATATATATATATATATATATATATATTCATATATATAATTATTATGTATGCTACTTACAAGATAACTAGTTACACAATATCATCGTTCAAATTTGTCGGCATGACTTCAAAAAATCTAAGATTTTGTGGAATTCAGAGAAGTTAAAGAGCTACACATCGATGAAAGATAATACATGTGCCTTATTGTTTAATATTTTGACATACCAATAGTTAGATTTGATGCAAGTTATCGAATATGTACTTTATAATGCAATCTACATGATATGCAAATGACATATAAACAATAATTTTCTTGCAAATACGAAGAAGTCAATGATAAAAGCATAACTATTTTGAAGAGTTCATGTGTTTTTTAGAACAAACTGACTAAATAAAAAAAATCAAGGAAGAGCTATTTATAAACTTAACAATAATAAAAGAATTATCTTTCGATTACCCAACCATTACTGATTATGTTTTAAGTTCATGGATAAAACGATACGAAAAGAAATCATCATTTCACGAGTGAGATTCAACATTTGGCCAACACAACAACCAATAAGTAACTTATTTCTAAACTTTAATCTACAAGTATAAAATATGCATGTCAATATTATAGGAAGATAGTGCTCACTCAAACCTCAAACGGTATATAGGTTCGAGTCAACTCAGTCTTGAAATATGTTAGAATATTCACGCAATAATATGTTTTTAGTGCGCTAGCATGTAACACATTCACACTGCATAGTATTAAAAATGTTTGTCATGTTTAGATATTATTAGAATATTCAGTGTATTAAGTTTCCTTGTATAGGCCTCTAAGTTCTCTATATATTGAGAGCCTTACTTGGGTTTGCATTATAAAAAAACAGTTCAATACAAAAAGGAATATTTTCTAATAAACACAAAACCTTAGCCGATTCCTGCGGCTACTTCTCTCTTTGTTTTTAACATGGTATCAGAGCACGTGTGATTCTAGGAATTCTGAACATCCTCAACAAAGATGGCTGGCAATGAAGTCGTGGTCAGTCAAACCCCTGATGAATTAATAATGCAGATTGCTGCCATTCTGAGAAATGGTCTCGGAACACAACAACAAACAACTAACCCTGAGAATTTATCCTAGGGATTAAACTCGGTGGTAACAACTATGCCCTATGGGCAAACCTGATGAAGAAAACAATTGGGGGAAGAGGGAGAGGTTCTCACATTACAGGGAGCCGACACCTCCATCCAAAACTGACAACACATATACAAGGTGGGAACAAGATAATCAATGTGTTTTCACATGGATTATCCAGAATGTTGAATCCAGCTTGGTGAATAATGTCTCGCAATATTCCACTACAAAATCCCTCTGGGATGGGTTAGCCACCACATACAGTTCTGGTACAGATTCTTTACAGGTGTTTGACCTTCGTAAGAGGGCTAATTCATTAAGGCAAGGGTCTGATACACTAGAAGACTTGTGGAACAAACTGCAGAACATCTGGATGTCTATAGATAGGCGAGATTTGAACCCTATAAAAGACCCAGAAGACATTCAGATCTAATATAAGAAGAATCAAGAACAAAAACTCTATCAATTGCTAATGGCGATTAACGACAAGCTGGAACCAGTCAAGAGAGATATCCTGAAAAAGGATCCTATTCCTTCCGTGGAAACAGCATATGCTACAATACGAAGGGAAGTGGCCAGGCTTAATATACTAAAATCAAGTTCTTCTGATAGTGACTCGATTGAAATTGGAATGGGTTTGGCTGCTAAATATTCTGCACAGAGGTTTAAATTTCGATCCAAAGAGAAAGAAGATAAATCCAAGTTATATTGCACTCATTGTGGGATGAAGAAACACACTAAGAGACATGTTTCCAGCTGGTTGGCTATCCAGAATGGTGGGAGGACGGTCATAAGGAGAAAAGTAACCAGCGTTTCAGATCTAATGTCAAACAGGCTTCGTCTACAAGTGGTAGTGAAGATCCGACTAAAAATGAGTAAGGAAGTGGCACTGGTTTTGAAGGAAGGGCGGCGAACTCCTATGAAAAAATTGAGGTAAAGGGTTTGAGAAATCAATGAATTGGATCTTTGATTGCGGGGCTACGGACACCATGTCTTATGATCCTAAAGACTTTGGTGACATGTCATCTCCAAAGAAGTCCCATATTGAGACTGCTAGTGGAGAAATTTATGAAGTCAAAGGGGGAGGTTCAATGATTTTTCGGAAAAAATGGAAATTAAAAACTGCCTCTACATTCCTTCACTATCCTTAAAGTTATTATCTGTTAGTCAAGTGACAAAACAACTCAACTGTGTGGTTCTTATGTATCCATTTTTTGCATTTTACAGGACATTCGTACGAAGAAGATCATTGGGCGTGGTACTGAACAAGGAGGTCTCTATTATGTTGATGAGGTAGTTCATAAGAGACATGCCATGCTTGCTCACAGAAAAACCGAAAGGAAACTTTGGTTATGGCACTGACGACTTGGTCATCCTTCTTTTAGCTATCTTAAAAGTTTGTTTCCTCGTCTTTTTTTGAATAATTCTATTCATGAGAAATGTGAGACCTGCATTCTTGCAAAAAATTGCAGGGTCTCATTTAATCAAAGTAATACTAGAGTTGATTATGCTTTTTCGCTAATCCATTCTGATGTTTGGGGTCCAGCACCAAATTCCACTAACAATCAAATCAGATACTTTGTTTTATTTGTGGATGATTTCTCAAGAATAACTTGGATATACTTCATGAAACATAAATCGGAAGTACCAGAAATATTTGTTTGTTTTTACAAAATGATTTTGACTCAATTTGAAAAAAATACAGATTCTCCGTTCTGATAATGGAACAGAGTTTGTCAACCAAACAATGCATGATTTTTTCAAAACAAATGGTCTTATTCATCAAACCACTTGTCTAAACACACCTCAACAAAATGGTACTTCAGAACAAAAAAATCGTACTTTACTTGAAAAAACTCGTGCTATTATGATTGAATCTAGAGTTCCTCATTCTCTTTGGCCAGAAGCTCTTGCTACATCTACGTATCTTGCAAATCGTCTACCAACTCGATGTTTAGGAAATAAAACTCCATTACAAGTGCTTGCCACCCAAGTTACAATTCCATCTGTTATGACCTTACCACCTCGTGTCTTTGGTTGTTCGGTGTTTGTTCATATCCCTAAAACTAGTCGAAACAAACTTAATCCGTGTGCTAAAAAGTGTGTATTCGTTGGGTACGATGTTCATCAAATGGGATATCGGTGTTACAACCCGGTTACTCGTCGAATCCATGTCACCATAGACTGTGACTTCTTAGAATCCGATTATTTTTTTACCACCAATCTCGTGCTCAGGGGGAGAAAGTAAGTGAATCACTCGACTGGTTGCTATATGAAAGTTACTTTGAGGATGTGCCGACAGAGTCGGTAGATGGCGCCACCGAACACGCCTCTTCCAACATAAAGGAGACTGACGAGGCAGTTCTTACCACCAATGATTCTCCCAAAGACAATGTCCAACAAGAAATAAATGTCATGGATACTACCAGCGAATCAGCCGAAGAAAATGTCCATCAAGAGGTAAACAATTTACAATGTCATAATTCACAAAATGTTACTGACCATGACATTGTCAGGAAGTTCATTTGTTGAAACTCAAACTCCGGTTCATCCCCCAAGAAAAAATAGAGGGGTTCCTCCTGATCGGTATTCACCAAAACACGTTCATCGTGCTTCTACATATCCGGTAAAAATGGACATGAAAGGAATGACAAAGATTGCAAAGGCGTTTTCAGCTACTATTCTCTCTGAACAAATCCCTAAAAAATCTCAAGAAGCTAAGAAGATGACTGAATGGCATGAGGCAATGAATACCGAAATGGAAGCTCTAAAAAGGAATGGTACATGGGATAATTGTGTTACCACAAGGGAAGAAAGCAGTCAGGTGTAGATGGGTGTTTAATATAAAATATAAATCTGATGGCACCATTGAGCGACACAAGGCAATATTGGTTGCCAAAGGATATACACAAACATATGGTATAGACTACTCTGAAACGTTCTCTCCGGTTGCAAAGATTGACACTATCAGAGTTTTACTTTCAATAGCCGCGAATAAAGATTGGCCTCTTCATCAATTTGATGTAAAGAATGTTTTCTTACATGGAGACTTGGAAAAAGAGGTATATACGGAACCCCCACCAGGGTTCTCTGATGGTTTTCAAGAAAATGAGGTATGTAAACTGTAAAAGGCATTATATGGGCTCAAACAGTCTCCTCGTGCTTGGTTTAGGAGATTTACAATGGCAATGAAGCAGTATAGCTACAAACAGAGTAATGGGGATCATACATTGTTTTACAAAAAGAGAGGAGAATTAGTCACTTGTCTTATAATATATGTCGACGATATGATTATAACGGGGAATGACGAAGAAGAAATTAGCTCTTTTAGGAAAAACCTCTTTAAGGAGTTAAAAATGAAAGACCTTGGGGGATTGAAGTATTTCCTAGGAATCGAGGTTCTTAGGTCAAAAGAAGGGATTTATATCTCCCAACGAAAATATATATTGGATTCATTAGCTGAAATTGGCATGGTGGATTGCAAACCAAATGACACTCCTATGGTTGTGAATCACAAACTAAAGATAATTGAAGGGGCCAGACCAGCGAGTAAAGAAAGATACCAAAGGTTGGTGGGGAAATTGATTTACATGGCTCACACTCGACCCGACATTGCATACCCGGTGGGAGTAGTTAGCCAGTTCATGCATCTTCGTCAGGAACACCATATAGAGGAAGTAATGAGGATTATTCGATATCTCAAAGGCACGCCAAGAAGAGGCATAATTTTTAAGAAAAATGGACACCTTGATGTTGAAGTATTCACAGATGCTGATTGGGGAGGGAATCCTAACGACAAGCGACAACTGCTGGCTACTTTACTCTTCTTGAAGGTAATTTGGTAACTTGGAGGAGTAAGAAACAGAAAGTAGTATCACTGTCAAGTGCTGAATAAGAATTTAGAGGAATTGTTAATGGGATTACCGAGATACTTTGGTTAAAGAAGATAATGAAAGAAATCGGATCCCCTCTGAAGTGTCCAACTCAGTTAATGTGCGATAATAACGCTGCGATTAAAATTTCAGAGAACCCAGTACAGCACGATAGAACAAAGCACGTTGAAATAAATAGACACTTCATAAAAGAAAAGATTGAAGATGGGACAGTCGAAATTCCGTTTGTTGGATCCGAAGACCAATTGGCAGACATCCTGACAAAAGCGGTTGCTGCAAGAACATTCGAATCAGTTTTATCCAAGTTGGGTATTGGTGATCCCACTACACAACTTGGGGGGGGGGGGGGTGTTAGAATATTCACGCAATAACATGTTTTTAATGCGCTAGCATGTAACACATTCACGCTGCATAGTATAAAAATGTTTGTCATGTTTGGATGTTATTAGAATATTCAGTGTATTAAATTTCCTTGTATAGGCCTCTAAGTTCTCTATATATTGAGAGCCTTACTTGGGTTTGCATTATAAAAAAACAGTTCAATACAAAAAGGAACATTTTCTAAACCATAGTCAACTCAGTCTTGAAATATTATGGGATAAAGTTCACGCATTTGCTCTTCAATAATAGAAAATTATATAATCCTTAAAAAAAATATAAGTTAACCTCCAAACATGCTACTAATGTTAAATATTTCTTCATCTGTAAGGTTTAATATTAGGAACGACCTTATATATATATATATTATTGAATAGTTATAAACATACTAAATAAATAAACGTCGATCGCAAAAAATATGAATTTATTATTTTGAAAATACATGAGTTTCCTTGTACATGTAAACTAGATATGTTGGACCTTTACTCGAATTATATTATATTTGATCATAATACTGAAAAAAAAACTAATGTATGAGAAGTTCCATATTACCAATGACTTATCATCACTTTTTTATTAACGAAAAATCACTTGATACCAGTTTTAATAAAGATTTTGTAATTCTCATACATGCAATATTTTCATTTGATTATGTATGGTATTTCGTATATGTTATTGTTGCATAATATTTTTTAAGGACTAATATGATTTTAAGGATATTTAAGTAATATGGTGGTGAAGTAATAAATGTGCGATGATAAGTAGAGAGATAATCAAGTTGTTATGTTTAATATTTAGAGAGATAAAATCATATCTTGATTTTGGACTAATGAGCGTAACAGGTCAAATCATGGTTATTGGCCAAGCTTAAAGACCGAAAGCCCATTAACCATTATCCATTAATATATTCAATACAAGGTAATATATAAGAAAGTAGTAAATACACTTGTGCTAAAGTAACTAAGTCAAAATGTGAAAAATATTGTATTTGCGTTCGATCAAGATTGACTTTTGAAAATATCCGAACTTCCCAAAGAAAATACCCCCTAAGATCTCTGACCCTGTCAACTTAATTTGATAAGGACTAATTTGGTTTTGAGGGTATTTAGGTAATGTACCTGGTGAAGTAATAAATGCGAGATGAGAAATACATAGATAATTGAGCTACTATATTTAATGTTTAGAGAGATAAATTCCAACCCTCTTAAACGCTATCTCTAGAAGCATTTATATGCTAATTTTGGTTTAATAGACCTAACGAGTCAAATCATGGTTATGGGTCAGGTCCAAAGATTGAAAAGCTCATTAACCATTTTCCATTAATATATTCAATACAAGGTATCGAATAAAAAAGTAGTAAATATACTTGTGCTAAAGTAACTAAGTCAACAAGTGAAAAATGTAGTATTTACCTTCGGTCAAGATTGACCTTCGAAAATATTCGACCTACCGAAATAAAATACCCCATGAAGGTTTCTGACCCTATCAACTAGCCATATATCTTTTTATAAAATATTCAAAGGTATTTTTGGATGTCTTGCTGCCATATATCTCAAATAAAATACCGCTGCAGGTTTCCGACCCTATCAACTGACCCTGTCAGATTTGGACGCGTCGCGCCCAACTTCATAAAGGTTAATGTAAAATACATTTTGGCTATAGACAAGATTTCCTATATCTATTTTTTTTAAAAAGAACTAGAAGCTATTCGTGCTGAGTGGGGGTTCCCCCAAGTGGTTAAAGTTAGGTTGCTTAAACCCGGAGAGACTCCGATGAGTTGTAATTCTAGGGAGTTGGTGGTTTATAAATATTTGCGCAATTGGGGCCTACGATTTCCCTTGGACCCTAAGATCGTACACTATTTCAGTTTAGTGAGATTGTGTCCGAGCGAGGCTCGTCCGAACGCGTGGTTCATGGTAATGACGTGTATCATAACATCTATGCTAGCCAAAATCTCGATGCCAATGGAACAACTTGTTGTTATTGTCGGTATGTCTTACAAATCCCAAATTCCTTTTTAATATTTCAACATGGAGAATGAATACAATATGGTAGATGATCTTCTGGAGGTAGATAAATTATGGAAGACACAATTTCTCTTCATTAGTGTTTAGTGGGAGAATGGCAAGAAAATCACGTCCCAGGGTAATCCGAGTCGGCTTACTAGATTCTGGAAGAACATAGGTAGATATCTTTGAACCTGTTCGAACCTCTTCGAACTCCTATTCTTTTCTTTGAATATTTTATAACTTATCTCTAACTACTTTCATTTAACTGCAATTTCAAAACCTTATATGCACCACTTGGAAGATGCGAAGGTCACCTTCAAGAAGCTGAATTAGTGGGCCGAGGAGAATTGGTCTAACGGCTTCCATAAATGCTTTATTCATGCTAACTTTGCTCTAAATCATCTTTGGAGGACTAATCCCAAACATGAGTTGATATGGGAACAGTTTTCCACTCATTCATGTCCATCTGTCATTCTAAAGAGAGTTAAAGCTGCTAATGGCAAGCTATATCTTCCAACCAAGAATAGATCCCTCAGCCATCAGAACAAGAAGGATAAGAAAAAGTTAGGCCTGGCTGCTTATACGAAAAGGTTGATTCCCTTAAATAAGAACTTTCCAAGGTAAAAGAGGCTCTAAGGACTACAATCCTTTAGCTATCGAGATATTATTTTATTGAAGAATCACCAAACCACTGATAAACACGTCATCGGAAACTTATTAAAGGAAAAGACTGATCATGAGGGCCTTATTAAAAAATTTGAAGATGAGGTAGGTTTTCTTAAGGCTAATGCCAAAGAGACATAAGCAAATTTGGACACATATGCTTATGAGATCTTAGAATTCTTAGACAAAAGGGATGCTTCAAGAAAATCCGATATGGTCTTGGAATTCCACGGGAGATTCCATACACTAGTTCTTGAGTCTTTGTGAGAATTGGTTCTAGAGAATTTGTGTCCCCATGATATGTTCATAGCTGATCAATTTAATATTTCTTAGGACTCACCCAGTGATGGCTCCAACAATAGCGATACAGGGGATGCCGACAGTTAGAGTTCGGAAGGAGAAGAAGAAGAATAAGGAAATGTCACTGGGAACAAGCCCAAAGACAAATATATTTATGTCTTGTTATATACAAGGCCTTTAGTTATTCTATTTAGATGTTTTTTTTAAGTCCTTGTCAAGGCCAAAACATTTTTTTACCTCAGATCAAGTCCTTGAAACACCCACGACATTTTGGACTTGTTTGGTAACTCAATGATTTCGTCTATTTCCCTTACAACTTCTTATTTTTATAACTCAATATCCAATCTATTCAGAAATAATTCATTTTAATAATTCAAACGAACTTTACTTGAAAGTACACGAACTTGATACATATTCCATTCGAAGACACTTCATTCAAAGGCAAATAAATTTAATATACGAGCCATTCGAAGGTAAACAAATTTAATATATGAGCCATTCGAAGTTAATTTATTCGAAGGAGAATAAAATTAGTACAAAAGACATTCAAAGGCACATGAATTTCATACACGATCCATTCAAAGGTAATCAATTCGAAGACACACAAGTTTAATATACAATCCATTCGAAGGCACATAAATTTCATACACAAGCCATTCAAAGGTAATCTATTCGAAGGCACACAAATTTAATACACAAGCCATTCGAATGTAATCCATTCGAAGGAAAACGAATTTAATGCGCAACCCATTCGAAGGTAATCCATTTGAAGACACTTAAATTTAATACAAAAGCCATACGAAGCTAATCTATTCGAAGGAAAACAAAGTGAATACACAAGTATACTTATGAACAATTTTTTAAGGCAAATGTGGTAAATTAATAATAATTCGGACACCTAGTTAAAACCTTCCCGAGCCACTATGGTAGGAAATATTACCCCCAAATATTTACATTAAATAAAAATAAAGTAAATATTTACACATTTTACTCAAGATAAAGTCTCAAGTGTTCGACGTTCCATGAATGCCTCAATGGACTCCCATCTTGATTAACCAACGATATGGTCCCCGTTTAATCGTTTCATTAACAATATATGGACCTTCTCAGTTTGGTGCCAACTTTCCAAATTTCCTGTCTTTGATATGTAAAAATAATTTTCTTAAAACCTTATTCCGTACTTCAAACTCTTTTCTTTGAATTTTATGCATTCCCGTTTCTCATTAAACCTTGATAATGCACATATTTATTCTTCAATTAAGTCTAGCTGAGCTTTTATTGTTGTCTCAATATCCTTTTTGAAATAATTTTAAACTCTAAAAAACGAAGAGTAGATTATATCAATGATATTGCATCCATCCTAGAAACTAATGTAAAATGAGATTATAGGCCTGTAATACTTGTTGTACGTAATTTGGCCATTTGCCTACCACACTATCTAAATTATTTTGAGACCTATCAAAATATTTATGTTCATAATATCTATATGTTTATTAGCTTGGGAAGGTAAAGATAAACAATGGTAAATTCCTCTAGATGTACAGAAAATTTCCATGTTCATGTTGTCAAATTGAGGATCATTATCCGTTGTAATACTTATAGGAATTCCAAATCTACAATATATGTTAGAAATGATAAACTTGATTACTATTTTGGAAGTAGTTCCAAAGAGAGGTGTAACTTCTACCCACTTAGAGAAATAATCCACTACTAGAATAATGGTTCGAGACCTTCCATAAGCTATTGGTAAGGGTCCTACCAAATCAAGTTCACATCTATCAAATGAAACTGCTTCAGATATTGATGCAATTAAGCAGGTTGTGGAGGAAATCTGTTTCAGGGCAGCCACGTACCAATCTACAAAGGCTACTGCTGACAAGATTATGCTTGACAAGGCAAAAGAAAATCAGTTAAACATGCTTGCAATAGAGGAGAGCTTCTGGGAGAAAAAACTTTATACTCTGTGGCTGAAATAAAGTGATAAAAACACTATTTACTTCCACAACCTAGTGAAAAAAGAGAGCTAAAACAAATAAAATTCACAGAATATGAGATGGAGATCAGTGGCTAGAGGATCATGATGCAATTGCCAACTCTGCAATTTCTGATTTCTAAACTCTCTTAACTAAACCTTCTAATATTAATGGATGCTCTGCTTCATTTGAGTTTATTCCTAATCTGATATCTGACTATGAAAACACAATGTTAACAACTACTCCTTCTGACGATGAAATCTACAAAGTTATTAGTAGTCTAAATCCTAACAAAGTAACAGAGCCTGATAGATTCAATGGGACGTTTTACAGAGAATGTTGGGCTATCATTTATGTTGATCTCTGTGCTGCTATAAAAGAGATTTTTAAAGGTGCTAGAATCCCTTCTGAAGTCCATGCTTCCGTGATTTGTCTCATTCCTAAAGGCATCCCACCAAAGACTTGGAAGGAATTTCAACCAATCAGATTGACCACAATGTTCAACAGGATATATTCTAAAGTCATCAACAACAGAATGACCCTTATCCTTCCTAATCTAATTTCTGAAGAGCAGAGAGCTTTTGTCAAAGATAGGAGTATCCATGCGAACATTTTTATTACAAAATAATTATGTTATGATATCAATATCAAAGCAAGGAGAGGTAATATGATTTTTAAAATTGACATGAAGAAGGCCTTTGATATACTGTCTCACAAGTATATTCAAAACATGCTTAAAGATTTTTGTTTCAACTCTCAATTTATTGAGCTGATAAACAACAATATTAATAACAATCATTTCTCCTTGATTATTAATGGTGCTACTAAAGGTTTATTCAAGTCTAATCATGGATTGAGACAGGGGGATCCCTTATCCCCCAGTCTATTCATACTGGCTGAGGAGTTCTTGATAAGGGGGCTTAAGATGATCAATGAGGCTAACAGCTCTATCAGGTACAAAACAAGAGGGAATCAGATCATACGTTGTTTGGACTTTGTTGATGATCTCACCATCTTATGCAATGGATCAGCTGAGTCTATCTCCAAGATGTCTGAGTTTCTTACTCAATACCAAAGCATCTCGGGTCAACTTATAAACAAAGGAAAATCAAAGTTAATAACTGCTGAAAACATGAGAAGTCAAAGGATTAACATGGCTGAGAGAATACTTAAAATAAAGCATAGTTCTATGCCTTTCAAGTATCTAGGAGTAATGATGAGTAATAAAAACAGGCTAAGTCATTTTGATGGCCTAGTTTCAAAGATCAGAAAGATTTATTGATTGGGATGAGAGCATCTTATCCTTTGGTGGAAGACTTGTATTAATCCAGTCAGTTTTATCAACCCTCCCTCTTTATCACATTCAAAACACATTACTTCCCAAATCTGTCATAAAGAGGATTGAAAATCTATATAATAAATTTCTTTGGGGCAACAAGATTGATTCTAAAGCTATCAATTGGTCCTCGTGGAGTAAGATATGTAAGCCTTACGATGAGGGGGGGGGGGGAATCAATGTCAAAAAGCTGGAATCCCTGCAGGATACATACTCATACAAGCTGTGGTTTATGATATGAACAAACAAAACTCTCTGGGCAAGACTAATAATATATACCTACTGCAAAGGTCACCATCCGGTTGCTGCTCCTATTCCTAAAAGAAAAGCTATAATCTGGTCTAGAATCTTTGAAATAAAAGACAAAGCTGACAAATACATCTTCTGGATACCAGGGTGTGGGAAGATTGACTTTTGGCTTGATAGGTGGTGTACTGAAAATCCTTTTATCTAATTCAACACAACTGACAATAGGAACTTGTATGAGAGCACTAAGTTAAATGAATTTTGGGTCAATGGCAAGTGGGATATTGACATACTGAGCACTACTATCACTAGTCATATCATTTCTAACATTCTCAAGATCAAGCTCAACAACAATCTTGATAGAATCAAGTGGGCTATATCTCATTATGAGTCTTTCAATTCAAAACTAACGTGGAATACAATAAGAAAACAAGGAAACAAATTAAACCTTTACAGAAAAAGCTGGAATCCAGTTACTCCCAAGAAATGATCTTTCTTTCTTTGGAGAGATTTAAGGAATTGGTTCCCTACTGAGGTGAATCTTCAGAGAAAAAACTTCCAAATAGTTTCAAAGTGAAAGTTCTGCTACAATGAAGAGAGCTCTAAGCATGCTTTGGTTCATTGCAAACAAGCATGGACTGTGTGGTATCACTTCAGTATATGACCCTTCCCCATCTTATTCGTACTTGGTACTGGTCTACAGCGAAGGTTTGCAGTATAAGAACAATCCTTCCAGCAATCATCGTTTGGGAAATCTGAAAGGCAAGAAATCACAAGAAACATCATAATGTAAACATTTCTTAAGCTCCCTAATTGACCAGGTAATCCGCATTATAATTGGGCTGACCAACGTAAATCTTCTCAAGAGACGACACTGGGGTAAAAATATCAGATTTGCAACTTAAATGGGATACAATGTTCACCAATCCAAGATGACAGTTCCTATTTTTCTCAAATGGACTGCTCCTAAACTCAATCAATACAAACCAGATAATGACGAGGCTTCCTTGCTATCTAGAGAAGCTAGCGGAGATAGGATGATAAAGAATCATGATGAAACCATTCTTCAAGGGTTTGGTAGAATTTATGGAAAGAACTCAATAATCGTTGTTGAAACTAGAGCTCTCATGGATGGCTTAGTTATCTACAAAGCCTTAAACATAACAAATCTTGACATTGAGGCCGATTCAAACATACTGGTTGATTTAATCGGCAAAGGAAACCCGATATGTTTCTTAATCCTCTCAGAGGCTACTTCCGAAAGCTCATCACTTCTTCTATGTCGGTAAAACATGTATTTAGTGAACAAAACAAAGCTGCGGATTGGGTTGCAAACAACACTCTACAGATGAGGAATAACTTAGACTTCAATCATTCATCTGCTCTAAATCAGTTGCGAGCTATTTGTATTCCTTTAAAGCATTGGGTTGGGGTATATAAGAAATGTCGATTGAGTCAGGTTGCTTATTGAAGGCATTCTATGGAGCCGAAACAGAGATAATTTTCTGTTCTTAAAGGTTTGGTAAGTCTTGTTCGAGAGTCACTATTTTTGTTTGATTCTTGAGCACCCGGGGAATTGGCCGACGTGGTAGTCTTCGATCCTCCAATGAGTAATTGCAAATCGAAATCCCTGAAGTCGATTTCAAAAGCGGGAGATGAAAAGTTTTTAATTTTTGATTCTCCCTTCTTTTCTATTACAAAATTTTGTAATAATCCTTGTACTGAAGTGTTATTTTTAATAAAAGTATGCCGATTGGATAAATTTTGATGCTTTCTTTCTCTCCAAGAAAAGTGAGAGTGTTTCTTGATCTTTAAGAAAGATCTTCTTCCTCGTTTTCTTCTATATTTTTGCTCAAATCTACTGATTTGATGAAAGCTATGGCAGTCAACAACAACAACCTTGATGCTAAAGTTCCATCCTATGCTAATATCGTAAAGAAGAATCCAAGCAATGAAGAAAAAATCGAATTTGAACCAGAATTAGTTACTGTCAAAACTGATCATTTATCGATTCAATATAGCAATAGCTTTCTTGAGCACTTGAAATCTCAATCAAAGCATTCAATTGTGGGCAAATTTACTCATGGTTTACCAAAAAGAAATCTGTTAATACAGTTTCTTGAATCATTAAAATTCCAGTCGACTTATAGGTACAAAGTCTGGGACTCTAGACATATCATATTCGAGTTTGACGCTAAGCAAGACCTGTGCAAAATATGGCAACGTCCAGTTTGGACTATCGGCAGTACAATCATGAGGCTCCTAAAATAGACTGTATAGTATACGAAGGAGAGTCTTATTGCTCCTGTTTGGATCAAACTTCACATGCGAGAGCACCTGTATGATAAGAATTTGGTTAAAATCATAACATTCATGCTTGGTGAGACACTGATGCTGAAAGTTCCTGATGAAAACAGATTATTTCTCTCTTGTACTGTACTTGTCAAAATGGATGTTACCTGTAAGCGCCAAAATGATGTTTGGATAAGTTTGGATCCAACTTTGGTCACTGGGTCAGAATATCGTATATGAATGTTCCACAATATTGTACTCATTGTCATCATCTGGGAAACTGCAAAGAGAAATGCAAGAAAATTCATAAAGAAAATGTTGATGAGGCAGATGATAAGGTAAACAAACTCAAATCTGTTGTTATCAATGTGGAAACTAAAGATCAAGAAAAGGTGCATTAACAAAATAAAACTGTTGGATTCAAGACTCATGACCAAGGAGAAATTATAGAAGCTCTTCAAGCTCAATCTTATGGAGCCAATGATAACAATATTGAACACGATAATATGGACTTTGATTCTACACCTAAGGCTGATAATATAAAAAGCCTCCAAAATTCTCCAAGAATCAACCAAGAATGGAAGACTTAATCTCCAGAATTTTATAGAGAAGATCAAGATACTAATTGCAGAAATTATGTAGAGCATTCAGAGTAGAAAATAAAAGAAAAATGTGACGAGTCTGCTAATCACATTCATCAATCTGAAAAATTTCCAAGGGAACAAGGGAAGTAGAAAACAAATGAATATGAAGGAAGCTTCAAGGAAATTTTTGATAAAAAGTTAAAGGCTGCTAAAGGAAAGAAGAGAACTAGGAGCAAAATCATCAAAGCTCTGCAATTTAACGGTTCAAGTAAATCTAAATCTTCCGATTCTCTTAATGATTATTAACTGGAATATAAGAGGTATAAAGACAAAACTTCGCTTAGAAGGCTCAACTACTTATCTATAAAGAATAATGCTAAGTTTATTGCAGTTGAAGAACCTTTAATTAATGGTGATGATATTAACATCATTGCTGATAAGCTAGGTTTTGTTAGATTTGCTCACAATATTACTAATAAGATTCAGATCTTTTGGCATAATGATCTATCTGTTGTTATCCTTAATGATCTAAATCAATGTCTAAATGTTAAAATCAACATAAAGAATAATAACAACTATGTAATGCTCACTGTTGTTTATGCGAAGTGTTAGAGGCTTAACAGAATAGAGCTTTGGAACTTTTTAAAAAATATTGCTACTAATGATTTAGGATGGATGATTTGTGGTGATTTTAATGATGTTTGTTCTGGTGATGAGCAGATAAGTTGCAGTACTTTATGCCTTAACAACACTAATGATTTTAATGAAATTAAAGTCATTGCAGTATAAAAGATGTTGGCTATACTGGCTCCAAGTACACTTGGTCTAATGGCTCCAAGTGGAAGCGATTAGACAAAGTTTTTATCAACAATAAATGGTCTAATTCCTTTGCTAATACTAAGATTTATCATCAATCTAGGATATGTTCTGATCATATGCCTATTATCATATCTATTTCTAATGAGTTTACTAGAGTAAAATCTAGTTTCAAGTTTCAGGAAATGTTAACTATGGATGAGAGCTTTCTTTCTTTTGTATGGCATCAAAAGTTAATAGGTGATCCTTTGTTCATCCTTTGGAACAAATTAAAGAGGCTCAAGAAAGGTCTGATCAGCTGGAACATAATTAACATTGGTAACATATTCAACAAAGTTTATAGCTTAGAAGAAGAGGTCTTCGCTATGGAGGTTAATTCTCAGAATATTCAAAGCATTGAATCTAAGAAAAACCTTGCTAAAGTTAATGCCTTGATTATTAAGGCTCAGAGAATGGATGATGTTTATTGGAGACAACAATGTTATTGCAACTGGACCATCGAGGGTGTTAAAAATACGAAATTTTTTCACAGCTTTGTTAAAAGGAAGCGCAGAAGAAATAACATTAATGGGATTAAGAATGGTGATACCTGGGTCACTGACAAGAAGGCTATTGGTCTTTTGGCTGTGGAATTCTTTGAGAAAGCTCTTACTTATTATCCTTATGGAAACAAGGATGATGAGGAGAGTTGTATGAATGTCGATTTGATCAATAACATTCCCATTATTATAACTGATGAGGACAACATAAACCTTCTTAAGCCTCCTGATGAAACTGAAATCTGGGACATCATCAAGACCATGAATCCTGCCAGTGCATCAGGTATGGATGGTTACACTTACTGTTTTTATAAATACTGTTGGCACATAATTAAGTATGACATGATCAATGTTATGAAGGATTTTATACTTGGTAAGAACATTCCCAGTGGCATCTTTGCCACTGGTATATATTTAATTCCTAAGCTTACTAACTCTTTAAGATGGAAGGATTATAGACCGATAAGTCTTTGTTCTCTTCTTAATTGTATCATGTCCAAAATTATAGTTAACAGACTCTCTATTATTCTACCCAAAATCATCTCTCCTACTCAAGGTGGCTTTGTCCCAGATAAGTGTATTCGGGAAAATATTCTAATATCGAAGAAGTTAATTTATGATCTTAATAGAAATCTTAAGGATAATAACATTTTGATTCAGTTTGACATGTCTAAGACATTTGACAAGCTGACTCACTGTTTTATTCTTAAATTCCTCAAGAAGTTTGGTTTCTCTACCAAATTTGTTTGCCTTATAAAAAAGATTATCTCTGCTATTAATGTGTCTATGTTAGTTAATAGTAAAGTCTTTGGTTTCTTCAAAACTAAAAAATGCTTAAGACAAGGAGATCTTATCTCTCCTTATCTTTTCATCATTGCTGAAGAGATGCTGATCATGTGAATTAACTTTTTGTTTTCTCTTAACAAGTCTATGTATTATAGAAGAAAAATCAACATTCATATAAACAGCCTTGCTTTTTTTGATGATATCTTGCTATTCACAAATTGCAATGAGTCTACTATGGATAACCTCTGCAACTTTCAGCAAAAATATCAAAGCATTTCTAGCCAGGTTATTAATAAAGAAAGATAGTGATGGCTTCTGGGATTAGCTACTCTAGGATTAATGTTATCACTAACAATTCTGGATTCTCTTCTAGCTATTTGCCTAGTGACTATATAGGTGTGACAATCAGCACTAGCAACAAGGTCAGCAATTACAATAATCTGATTTACAAAATCAGCAACAAAGTCAATGAATGGGATGCTGCTCACCTTTCTTTTGCTGGAAAGCTTACTTTAATCTAATCTAAATTGATGAATATCATTCTTTTTTGGATGCAAAGCAATGTTTTACCTAAATAAATTGTTACTAAGATTGAAACTATCTTTAATAGATTCCTTTGGGGTTCAAACAATGCTGAAAATAAAATTCATTGGTGTAGATGGAAGAGTATTTGTAAAATGTTTAATGAGGGAGGTTTAAATGTTAAAAATCTTGAAGATATTCAATCTTCTGTTTCTTATAATCTTTGGGAAACTTTCAGAGAAAACAAAACTTACTGGTCAAACTTAATGCATAGCATATACTATCATACTCACCACCTTTTACATATTAGCCCTTCTAAAGCTGGATCAATGATTTGGAAGAGAATGATGAAAATTAGAGATGCTGCTCAGATGCATATCTATTGAAGTTTGGGCAATGGTCAAGTTGATTTTTGGCTTAATGATGCTGACAACAATATATGGTTTTCTGATGAAAAGGTTAGCAAGTATTGGTCCAACAATGGCTGGGATTTGTCTAATATTTATAATCTTATTCATCCTGAGGTGGATAAAAATGATTGTATGATTTGGAAACTTGCCAAAAATGGTAAGTGCAATATGAAATAAACTTGGGAAGGAGTCAGGACTAAAGAATACTACTCTTCTGTTTTTCAAAACTATTTGGAATAATCTAACTCCTCCTAAGTGTTCTTTCATGCATTGGAAATTTCTTCACATGTATATTTTTATTGATTCTATTATTCAGAAGAGAGGAATTTCATTGGCATCAAAATGCCAATTCTGCAATAATATTGAGACTTCTAATCACGTTTTTGTTTCTTGTAAGTTTGCTTGGTCAATTTGGTTGTATTATGCAGATATTTTCAACATTTAAATCTCGCGTCATATGAATGTTATCCATATCAGTAGAGTATGGTACTGGTTGAATACAAAGAAGGTTAAGGTCAGATATATCTTACCCTATATAATTTTTCATAATATCTGGAAAGCTAGGAATTTATCGAAAATTAAAGGTGTTAACACCTCCTTCAAAGTTGCTATCAGTCAAATAAATGATGTGTTGCATACGTTAGATCAAAGAATGCTGTTGAATAAGTCTCATTGGAGTGGTAATATACAAGATGCTAATAGTTTAGGTTGCTATAATCATTACCTTAGTTCTAAGAGCAGGCATGTTTACCTCAAATGGATTTTTCCTCCTACTAGGAGACTGAAGATGAATACTGATGCTGCTTGCCTTGACAATGTGAATCCAGTGGTTCTGTTATTATTAGAGATAGTAATGGCAACATGTTAATTAGTTCCAACTATTTTTATGACAAGTCGAGTCTTCTTATTGCTGAGGCGAGAGCTCTGTTAGATGATCTGCTCGTATGCAGAGCTAACAACTGGTCTCTGATTGATATTGAGTCTGATGCACTGAATCTTGTTAACCTGTTGAATAATCATAGTCATAACGCCCACTGGTAGCTTAAGCCTGTTCTTGAGGGTATAAGTAAGCTGATTCATCATAACATGTCATTAAATCGTATTTTCAGAGAGCAAAACCAGGCAGCTGATTGGCTTGCCCAGTGGTCTCTGAAATCCAAGAAGAATATCAGCATTCTTCCTAATAATATACCTAACAATCTCAAAGCCATTATTATTTTAGAAGCTCTTGGTTTGGGCTATATCACTCCTTAACATCATTCGTGATTGATTTTTCAGTGGTTGAATGCTTACCTTAGTGTTCATCTTGCTAGTGAATAATGCCATTTTTGTAGGAGTGTAATCTCGTTGCTAGAAGTTTGTTAGTTGCTCTAAGTATGCTTCCTTGTTATTGGTTCGAGTGCATGTTTTTGTTGATGGAGCTGCCAAGAGTTCAAGGCGTTTTGTATGATTCAAATGTTGTGATTAAAGTATTATCTTGCTTCAAACATCATCTAATTCTCAGGAGCTTTAGTTGGTGAAGATTGAGGGCTGGCAAATTGTTCTTGGACGTTCTTAGTTAGAAGCTTCTAATCAATTCCAATTTTGGAGCTCAAAGATGTTGTTGGCTTAATTTGAATTTGTTTGATTAGAATTTGACGATATTGTTGGGCGCAATTTTTTGAATTTTTCGGCGAAAATTGGCGCTCAAATTGTAAACTCTTTGATTAATAAAGTCTCATTTTAATTTAAAAAGTGTTCTTTTTAATAAAGGCCAAATTCAAGTGATAAAAAATTGTAATTAAAATATTCTTTTATCATTTTATTAATAAAGTCTCATTTTAATTAAAAAAGTGTTCTTTTTAATAAAGGCCAAATTCAAGTGAAAAAAAAAATATAATTAAAATATTCTTTTATCATTTTATTTAGTTAAAGTTTTTGGATTACACTTCTAAATAAAAAATTTATTGCTATATATATTCGTAGAAATCCCTCTATTTAAAGATGGGCCAGGCTAGAAATGTTACACATTTTGATAGATCTCTCACCCTACTCCCTTATTTTTTCAAACTGAAAGTTGAAATTCCAAAATTGCCCTTCCTCTCTCTAGATTTTGACATTTATGCCATTTAGTCTCCAAATCGGCCGAAACACTTAAATCTATCCGATATTACACTAGATCTACAAGCTTTGTACTAACATCTACTAATCTAAACCCATTAATTCGAAAAAATTAGCATTTTTTACCCAAACCCATCAAACCCACTTCGAAAAATCTTGAATCGGAGTATCTATGGACGACGAAGAGATGGGCATTTCTCTGGAAGACTTACTGAACGAGGAGGAAGCTTACCGGATGGAGGTAAGGACCGAAATTCATTTTTTCGGATTTCACGCCTGTAGCACGCTGTTCGTGTGATGAACAGCATCGTCATCGCACGAACAGCGGGCGACGGGTCTCCAGTGTCGTCGCAGGCCCAAAATGAGACGGGCCCAAAATGAGACGGGCCCAAAAGACCGTCTCATTTTGGGCCTGCGACGCTAGGCCAAAAAAATGGCCCATTTTTTTGCAGACAGAGAGCCTCTGTCGCAGGCCCAAAATGAGACGCTCTTTTGGGCCCGTCTCATTTTGGGCCTGCGACGGTACTTGAGACATGTCTCATTTTGGGCCTGCTACTGCAACTTGTATATATAAACTCATACATTTCGATTGTATATTTTGCAGGAGGAACCTGCCCAGCCTCCATTTATGGATGCCGATTACAGTAAAATATTCAACACGGATAGATTATTCACTAAAGACGAATTAGATGCTTTCGTGGAGATTGAATCAAAGAAGATCAAGTTTGTCACAATAAGAAAACTGTACGATAGTGGGAAATGGGGAAGGACTCCTAGGTTAGAGTACGTTTGCGAGCAATACGGTGTATACGTATCAAAGGCAAAGCCGGACACTTTGAAAAAGAGGAAGACATCGACGAAGAAATGTAATTGTCCGTTTGCGCTAAAAGGTCATCCGATCGACGTACTAGCCATGAAATGACGTTTGGAGGTGATAAACGGTACTCACAATCATGAACCCTACGTTCGCATAGACGGTCATTCCCGCGCTTGTATGCTAAAACTGGACGAAGAGGAACTAGTTCGTAGTTTGTCTCACCTAGGTTCGCGCCCTAGGGAGATATACAGTGGTTTGAAGCACCAATATCCGGAAAACATTTCGAACATGCGTGCAATCTACAATGTCCGCCAAAAACATCGGGACGCTGAACACGGGGGACAAACCCAAATGCAATATCTATTGACGAAGTTGAAGAAGAATGGATACTCGACGTGGGAGCGTTTGAAAGATGATACAAAGGTGATCACTGACTTTTTCTTCGCACATCCTACTAGCATAGACTTATTACGTACATTCCCGAACGTGTTATTCATGGATTGTACGTACAAGACGACTAGGTATAAGATGCCGTTGTTAGAGGTTGTCGGTTTTACGTCCACTTCCATCACATTTACCGTTGCGTACGTGTTTATGAGCGGAGAGAAGATTGGAAACTACGTATGGGCTTTGGAAACTCTTCGTGGTTTGATGATGGATAGCGTTTGCGCATTTCCATCCATTATTGTTACCGATCGGGAGTTAGCTCTCATGCGTGCGGTTGATAGAATTTTTCCCGGAACGCACCATTTGTTATGCACGTGGCACATTAGTAAGAGCATCCTTGGGGCGGTTCGGAAGATATTGCACGATGATGCGGTAGCGAAACAATTTGTTGAATTTTACGGCTACGTTGCGGAGGCGAACACGTTTGAGAGTTACCAAAAGAATCTGGATACACTTAAGGAGATGTTCGCATCTAAACCGGAGTGCTTTGCGTACGTTATGGACTCGTGGAAAACAAAATATGCTGACAAGTTCCTTGCGTACAAAACGAACACGATTAAGCATTATGGCCAAACAACTACAAATAGGTTAGTCCGTCTATCCTACTTTTCGTTGAGTTATTTTATTAAAGTTCAAGTATGTTGATAATTTATTACTTGTACTATGTAGGGCGGAGGGTGCACACTCGTCCCTAAAAAAATATCTTGGGACGAATCAATGCAACTTTGAGACTTTTGGGGAAAAAGTTCATAACTTGTTAACGAAGCAGCATGCGGGTATCGTCGAATCATTCGAGCGAAGTAAGTTTAGATCAATTCCCGGCTTCATTGGTGTTTTGACCAAAAATCTTAAAGGTCATGTGTCACATGCGGGGCTAAAGATACTGACGGTTGCTATTGTACGTGCTCGGAATATAGGAGTAGATCGGGTGGCATGTGGAGGTTGTTTCCTTAGGAAAACGCATGGTTTACCTTGTGCATGTGAAATTGCCTTTGTAGCTAGAGAAGGTAGGTGCATCCCTTTAGAAGATGTGGATATTTTTTGGAAAAGATTAGATATTGTGCACAGGGATCCTACCTCTCGCGAAGAGGAATTGCAAAAAAAGATTTCCTTAATTGACAACTCCATTCGTAGTTTCCGCCCCGACCAACAAGATCACATTATCAATAAAGTAATGCAAATTTTGATGCCCGAGACAAGTCATATTCAAGATCCTAAAGAAGCGGTTAGAGCTAAGGGTAGACCAAAGGGAGGCGTTGATAAATCGACTAAACGGAACCCTAGTTCGTGGGAATATCCCATTGAACAAACCGCTAGTGCTAGTACTCCGGCTAACTCGGTAGATAGTACACCCGTAAACACGTTAGGGAGCACGGCCGCATCCAAAGTGGCTCCCATCGTACCACCCAAACCTCCATTAGCAAAAAAGAAGGTTGGAAGGCCCAAGAAAATTGTTAAGGATGGGAAGTTAACATTGTATCCGGATTGCATCCCGACCTTTCTACACACTTACATTTCAAAGTTGGTTGACGTTCTTCCGGACGGACAATGCGGATATCGTTCCGTAGCGCATTCAATATACAACGACGAAGATAGATGGGAGGATGTTAGACGCAAGTTGTTGAAGGAGTTGCGAGACAACCGTGCATGTTGGTTGGATGTATATGGTTCGGAGAAGGTGTTTAACGATTTGATACAAAGGTTAGATTACTTCAAGCCCAATCCTAGTAGCCACTATTGGATGACATTTCCGGACATTGGACTAGTCATCGCGACAAGGTATCAATGCATGGTATACCATGTATCTCTCGCAGCCTCGTTAACGTATCTACCAATACGTGGAAAGCCACCCGTCAACAATTCGACGATCATAGAAGTTGGGATAGCTTTCGTGCATGGATGTCACTTTGTTAATGTAAGTATATTTCGTTTCCAATCAAAATTTCTTACGCTATCATTACTAATGCATTCGTTTATTTTATTTCCTTGTAGATTACTACTCCACCCGATGAACTGTTGCCTCCATTATACCCGTGTTGGGCCGCTTACGCAACCGAAGAAGCGAATCAATGGGCGCATCCATACTACCGGCGGTTGAACAAATTTACACAGATAATGCCCGCAAGGAAAATCAACTTGAACGAAAAACCCCATGTCACAGATTTGACTAGAGACGAGGACGTTTCAAATGTTTGAAATGTTTTTGTGCGACATTTGTAGTTTAAGTTAGTTAGTTTTCCTAACATCTACTGTAACATATGTAATTTTGATGTACTTTTGATGTAATTTTGATGTACTTTTGATGTAATTTTGATGTAATTTTGATGTAATTTTGATATAATGTAGTTTACGGTGTTTGTCGATTTCATACAAATGTGTTTGACGATTTTAAGTTTAACGTAAGTTTCATTAGAAACACATATCACATATCCAATGTCAAAATTTGGCCTGATTTCTCAAAAATAATTCATTTGTCGCAGGCCTAAAATGAGACGCCCTTTGGGCATGGTCTCATTTTGGGCCTGCGACGGCAGGCCAAATATTTGGCCCATAATTTCGGACAGAAAGCAGTTGTCGCAGGCCCAAAATGCGACACCGTTTGGGCATAGTCGCATTTTGGGCCTGCGACGGCAGGCCAAATATTTGGCCCATTATTTTGGACAGAAAGCTTCTGTCGAAGGCCCAAAATGAGACGCCTTTTGGGCCTGGTCGCATTTTGGGCCTGCGACGGTAGGCCAAATATTTGGCCCATAATTTTGGACAGAAAGCTTCTGTCGCAGGCCCAAAATGAGACGCCTTTTGGGTCTGGTCTCATTTTGGGCCTGCGACGCTAGGCCAAATTTTTTGCCTAGTTTTTCAGACAGAAAATAGGTCTAGTTTATCATTTTGGACATTTGTTGGAATAAATACCAGTATATGGGAGAAAACAACAAGTATATTTTGAAGAAGTTCAGGAAAACAAAGCACATCTTACAAGTACCCTTCTGTTTGTAAACGGCCGTAACCGTAGTACATCTTACAAAGCACCCGATCAAAAAAAAGCATCACTAGTATCTTCCCCCATCTCTCGGCGGGCAATCCTCGCCGCCAGAAGCAAATGGTAGTCTTCATGGGGAGTAAACTCCATTTGTTGAACTTTCTAAGTTTGAGAAGATTATATGAATGTAAACGGATTTGTAGTCCCTTTATATAGTGAAGTGAATTTAGGTGGGACTTTATTTTAGAGAATGAGAGGGAGTTTAGAATTTAGAAAATGGGAGGGAGTTTTGATTTTTTAGAATGAGCGGGATTTTTTGAATTTCCAAGAACGAGAGGGAGTTTTTGAATTTTGAAAATGAGAGGGAGTTTTGATATTTTAAAATGAGCGGGATTATTAGAATGTTAGAGAACGAGAGAGATTTTTTGAATTTTGAAAATGGGTGGGAGTTTTGATATTTTAGAATGAGCGGGATTTGTTAGAATGTTTGAGAATGAGAGGGAGTTTTCGGGTCTATCTATAAATAGAAGCTTCATGCACATTGAAACTTCATCATTAGTTGATAAATCTAGCTGAAAATGGGTTCATGGACTGAGTTGGAAGATCAGTATCTGATGAGGGCATCAGTTGAAGTTGGTAATATGCACATTCCAGAGGGTGGTAAAAGGTACTGCGAGGCATTAGTATGCCAGATGTACTTCCTGTACGGAAGGGATGATGTTCAGCCGCCTTACATTTCAAGGCGTGTTGATGAAGTGCGAGCTAGATGGTCGGTCTTGGTCACATCCCGTCGACATCTAGTTTCTGACCTCACCGAATTGGAACGTCGTATTGCGGGTAACCGGTTCAACTGTCAAGCGACGGATTATATAACAGAGGACCAGCTGGATACGGTCCGCTCTGACATTGTTGGCATCCAGCTACATGAAATCAGTGACTACAAAGATGCGAAAGAATAAAGGAGGTTGATGAAATGGAACTGGCCTGATAGATAATTTTGCGTGTGTATTTCTGTTTGAGTGTGAGTTTCAATTTAAGTATGAGTTTGTATTTCTGTTTGAGTGTGAGTTTCATTTTAAGTATGAGTGTGTATTTCTGTTTGAGTGTGAGTTTCTGTTCGAGTATGAGTGTGTATTTCTGTTTGCGTGTGAGTTGCTGTTTAAGTATCAGTGTGTTTCATTTTAATTTTGAGTGTGTATTTCTGTTTCATTATAATTTTGAGTGTGTATATCATTCGAATGTAATCGAACCGATAGACATGATAAATTCAACGCAAGCATACAATAAATTAAAATACAAAAATTAAAAGCAGTCATACAATTAACCGATTACAAAAATTAAAAGCAGTCATACAATTAACCGATTACAAAAATATAGTGTTGATGTCCAAAAAGCTAACAAAGTTATTCTGAGAATAATAATCAATACCGTCGGTACCTCTCAGCGATCCTACACATCATGAGGGCGGTCTCTAGAAGATCAGGGTGATCCAAAGTAGGTAGCGAAGGAGCAAACCTAGCAATCTGCTCGTATCCTGAATAATCAGAACCACCTTGCGGCTCCACCCGAGGACCTCTCTCCGGCGCAGGACGACTGACGATGTACCATAGCCTCTTCCTCGCCCAAATGTAGTACATCGGTTCAGCACTCGGTCCACTACCACGGTACTCCGTGCTAAAAGGAGTGAACACGTGGCTTTCCCAATTCTGCCACAAGTGATCGTCCCACTTTAAGTCTGTGACCATCTTCTTCCCTACTTTTTTCGACTTAGGAGAGCGTATATCCTTACATACCCCATCTATCGAACGACACGGTCTGGGTAGTACGCCACAACCACGTCGAATGAAGCAAGGTTCAACTCAACATAAGTCACCTGCTGGAACGAAAAAGGGTCCCGTAAATGTATGAAGGGGAGGAACATGACCTGTAAATAAAAAAATTTAGCCCATTTATATTAGTAAAAGTACTCATAATTAAAATAATTAAAATGAACGAATATGACTTACATCTGCCTCGGTGCAAGTCGCCAGTGTGTGTCTCATCTGCATGCGCACCTCATGGGAGACACCAATCTTCCGCGGCGCATGTCGGCACATATGGGGCATGGATACGTCGTAACCCGGAAAAAGTGGAGCTCGAAGCTGAACAAAGTGTGCAAAAATCCACGACTCGAGCAACGCTAGAAACCCGCAAATGCCTCCCGTACCATGGAGAGATCCCTGACTAAGGGCGTGGTACAGCTGCGCTAAAACCAACTGGCCCCAGTTGTACATATGCAAACTCTGGTACTGGTTCACGAACTGGAGGTAATCTAATGGAATGCTGTTCCCGGTTTTGTTCGCGCATATAGTGGTACCTAACAAATATAGTATGTAGGCACGGGTGGCATGATCTACCTGGTCATCAGTGATCCTCCTATCACTATACTGAGAACTACTAAAAGTAGTACGCAGCCACCCTAGGTTCACACTACCAGCATTCCTAAGGTTTTTACTCAGCTCCGATTGTCGCACACCTAGCATGGCAGCATAAGTAGCAAGCCTCTCAACGTCAGAGTCAAAGGGTATAGCTGTGAAGGACCTACCTAAAACCGGTAGTCCAGTGATGACGTGGACATCGTCCAAGGTGACTGTCATCTCCCCGAACGAGAAATGGAAAGAAGAAGTCTCCTCATGCCACCGCTCTAAGAATGCCTCCACCAAATGGAGGTTCGTATGCCAGCGGGTGAGTGCATCGACGAGTGGACCGAATATAGTCTCCATCACCCTAGCCCGTACCCTGCTCTGCTTCGTAATGTCCCATCTCCGGAGACTGTCATACATAGCGAAGCATCGGAGAGTGACCCTATCCTGCAATATGTATAAAATATGTAAATTCGTAAAACAATAATAATTAAAAACATGTGTATCGAACACGTAAGAAAATTATAAAACAGTATAAAGGTGTAACACTTACATCTCCGTGATAGACGCTATAAGCCTCGTGCAGGGTGTAATCCGGGAAAAGTCCCGGAACATGCGACAGCACGGAATAAAAATCAACATCCTCACCCTCAAATGAGTGGGATGCTGCCTCTGGCGCGTGAGGTGCATCGGCCTCCGTATAGTCCGGTACATGAGATGCATCAGCCTCCATATACTGCGGTGCATCTACATCGTCATCATACTCCTCGTCAGGGGGATGCGACGTAAAAGCTGCCCCTGTGGGAGTAGGAATATAATCGCCGCCACGACGGAGACGTCGTCTACTACATGTACCGGGAACATGTTCCTCGCTCGGAGCAGCCTCCTCGGCCTCGGCCCGCGCTGTAGCCGCTGCTGCTGCCTCCTCGGCCTCGGCCCTAAGTTTTTTGAACGGATTTTTTGCTTTAATCTTGAATCGAGGCATCCTGTAAATACGACGCAAAAAAATATGTATTAGATTGCAAAACACCAAATGAATAAAAAAAACAACTTTGGGCCTCGTCGCAGGCCCAAAATGAGACATCTATTGGGCCTCGTCGCAGGCCCAAAATGAGACTGCCTTAAGGCGTCGTCGCATTTTGGCCATGCGACGAGGCCCTGTCTTCTTCGCACGAACGGCCTGCGACCAGGTCCCAACAGCAAGCTCGATTCAAAAACTCAACAACACCAAAACAGCCTCATTTCTAACAAAACCAAGCACCAAAACATAGATCCTAGCAATACTAACAACAATATAACACTAATCTAACAAAACAACACCTAAAATCATACAAAAATCGAACTTTTGAAATCGAAACCAAAAAAACTAAAAAACCTAGATTTGACAGTTTAGACCGAATGAAATCAAAAACAAATTACACCATGATGTTCGTATCGTTTACCTTTACGTTTTCTTCAGTTTAGATTCTTCAAAAATCGAATTTCAGAAATGGGTCCCACGGGTGCTTGAGAGGTTTCTAGAGAGAGGGAGAAAGAGAGGAAAAAAGTGGTGAGAGATCTATCAAACGCTTTTATAGCTAGGTTTTCTGAAAAGGGTAAAATGGTCAAAATTTAGATGCGAGATCTATCAATTAGGTATAAGATCTAGCGGTTCAAGATCTATAAAAATGTGTATTATTTCTAGCGTGACCCTTTAAAGATTATTGTTTCTTTTTAAAAGTACCCACTCAAATTTCGTTTAATGGGGTTCGTTCCGTCATTTCGAAGTTCGTATACATCATCATTAAAAGAGTTTCATCCCGGCTTAATGAGCTGCCAACTCGTTTGGTGACTCTGTGAACAATCATTCAATTCTCGAGCTTCTAAAAACTGAGATATGGGTGAATCTGTTGACTCGGTGTCTGTCGACATTGGCATAAGTCCTGTTGATGGGAAGGTAACAAATTTAAACCCATTAAGCAAAATCGTATATTTCAAATGTGCCAGTTAATTTTTATTCTTTATCATGTATTTATAATTTTGTAGGAGTTTGTGGTGAAAACAAGCAAGGGCTCAGTATCTGTTCTTGTGTGTGGTGATCTGGAGAAGCCTGCTTTAATTACTTACCCAGATGTTGCTCTCAATTGTATGTTTTTTAGAACCCAGACCATGTTTTAGGCCCAATTCGTAGTTTCTGTTGCCACCTTGAAGATGTTTGAAAGGGTTTAGAAGATTTGAATACACTTATTATAATGATTGACTTATCTTGCTCTTCAGCTGAGGTTGTTTCCTTATATAAATTTCTCTATCTTTTTTTTTAGATACAACTTGCTTCCAAGGTCTATTCTTTTGCCCAGATGCAGCATCTTTGTTATTAAATAAGTTCTGTGTATATCACATTGATGCTCCTGGGCACGAGGTCAGCATCATAATTGGACTTTTCAGCTTTTTAGTTTACATGTTCTTTAAGATGATGCTTATGAGTTTTTTTTCCGCCATTTGGTTAAGGGTTTTTGCAGTTGGGAGCTGATGTGATTTCTTCTAATGCGCCGGTGTTAAATGTGGATGATCTTGCTGATCAAATTTCCGAAGTGCTCGACTATTTTGGGTAAGTAGGTGTTTGTTGAAATCAGTCTCTCTTTTCTTTTTCTTTGTGGTTATAGTTATACCTTTGTTGTAGAAGTGATCGAGACAATGGAAATTATTAAGTTTGAAATTGATGATCTTGTTGTTGTACTTTTTATTTTTGTTGGCTTGAATGGTTTAATTTTGTTATTACAATGATTTTATGTTATATTTGTATTTGCTTTGGTGTAGAACAAATATTTTTTGGTTCACAATTTAGTGTCGTCACAGCCTATCCCTAAATTTTGAGTCGATGGATATGTACGATACGAATTGTTCTACGTAGTAGAATAAGGAACGACTTCACCCCCGATTGAACTTCAATGAAAATACCGTGGCAAATGATATGGAACAAGATTCTGTTCTCGTTGTTAGTCTATGTTGATCTTTAGTTAATTGGGTTGGCTTTGAAATCAGGCTTACAAGAGTACTGTGCTTGGGAGTTACAGCAGGTGCTTATATCCTCACACTCTTTGCAGTAAGTGTAATGAATCTATTGATGTTATGAATTTTAATATCTTTATCTACACTGATTGCTTGTAGAGAGAACATACTTGAAGAAGAAAAGTTACTACCACTTTTCTTTCCTTTAAACTCTGAAGAAGCACTTTAAAAGATGTGCTAAAGACAAAATAGATACATCTTGATCTCTTTAAACATATCCCGATCCTTGTCTATAGTAGAACAAAGAAAGACGAGAAGTAGTTTTCATATTCTGAATTTTTTCACCAGTAAATTCTGTTTCAGAAATTGGAAAAATTGACGCTTTGGTTTGTGACAGATGAAACATAAAGAGCGTGTACTCGGGTTAATTCTTGTTTCCCCTATATGCAAATCGCCTTCATGGGCCGAATGGCTATACAACAAGGTGCTAATGAACCTGTTATACTTCTATGGGATGTGTAACGTACTGAAAGAGTGTCTTCTTCAGCGTTATTTCAGTAAGGTACTTAATCATTTTGCTGTGTGGTCTTTTTAAAGAACATCACTTTGTGTTAGAATTACAGTTTGTAGAATCTCGTATAGGAGCTTAGGAACGGGATACGTGGTGCGGAATCCGAAGTCCTTGAAGCCTGTCGTAGGGTGAGGCAACACATATTTTTAAGCGCTCTTCTAAAAAATGCTTTTTTTTATTTCTTCGTCTGATTTTTGGGTATTTGGCCTGAAGTTGCTTGATGAAAGGCAAAGTTCAAACGTTATGCGGTTTCTTCAAGCAATCAATGAGTAAGTTCATTTATTAACCTTAGCTCAGTATTCGACACATGAGTTTGTAAATTGAGTATGGAAGTTGCTTTGCAGGAGACATGACCTTACCGAAGGCTTAAAAAGGTTGCAGTGCAAAACACTTGTTATCGTTGGTGAAAGTAGTCCGTTCCTTGCTGAATCCTTCCACATTAGCACCAAAATGGGCAAAAAACAGTGTTCTCTCGTTGAGGCCGGTTGCTTCTCAGATTCTTGCTATTGTTTAGCCTTGATGCATTGTTAACTGACCTATCCCATGAACAGAAATTCGATTTGAATAATAAACGTTTCAACTCACAAAATACTGATAATTAAAACTAGAACCTGCAAGATAGAAGTATTGTTGAAGCACGCTAGTAGGCCTATCTGAAAGGTTTTTTATTAAAACAAAAGGCCAAAGAGTTCTGGTTGATAGGCTGAGGAGAAATTTTCACACACTGACAACTTAGTCTAGGAAGAGATTTGCACAGAGAAAACTTGCAGGTTCTTTTACCTAAAATATGGAAAAAAAGGTTCAAGCATAAGACATGGTCTGATTTATTGTTTGTCTTGCAGGTTCAGGCAAGCGGGTCATTGGTAACAGAAGAAAGTCCAGTGGCAATGATAATTCCAATTGAATTCTTTTTAATCGGTATCGGATATCATAAACAAACCAACCTCGCTTCTTCATCAAGTAACAGCTCGAATCCCATAAGTCCCTCGAGCCATTCTTGCATTGCACCGGAGCTTCTCTCTCCCCAAAGTCTGGGAATCAAGCTTAAACCAATCAAAACACGCACCCGGGTTCCGTAGGCTGGCAACTACCACAAGACCTATTTGTGCACACTGTGTAGCGTTTCTATACTATAAAAGTTACATTTCGGTGATTATGAAATTGATTGATTTTGTATGTAGATAACATAGAATGTAACTGAAGTCATTAGAATCATTCTTTTGTATTCATTATAAACGCACTATTTGGTTATCAAAATAGTTTGAAGTTATCTACATTATATAGATATGCAGGCCAAGCTAGCATATTCTTTCATTAATGAAAAATAATTAAGAGTCAAATTACAAATCGGCTATCTTTACCTTCATAGTCTTAAAAGATAAACTAAATCTAACAAATGTGGTTGGCTCATTTGACTATCACCATTTTATACCTATAGTTTTTAAATTTTAAAATATTTGATGGAATTCGTAGATTCCAAAACATTACTACTTTCGTTTCAAAATACGTATAGTTCCATAATAGATGGGTATATAATATAACTTTTAATATTATTTATTAGATGAAGTTATTTTTTTCATCGTGTTATTATTTTTTCCATTATTTAAAAAAAAATCAACACATCTTTTTATTTTTTAGCTTTCTTTTAAGTTCTAATTTATATTGTTATGTCATTCTCTTCCTATTACTCTTATTATTTACACACATACTTTTTTTTATATTAAACGTAAAATCTTCTAAATTAAACGAAAAAAAACTCAAAATTCCTAACAAAATATTTCAAACTTTTAAAACTCAATGGAATAAGAAAATAAAAAATTATAACATCATCCAAACCAAAAAAAAATTTAATTTTGTTTTCAAGTACAACATTCATTAAATATCAAACCGAAAATCTCGATTTTATATATAAGATTCCAAAAGCATATCTCGAATCTTCCGGAATTAATTTTCTTTTCTAAAAATTCCGAGATATACCATCAAAATCATCCGTTATAGTTTATTTTAAAAACATTTATTTTTTAATGAACGAAGAGAGATAATGGAGATAAGGTAAGTTTACAAAAACTAAATCTTTCGAAAGGGCTTGGTTTGAAAGAGACCACGAAAAAAACGATTTTATTTTATTTTAAAAAAGGTAAAATTATTTAATTGAGACCAAAATAAAAACGGTATATATAATCGTGTAGCACAGAAGTACGTAAGTGTTAATAGCTAAATCTAGTAAGTAATGTTAATAGAGCCGTGGTAGAAATAAAATAAACAAAATTTAATATAAATCACGTACCACAATGATAACGTAAAACCATATTTTTTTTATATTCATATCAGGTAAGTAAGTATTTTTTTAAATAGAAGAAATAACAGAACCCAAAAACGATTTGAAATGTGAGAAAAAAAAAATAGTAGAAGAAATATTCACCCTTATTTATTATATTCTGTTAATTAGATATTTTCAATTTTTTTATATATAAAAAAAGTAATTATTAGCTAGGGTCATGCTAGAAATAAGACACATTTTGATAGATCTTAAACCGCTGGATTTTATATCCATTTGATATATTTCTCACCTAATTTTGGACCAATTTATCTTTTTCAGATACCTAGGTATAAAAGGGTTTGATAAATCTCTCACCATTTTTTCCTCTCTTTCTCTCTCTCTAGAAAGCTCTCAAGCACATCGTTCGACCCATTTCAAAAACTCGATTTTTGAAGAATCTAAAGTCAGGAAAACATAAAGGTAAGTAATACAAACATCGTGGTATAATTGCTTTTAGATTTCGTTGGGTATAAACTACTGAAATGAGGTTTTTAAGTTTTTTAGGTTTCGATTTAAAAAGTTCGATTTTTGTATGATTTTAGGTGTTGTTTTGTTAGATTAGTGATGTATTCTTGTTAGTTTTGGTCGGATCTATGCCTATGTGTTTGATTTTGTGTGAAATGAGGTCTCTTTGATAGGTTTCTAAATTTGGGGTTTGGGTTCTGTTCGTAGCACGATCGTGCTACCAATTTGGTTATGGTCGCACGATCGTGCGACCAAGATAGCATATCGTCGCATGCGACAGATAGTTTAAGATGTCGCATGCGACAGACAGTTTAAGCTGTCGCATGTGACAGACAGCTTAAGCTGTCTCATGCGACAGACAGGTGAAGTTGTCTCATGCTAATCAACGCCTTTTATGAATGTTTATTTGGTTTTGTTTCACTAATACATATTTTTTTATATTGTCTTTACAAGATGGGACGGATCAAGCAGACAGTTAAAATCCGTTCAAGAAAATGAGGGAACGTGATCGTTTGGCACGTGAGGCGGAAGTGGCGGCAGAGGGTAGAGTTTTGCCCGAGCCCGAGGATGTACAAGAAGGTCCCAACGAGGGACATACTCCTGGTACGCGTACTAGACGACGTCTCCGTCGTCATGGCGATTACATTCCTACTACTGATGGTAGCACATGGGCAGGTTCTTTTTCTCAGCCACCTGACTTTTCTTACGATGACGATGCAAATGTACCGGATGATATGGAGGGGGTGGAGCGGGAGGAGGCCCATGATACCTCACATTCACAGTACGAGGACGATGCACCTCACGCACAGAGGCAGCATCCCACGCACCCGAGGGTGAGGATCAGGATTTTTTGTCGGTGCTGCCGCATGTCCTGGCTCTCTTTCCGGATTACACCCAACATGAGGCTTTCAACGTCTAACATGGAGATGTAAGTATTATACCTTTATATTGTTTTATCACTTTCTTACGTGTTCGATACATATGTTTATAATAATTGTTTTTCACGAATTTACGTGTTTAATACATATTGCAGGATAGGGTCACCCGGCGATGCTTCGCTATGTACGACAACCTCCAGAGATGTGACCTAACACAGCAGAGTAGGGTATGGGCAAGGGTGATGGAGACTATTTTTGGCCCGCTCGTCGATGCACTCTACCGCTGGCATACGAACATCCATTTCGTGGAGGCATTCTTAGAGCGATGGCATGAGGAGACTTCTTCATTCCATTTCTCGTTCGGGGAAATGACAGTCACCTTGGACGATGTCTACATCATCACTGGATTACCGGTTGTAGGTAGGTCGTTTGATGCTTTACCTTTTGACTCAGAGGTTGAGAAGCTTAGTACTTATGCTGGCATGCTAGGTGTACGACCATCTGAGTTGAGTAAAAACCTTAGGGATGCTAGTAGTGTGAACCTTGGGTGGCTGCGCACTACTTTTAGTGGTGCTAAGTATAGTGATAGGAAGATCACGGATGAGAGTTTAGAACATGCCACCCGTGCCTACATCATGTATTTGTTAGGTACCACCATATCTGCCAACAAAACCGGCAACAACATTTCTTTAGATTACCTCCAGTTCGTGAACCAATATCAGGGTATACATAGGTTCAACTGGGGTCAGTTGGTTTTAGCACAGCTGTACCACTCCTTTAGTCAGGGATCTCTCCATGGTATGGGAGGCATTTACGGTTTTAGAGGGATGCTCGAGTCGTGGATATTTGCACACTTTGTTCAGCTCTGAGCTCAACTATTTTGCGATTACGACATATCCATGCCCCATATGTGCCGACATGCGCCGCATAATATTGGTGTCTCTCATGATGTGCGCAGGCAGATGAGACATGCACTTTCGACGTGCACGGAGGCAGATGTAAGTCATATTCGTTCATTTTAATTATAAGTACTTTTATTAATATAAATGGCTAAGTTGTTCATTTTTTTATTTACAGGCCATGTTCCTTCCCTTCATACACTTTCGGGACCATTATCCGTTCCAGGGGGTGACTTGGGTTGAGTTGACGCTTAAGGCGTTCGACGTGGTTGTGCCGTACTACCCAGACCGTGTCACTCGACAGATGGGGTTTGTACAGCTGATTCCTAAGGATATACGCCCTCCTAAATCGAAAAAAACAGGGAAGAAGATGGTCTCCAGATACCCATGGGATGGGCACTTGTGGAGGGATTGAGACAACCATGTGTACACTCATGATGGCACGTTGTACCGTGGTAATGGAGAGAGTGCTGACCCGATGTACTACATTTGGGTGAAGAGGAGGCTGTGGTACATCGTTAGCAGTTCTGCACCAGCTAGAGGTCCTCGGTTGGAGCCGCAGGGTGGTGTTGACTTTGCAGGATACGAGCATATTGCTCGGTTTGGTCCATCGATACCGACTCTGGAGCACGATGATCTTGTAGATACCGTCCTTCATATGTGCCAGATTGCCGAGAGGTATAGACGTCACTGATTATTGCTCGCAGCACACCTTAGTCAGACTTTCCGATGTTAGCACTATAGTTTTGTAACCGGTTTATTTTATTACTGCTTCTATTTAGTGTATTTGATGACTGCTTTTATTTATTGTATTTTAATTAATTAATTAGCACTACTTTTATATATCACTTAGCCCTAACCCCAACCTCCCACAAATCAAATCAAATCAAAATTATATTATCATATTAACAAATTGACATCTTAAAAGATAGAAAAAAAGCACTGGTTTTGTTGATCGATAGTAATCCGAAAAGACTCAAATCTACTTTTAAATGTCACTTAGCCCTAACCCCAACCACCCACAAATCAAATCAAAATTACATTATCATATCAACAGATAAACATCTAAAAAAATCATATCAACCGTTAAACATCTAAAAAGACAGAAAAAGAAAGCATTGGTTTTGTTGTTCGAACATAAGAAACATAACAATGGCAGTTTTGTCTTCTTCAAGAAGATGTTCCGCTCTCACTATTTTACCTCTCTATTTTTATTATAACGCTCGATTGTTCCTACTCTCCACAACATTCATGTTGTGTTAATTAATAATAAGGTAATTTCAGCGACAGTTGAATGCTCAAGCTGTGTAGTAACAATTAGAGCTTCTACCATTGAAAAACATTATACGGTAAGTTTTACCTTTATTTTTTATATTATTTCTTTTCATAGTATATCATTTTATTATCCACTCGTAGCATACCTTTAGTACGAAATATAATGTCAACTTAAAATGAAACACACACTCATACATAAAATGAAACACACACACTCATACTTAAACTAAAACACACACTTGTACTTAAACTGAAACACACACTCATACTTAAAATGAAACACACTTTTCATACTGGAAATGAAACATACATTCATACTTAAAATGAAACACACACTAATGATAAAACTGAAGCACACACTCATACTTATCTATCAGGCCAGTTCCATTTCATCAACTTCCGTTATTCTTTCGCATCCTTGTAGTCACTGATTTCCTCTAGCCGGATATAAAAAATGTCTCCCGCTCATTCTCAAAAAATCAAAAAATACCGCTCATTCTCAAAAATAAAAAATATCGCTCATTCTCTAAAATAAAAAACTCCCGCTCATTCTCAAAAATCAAAACTCCCGCTCATTCTCGAAAACTAAAATCTCCCGCTCATTCTCTAAAATAAAAAACTCCCGCTCATTCTCAAAAACTATAAACTCCCGCTCATTCTCAAAAAATCAAAAACTCCCGCTCGTTATAAAAAATCAAAAACTCCCGCCAAACTTTACTTCCCTATTTAAAGGGACTTCATAACCTTTTACATTCATAGAAACTTCTCAAACATAAACAGTTTAACAAATGGAGTTTACTTCTCATGAAGACTACCATCTGCTTGAGGCGGTGAAGATTGCCCACCGAGAGATGGGGGAAGATAGTAGCGATGTTTTTTTTAATCGAGTGCTTTGTAAGATGTACTACAGCTACGGCCGTTTACAAACTTGAGGTCTCCTCGTGTGCAACCGTGAACAAATCAAGTAGAGGTACCTTTTTTGTAAATCGCTCCAGCGTTTGTTCTTTTTGCCATATAAAATTAAGCAAGAAGCGGCCGTCGTCTGGAACATGACTGTGGTAGACTACATCACTAAGGATATGGTAGCGTATCTTCAAGATATGATTACGGAAAGGGGGGAGGGGGTTGATTCTAACGACAACTTGGGATATGAATTCGATGATTGGGCATTTTGGTTGTTGGCATCTAGTTGTTTAATTATTTTCTTATGTTTGTTTAAGTTAAGGTGTTAACTTGTTGTTTTCATTTTTATGTATTTCCTTCAAGTGTACTTGTTGTTTTCCCATTTCCTCTTTCCCCTTTTTAATGGTACTTTACTCCAACAAATGTATAAACCGCGTTCTTTAGGCCATATATGCTCTCTGTTTGAAAAATAAGGCCAAAATTTTGGCCTTACGTCGCATGCGACTACCATCAAAGACGTTCGCATTTTTGGAGTGCGATATATACTCTCTGCCTGAAATTCAGGGCCAAAGTTTTGGCCTTACGTCGCATGCGACATGGACAAAAGACAGTCGCGTTTTCGAAGGGCGATATACTCTCTGTCTGAAAAATAAGGCCAAAATTTTGGCCTTTCGTCGCACGCGACTACCCTCGAAGACGTTCGCATTTTTGGAGTGCGATATATGCTCTCTGTCTGAAAAATAAGGCCAAAATTTTGGCCTCATGTCGCATGCGACTACCATCAAAGACGTTTGCATTTTTGGAGTGCGATATATGCTCTCTGCCTGAAATTCAGAGCCAAAATTTTGGTCATTAGTCGCATGAGATGGGACCCAAATTGCGTCGCGTGCGACCAATGTTTTATTTGACTTAAAATCTAACATTTCAATTAATCACGTCAACTATAATACATAACACATTAGTAGTCATTTTCCTACTATATTACATCAAAATTACATTAACTATATTACATGAAACGTTAGGCAAAATAACTTAAAACGTTGTACAAAAGCATTTCAAACGTCGTCTCTAGTCAAATCTGTTACATGTGGTTTTTCGTTCAAGTTTATTTTCCTTGCGGGCATTATCTGTGTAAATTTGTTCAACCGCCGGTAGTAGGTATGCGCCCATTGATTCGCTTCTTCGGTTGCATAAGCGGCCCAACAAGGGTATAATGGAGGCAACGGTCCATCGGGTGGAGTAGTAATCTACAAGAAAAAAGAATAAATGAATGCATTAGTAATGATAGTGTAAGAAATTTGGATTGGAAACGAAATATACTTACATTAACAAAGTGAAATCCATGCACGAAAGCTATCCCAACTTCCATGATCGTTGAATTGTTGATGGGTGGCTTTACACGGATTGGTAGATACGTTAACGAGGCTGCTTGCGATACATGATATACCATGCATTGATACCTTATCGCGATGACTAGTCCAATGTCCGGAAATGTCATCCAATAGTGGCTACTAGGGTTGGGCTTGAAGTAATCTAACCTATGTACCAAATCGTTAAACACCTTTGGCGAACCATATACATCCAACCAACATGCACGGTTGTCCCGCAACTCCTTCAACAACTCGCGTCTAACATCCTCCCATCTATCTTCGTCGTTGTATATTGAATGCGCTACGGAACGATATCCGCATTGTCCCTCCGGAAGAACGTCAACTAATTTTAAAATGTAAGTGTGTAGAAAGGCCGGGATGCAATCCGGATATAATGTTAACTTTCCATCCTTAACAATTTTCTTAGGCCTTCAAACTTTCTTTTTTGCTAATGGAGGTTTGGGTGGTACGATGGGAACCACTTTGGATACGGCCGTGCTCCCTAATGTTTTTACGCGTGTACTACCTACCGAGTTAGCCGGAGCACTAACACTAGCGGTTTGTTCAATGGGATATTCCCACGAACTAGAGTTCGGTTTAGTCGATTTATCAACGCCTCCCTTTGGTCTACCCTTAGCTCTAACCGCTTCTTTAGGATCTTGAATATGACTTGTCTCGGGCCTCAATATTTGGATTACCCTATTGATAATGTGGTCTTGTTGGTCGGGTCGGAAACTACGAATGAAGTTGTCAATTAAGGAAAGTTTTTTTTGCAATTCCTCTTCGCGAGAGCTAGGATCTCTATGCACAATATCTAATATTTTCCAAAAGATATCCATGTCTTCTAAAGGGATGCACCTACCATCTCTAGCTATAAACGCAATTTCACATGCACAAGGTAAACCATGTGTTTTCCTAAGGAAACAACCTCCACATGCTACCCGATCTACTCCTATATTTCGAGCACGTACAATAGCAACCATTAGTATCTTTAGCCCCGCATGTGACACATGACCTTTAAGATTTTTGGTCAAAACACCATCAAAGCCGGGAATTGTTCTAAACTTACTTCGCTCGAATGATTCGACGATACCCGCATGCTGCTTCGTTAATAAGTTATGAATTTTTTCCCAAAAAAGCTCAAAGTTGCATTGATTCGTCCCAAGATATTTTTTTAGGGACGAGTGAGCACCCTCTGCCCTACATAGTACAAGTAATAAATTATCAACTTATTTGAAACTAGATAAAATAACTCAACGAAAAATAGGATAAATGTACTAACCTATTTGTAGTTGTTTGGCCATAATGCTTAATCATGTTCGTTCGGTACGCAAGGAACTTGTCACCATATTTCGTTATCCACGAGTCCATAACACACGCAAAACACTCCAGTTTAGATGCAAACATCTCCTTCAGTGTATCTAGATTATTTTGGTAACTCTCAAACGTGTTCGCCTCCGCAACGTAGCCGTAAAATTCGACAAATTGTTTCGCTACCGCATCATCGTGCAATATCCTCCTGACCGCCCCAAGAATGTTCTTACTAATGTGCCACATGCATAACAAGTGGTGCGTTTCCAGAAATTTTTTATCGATCGCTCGCATGAGAGCTAACTCTCGATCGGTAACAATAATGGATGGAAATGCGCACACGCTATCCATCATCAAACCACGAAGAGTTTCCAAAGCCCATACGTAGTTTCCAATCTTCTCTCCGCTCATAAATACGTACGCAACGGTAAATGTAATGGAAGTCGACGTTAAACCGACAATCTCTAATAACGGCATCTTATACCTAGTCGTCTTGTACGTACAATCCATGAATAATACGTTCGGGAATGTACGTAATAAGTCTACGCTAGTAGGATGTGCGAAGAAAAAGTCAGTGATCACCTTTGAATCTTCTTTCAAACGCTCCCACGTCGAGTATCCATTCTCCTTCAACTTCGTCAAAAGATATTGCATTTGCGTTTGTCCCATGTGCTCAACATCCCGATGTTTTTGGCGGCAATTGTAGATTGCACGCATGTTCGAAATGTTCTCGGGATATTGGTACTTCAAACCACTATATATCTCCCTATGGCGCGAACCGAGGTGAGACAAACTACGAACTAGTTCCTCTTCATCCAGTTTTAGCCTACAAGCGCGGAGTGACCGTCTAGGCGAACGTAGGGTTCATGATTGTGAGTACCGTTTATCACCTCCAAACGCCATTTCATGGCTAGTACGTCGATCAGATGACCTTTTAGCGCAAACGGACAATTACATTTCTTCGTCGATGTCTTCCTCTTTTTCAAAGTTTCCGGTTTCGCCTTTGATACGAATATACCGTATCGCTCGCAAACGTACTCTAACCTAGGAGTCCTTCTCCATTTCCCGCTATCGTAGAGCTTTCTAATTGTGACAAACTTGATCTTCTTCGATTCAATGTCCATGAAAGCATCCAATTCGTCTTTAGTAAATAATCTATCCGTGTTGAATATTTTACTGTAATCGGCATCCATAAATGGAGGCTGGACAGGTTCCTCCTGCAAAATATAAAATTGAAAACTATAAGTTTATATAACACTGTTGTCGCATGAGACATGTCTTCAGTGCCGTCGCACGAGACATGCCTCTAGTGTCGTCGCATGAGACAGACTTTTGTATTCATCTCATGCGACAGATACAGTTAACAAGTCGCACGATCGTGCGATGATGAAGTTGTTCGTCACACGAACAGCGTGCGACACGACCGAAAACCGAAATACAGGGTTTCGGTTCTTACCTCCATCCGGTAAGTTTCCTCCTCGTCTAGTAAGTCTTCTAGAGACACGCCCATCTCTTCATTGTCCATAGATACTCCGATTGGGTTTGGGTAAAAAAAACCTAACTTTTTCGGTTTAATGGGTTTAGAGTAGTAGATTTTAGTACAAAACTTGTAGATCTAGCGTAATAGCGGATAGATTTCAGAATTTCGGCTGATTTGGAGTGTAAATGGCATGAATGTAGAAATCTAGAGGGAGAAAGAGCAATTTTAAAATTTCAACTTTGAGTTTGAAAAAGAAAAAATTTGGAATTTCAACCTTGAATTTGAAAAAGAAAGGAATAGAATAAGAGATCTATGAAAATATATATTATTTCTAGTCTTGCCCATTTTAATATTGCATAACTTAAAAAACGAAATGTATTTGGAAAGGGCTATAAAACTAATCTACGACGGATGGAAACTAGTGCTGTCATGACAGCAACCAAAACGTAGATATGAGTCCATTAGATATTAGTCCATCATTAAATATAGTTCAAACATTTTAAATGACGCATCTTTGTGATTACTGCATATGCCATCTAGGTGACAACTTCATTTTATATGACATTAGTAAACCGAATCTCATTGGTTAGAATTTTAAACCAATTTTTTTATTGGTTAAAAGAAACAAATTTGACCAAAATATGGAGTAGTATAATCCAAGTCAATCATTAAATATAGAGTATCCAAGCCCAACTTTTTAATGAGAAAAGTACCGGTAAATACCTTCTCAACTATGGTATTACCCGGCGGTACCCGTTTTTTGGATAGTGTAACTTGATACCTTAAACTGAAATTTGGACAAAAATACCCCCGACTAAAAGAAGGCGCGCGCTGAAAAAAAAAAAAAAAAAAACTGGTACAATTCTCGAATTGCTTGCAAATTCTCAGGATGCGAATTGCTTGCAATTTCTGAACGATTCTCATGATAAGATGCGAATTGCTTGCAATTTCTGAACGATTCTCATGATAAGATGCGAATTGCTTGCAACTCTCAAGATTTCTGAACGATAAAAAAAAAAAAAAAAAACTGGTACAATTCTCAAGATGCGAATTGCTTGCAAATTCTCAGGATGCGAATTGCTTGCAAATTCTGAATGATTCTCAGGATAAGATGCGAATTGCTTGCAATTTCTGAACGATTCTCATGATAAGATGCGAATTGCTTGCAATTTCTGAACGATTCGCATGATAAGATGCGAATTGCTTGCAATTTCTGAACGATTCTCATGATAAGATGCGAATTGCTTGCAACTCTCAAGATTTCTGAACGATAAAAAAAAAAAAAACTGGTACAATTCTCAAGATGCGAATTGCTTGCAAATTCTCAGGATGCGAATTGCTTGCAAATTCTGAATGATTCTCAGGATAAGATGCGAATTGCTTGCAATTTCTGAACGATTCTCATGATAAGATGCGAATTGCTTGCAATTTCTGAACGATTCGCATGATAAGATGCGAATTGCTTGCAAATTTCTGAACGATTCTCATGATAAGATGCGAATTGCTTGCAACTCTCAGGATTTCTGAACGATAAAAAAAAAAAAAACTGGTATGAAAGAAAAAAAACTGGTACAATTCTCAAGATGCGAATTGCTTGCAACTGGTGAAATTTTATTTTTAAAAAAAATAAAAAAAAATCATAAATGGATCTAGTTTTGTTCATTTTTAAAAAACAAAAGTAATGGTACTTTCATTTATTTTTTTCGAGCTCCGGTTCGAAAGATACGAATCTTTTAAAAATAAAATTAAAGGAAAAGTAGGAAAGAGAAGGAAAGAGAAGGAAATAGAAATTTTGGTTACGTGGCTGTTCATGAATGGTGAGGGTAGTTAGGGTATTAAAATAAAGTTAGGTTGTAAGTGACAATAAGGTAGTTGAGTTGGGTATTAAGTAACAATTGATCAAACCTTGGGTGGTAAGTGACAATTGAATAGTTGAGTAGGTACCTTTGGTATAATTTCCCCTTTTTAATACTCGAAACTAGGATGGGAATGGTTCGGGCTCGGGCAGATCTGTTTGGCCCCTTTTTTTATTCGAATTTAAACTGGTTTAATATACTTGAACCCCAGCCTGGTCGGTTTATGTCTGCGGATATGTTTTTTATTATTTTAAATTTGATTTATTTTTAATTTAAAACAAAAATTTAAGATATAAATTTTTAAACCAACCTCCTAAAATACAATAGCAGAACAAAATAGCAGAAGAGAAAAATATCCAAAGAACTTGGAAAAGGTAAAAATTAGGATCGAGAGCATATATATATACAAAGATTTGAAAAAATAATATATTTATAATTTATGAAATTAGTTTATAGAAAAAAATATAATTAATAAATATATTATTAACTCTAAAAATAAAATAATAATTAGTCAAAGACCCTATATTATATATTATTGGTAAACATATAAATCTTCTTGTAATTAATAAGTATATATTTTTAGTTATATTTAAATTTACAATTATTTTTCAATACATTTTTTATTTTTTATATATAATTTATATTTGCGGGTCGGGTCGAATTGGACAAATTAAAAATTCATATCCGACCCGACCCGCCTACGGATCACTATTTATATACCCGTATCCACCCCATTAAATGTTTGAGATGGACCGACCAGATTAGACCGGTCAGACCAGTTTGGACCGACTCAGACCAATTGTCACATACTCAAAACTTTCAAATTATCTTTTTAAGTACCTAACTATTTAATAATACTTTAAACATTTTCAACTAATTACCTAAATCATTTTTTAATAAAATAAACTAATATTTAACCAAAAAAAACTCTAATAACTTTAAAGCTTTCCATTTTCAAATATAGTTTTTTTAGAACTTTTTATTTATTTCAGATTCTAGAATCCGATTTCGTCTCGATTGCTGTTGTTTGGTTCGATAAATATTTTCTTATTTTGTAATTTCGTAATTATATACCGAGAACATATCCGTTTAAGTTTCCGTTTTCTTTTCAAATTCATGTTTAGAATCGTTTTCGAAAGAATACAAAGGTCAGATTCATGTTTCATTCATATGAGTAAGTATTCATTTTTTTTGCTAATTAGTTATAAACTCGTGGTTTTTCTATTTTTTCTTGAGTTATGAGGTATTTTTATGTTTTAAATTTTTTGAGAAATGTACTTTATAGTTTACAAATATGATTTTGGGAAGATGCAAGAAGTTAAGTATATTAGACACAAGACTTGCATAGTTACCTTACGTTTCACATGCGAGACATATCTTCGATAATATTGATATATGCGAGACTATATTAAGTGAATGCAAGACTATAACATGTATTATATGAGAGATGCGAGACTTGCACATACACCATATATGCGAGACTTATATACGCGAGACATGCACATGCATCATAATGTTGATAGATACGAGACTATAGTAGATAGATGCAAGACTATAACATATATTATATGATATGTGCGAGACATGCGCATGCATCATAGATGCGAGATCCGTCTATTCTCCTACGTTTGAGACGCGAGACGCATTTGGTATGATGTTGTTAAATACGAGATTATATATGTATATTTGTGAAGCAAAAATCACCTAACCTTATGACACTTAGAAAATTTTGTATAATAAATATTAACAGCGACATATTGGAAGAACTTGAAATGAATGTGGGAAGAACACTTGTATTTTATTTATGATGTGGATTGCAAAATGACACATCTTCCTGTTGCTGCTATTCTCTTAGCTTTCACCCAACATTACAAAGGAGACACTATCTTCTTATAAAATGGTCTTAACTTTGAGGGGTCGTTGGTTGTTGCCTCCTTATCGATGCAACCTTTTCTGGCTCTCGGGATTCTTTATCAGACAGAGGTACGTCTTGGGGTTTGCTTTATCATACAATGTCAGACATAGCTTTCGTATATTATCATACACGATTTTCGTACACTTTGACAACACTCTGGAGAGGGAGGAACAACAGAAACTAAGTGTTTGTTGGCTAATGATTGTTAAGGTGTCAAGCACATGCTCGTTGCGAGCTTATTGCATGGGTTTGCGAGACACTCCTTTCAGATTGCAATGAGGAACCAAATGAGGCTTGGCTAAGTCGGGTAAGCTTTGGGATGAGGATTCCTCCATATTGGGCCAATTATAGCAAACTTGGCCTCAAGTGACCAGATGGTCGTAGAAGGCCATCAGGATAATTTTGGCCATGTCCCAAGGTAAAATTAGCCAAGTTGGCCTAGTTGACCATTTTGGCTTTGGCAAAGATGGCCACTTTGGTCTTGTCCAAGCTGGTCGAGCTGACCGTTTTGGCCTTGGTCAAGTGGCCAAGGTGGCCACCAAGGTTGAGCTTTTGGGATTTGAGTTTGGAATTCCGGCCAAGTTTTTCTAGTTGTCCGATGTAGCATGGTTTGGTAACTTGGTCTTTTGTTTGGCTTGTTTACTTAGATTTATTTGTGAGGCAAGCATGGCCAGTGCACGGAGAAAGCTTGGCTAGGTCTTGAAGCAAGCTTGGCCATGTCTCGAAGCAAGCTTGGCCATATCTAGAGGCAAGCTTGGTAATTTCTTGAGGAAAGCTTGGTCAAGTCTTGAGACAAGTTAGGTTATGTCTCGAGGAAAGCTTGGGTTGCATTTGGCCATTATGCCAAGTTTGGGTCATTCTAGATTATATACAACTAAAATATACGAGTCTGGAGTAAGATACTACATGAAATACTACTTCAACAAAACCATGCGAGACAACTGCAACTACAATATGCGCGACAAGAGAAAAATACTACAAGGGATAGTATTGGAACTAGTACACACAATACTAGAAAAAATACTACATGCGATACTACAATAACTACAACATGCAATACTAGAACAAATACTACATGCAAGACCAAAGCTTAAGTCATACCTTTATCAAATTATTTGTTGTTGGTTTTGATTTAATTTACCCATTTTTCTTGAATGTTCGTCTAGAAAATATGTTTTAATGACCAATGACTCAACTTCTTCACCACAATATATCTAAGTTTGAAGCCTTTTTTAGAGCTCAAAATAAATTTCCTCCTCCCCGTGCTATCAACCAAATATATTCTTTACACATTTGGTGGTGAGTTTAATAGGTTTGGACCCCAAGAGGAGCATTTTTTATTATCAAGTATTGTTTGATTATTTATATTTAGATTATTCTTCCATAGATCATATGTATCCTTTGATACAATATAGAATGTCGTTATTTTAGCAGTTTCCATGTGTGCATCCCTAATGGCGTGATCATTTTTCATCAAGTTAATAATGCTGACTAGAACCTATATGTAATGATATACTTTAAGAACCAGTTTATATGTAAGAAAATGTGAGATAAGACATAATCAATTTGTGTGAGATGTGAGACTATGCTATTATGAAATATGTAAGATTTTATATATGCAAGATAAGAAATAATGCACATGTTAAAGATGTGAGTCCAGTTATAAGAAAATAGGCAAAACCATTTGTAAGAAAAACAGGTGAGACTAATGCAATGGACATATACAAAACCTTACGTGAGATTAGACATAAGGGACATGAGATACATGCGAGACATCGTAAAAAACATATAACGCACAAACATACGTGGTAAGATGTGATACTTGTGAAGGAAGATGCGATACAAGTGAAAAAATATGCTTAAACCACGCAAAACCATGCGAGACATGACATTTGCAGATTAAAGATGGAATAATTTGTTATTTTTTAAATTTGAACTGAATGAAATCCATTATAGACATTTAAAACAACAAACAAAAGGAAATTAGACCATACACTCGAACCAAACGAGTAAGATACAAAATATCAAATGGAAAAATATAGAGTTTTTCATACTCTAAAATCCTGGTATACAAAAATAATCACAATACAAACTTATATTTCATGGAGAAACCTAACACACAACCTATATTTATCATTTTCAACACTTTTAAATTAATCTTAAACCATGGAACTTCCATAACAATGATTAAAAAGTAATTAGTTTCTTACCTATTTATTTATGGGTTTTACAGAGATGTAAGAGGTTAATCTCGATCGCTTGGCCGGTGATGACTCGCGTTATGTTCTTGACAATGAGAGAGAACTTCAAATCAGAGGTCAATTTCGTGGTTCAGAGATGATTGCTCAATTTTAAAAGTTCAATATATTTTTTATGAGGTATATGGTGTACATGTTTGTGGGTTTATTGAGAACTGACACGTTGTAGAGGATAAAAGGTACATTTTGCAACAAAAGACCCTATTAAGGCTAAAGTGGTATTTTTATCTAATTTATGGTCCATTATCTATTGTTAGTTTACCAAGTTTGGATATTAGATGCTAGTAACTTACTTTGCTGGGTATTTATGGGTAACTCACCTTTGAATATAATTCAAACACCTTAAATGACACATCATTGTTATTATCTCACATGACATCTAGGTTCCAACTTTATTTTGTGCGATATTAATAAACCAATTCTCATTGGTTAAAAACCTGCCGGTTTTTTATTGGTTAAAAAAGTGAATAAGTTCACAATATTAATTACTTTTTGACTAAATTTATTATAACCTTAAGTATCCAATTCTCATTCTTATTTCACAGTAAAATCACTTCTTTTAGCTTCTTTCGTTCCCAATTTAATTGAAAATTTAGCTAGTTTATCCATTCATGAGTGTGATATCCTTTTTTCTCTTAAATTTTATCCATTCGCGAGTGACGTTTCAATTTACATTTTTTGTTATAGAATTAGCGATTGTCAACTTCTTCTTTTGCACAAGCCACCATTGTCAATATATCTCGTCACGGTTTCTCCAAACCATAGCTTGCTCTAGTTATAGTTGTTTTATTTGAAAAAAATGGTGAATTAAAGGAAGAAATATAAAAAATCAAAGGTTAAAAAATAGTTAAATTTTCAAGAGAATATCAATGTCTCGCAATAATAGATACCGACTTTCAAACAATTTTTTATAACTAGTATATATGAACCTATAAAAACTAAGATGGTTTATTATTTGGTCTGGCTTAAGCAAAATACCAAATTCTGTAGTCCATCTGACTCGACATCATATTTCAACATAAAATATTTCTATGTCTCAATTGTTTCATTTTTATATGTAAAATTGTTGTATAACTTTATTTTCAAAATATTTGGATCTTCCCTTTTAGAATTCTGGATTTAGGATGCTTGATATTGCTATCTAATTCACATATTCAAGTTTTTACCTATTTTTAAATGTTGTTTAACTCTTTGGACATATTGAAAAGGTCTGGGGTTTTGGGGTTTAATTTGATACATTGTTCATTACTAGAATCTTAGTATGCACAATTGTGTTAGTTCATCTATCTATATAAGCTGAAACTACAGTGTGACTAGGAAATTTGCTGGATTTTTAGTCTTGATAGTTAGAATAATTTTTAAGCATGGTTAGATTTTGTTGCAACATTTTTTAATGGTATCAAAAGATCAAACAATGACTAGTAAAAGTTACAGTTCACGAGTTACAACTATTTTGAGAATCAAATACCATAACCAACTTGTCACAGTTGGGGGTTTGATGTCTCGTGATGTAATGTCCAACTCTGCTTTTCGGTTGTCACTATTTGTGGATTTATTATAATTAGTGAATATGAATGAAATTTAAAATGTTTATGCTGAGACTACAACTTATATCTCATAAAATAAAGCAAATGCATTATTCCATGTTGTGTTTCTCATGGTAGTTTGGTATGATCATAACACTTTTTGAAGTATATGTGACCACTTTCTTGCATAAACTTTGAAGAAGTGGCGTATCCGTTACAAGAAGGTTCAGTTAACCTCAAAATTCCCGTTATCTTGGGGATGAAATGGTTCTAAATGTGCCAACTTATTCAGTTGAACATCACAAGCTCTATATTTTGGAATTATATCCCATTATTAGGTTATGAATCACCAGACATCATATCTACATTAAATGTTGGTTATGAGGGATTTGATGACATAGTTGGCTAATATATTTGAAAATGGCTCTCCCTCCATATTGACAACATAAATTATTAGCCAATTATGTCATCAAATTCCTTATTACCAAAATTTAATGCACATACGATATCCCACAATTCATAACGTATAATGGGCTACAGTTCCAAAATATAGAGCTTGAGATGTTCGAATATCATAACCTGTTACCTCATTATGTCTTGGGAAAATAAGTTGAGGCAAATAACTTTTCTGTAGGCATTACATGCCATGAGGTCGTGATAAATCTTTAAGTTGTTCTTTACATGAACCTTTTTATGTAGTCCCTTATGTTTCCTCTAGACTTATGCTTGCATTGTATGATATATTATCTCCCAAGATTAGTTTTCTCCCAATAAATTAGTCTTGAATATTATATAGAGTGTCTTGAATTATGCATTAAAAGTGGAGGTAAATGATTAAACCATGTGAAAATGATGTCCTTAAATGTCAATGATAATGCTTGATATAAAAGCTTGTCAATGCGATCAAACCCCAACATCTTATTTTGAAATTATTCAATATGATGCTCATGATAGTCTGTACCGTCGTACTTATCCATCTTGTATTGCTTACATTTAGAAGGTATGTATCTTTTGAGTATATATGGTGCTAGTAGGGGCGTGAATAAGTCACACTTTATTTTGTACTTCTCCATTCAAGGTCACTGTAATTTGACATGTTCAACATCTATGAGTTTAGCAGAGGGATCTATTGCTGGGACTGTCTAGGACATTGTAAAGATTGATTGGTAACTTTATTGTTTTGTTGAAAGTTTGGTGGGTTGACTACATAAATTGGATGACCCTTTGCTGCTTTATTATTGATGTAATATAAAATTGATGATTAGTACTAGTTTGAATGATATTTACTTTTACTTATTGAACCTTATTCATACCACACCATGAAGTGTATTACCTTCAGAACCTTATATTTGAAGCGATAATATTGATGTTATCTCCTTGATGAGAGATTGAAGGTAGGGTGGTATCCTGCTACCGAGGTAGTTGATGGGTCATTTTCTTCATCAATATTATCTTGTCGATGGGGGCAATGTAGTTTTGAACATTTTTTACTAGAAGTTATTTCGTGTGGTTGCGTTGTAGATCGTCCATATGTTGCCTCATCATAAGAAGTAGATCTATAAGTTCCTAAAATATTAGATTATCGTGTTTGGTAGCGTTAACATTTGACATGATCGAGTTTCAGACTGAAGTGTTTTGAGCGTGGTAAAAGGTTTTTTAGGACTTTTAAGTCTTATAGGATTATTTTCTTCCTACAAAATGTGTCAATGATGACTTAATGTCTGATCCCTTCAAAGTGTTAGAGAAGGATTAGAAGGTTTGAAAGAGATTATAGATTTTTAGTGAGTGCAAATGAAGTGAAAACATTATTGCTCAAGTAGAATTGTAAAAGTTTCATCCTCAGCTATATGGTTGGAGATAATATTTATATTTTGGTTATATGGTCCCTGATCTTTGAATAAAAAAATTCATATCAAATATTTTATTCATAAACGAAATGCTAAGAATAATTTATCTTCGACTGAATATATCCTTAAATAAAGGAGGTCAAATTTATTTTATAATTGGTTGATATTGTCATATGTCACTAATTAATCTTTCATTTTGTTTATTAAGGTTCAAATAATTTACATATTCAACATTTATAACCAATTTAAAAAGTTCAAATTTAGTGTCTCTTGATACTCATCTGTTTATGTATATAATTATTTTTTAAGCTTATTACAGTGTTGCTTCAAAAGAAGAGTTGTACCGTAAGTAATTGATCAACGACGAATGACTGACAAAAAATAAAATGGATGGATCGAAAATAGATACTATTCTTGATATAAGATTGAATTTAAATACTTCAAAAAATCAATTATGAAAATTTTCAACAATTATTGTAATAATAAACAAGACACGAGAACACATAATAAAATCAAAATATCACCTACCATATAAACAAATATAGTCCAAAAGATTCACAACTATTCTTTGAACATAATAAACTTAAATTACTATAGAAAAAAAGAATGAATAACCATGATCATCATAAGTTAATATTTTCCTTACATATTTTATTTGTAATATGCAAAGAGTTTACCCAATATTTCAAAATCCAAACCATAAGTCAAATATAAGTTTTTCAATAATCTTCAATATACGAAGACCATAAGTATACTTTATTTATGCATTAAGAACCTTTACAATATTGAACATATTCAATGATATATTTAGTATTTTAAATATGAATTTAATTAGTTTTTAACATTAAGCTAACAATATTAACACCTTGTAAATAAAATTGATTGTTTACATTTTGAAGTAATTATATGTAATCTTAAAAGTTGACAAACCATTTTGATATTTAAATTATATTTAAAAGAACAAATACAAACATCACATCAACATGACTTGATTTACAACTTGATTTATGTAAAATTAGTTTATTGTAATTATTTTATACCAGGAGAGGGAGTAGATTTGCAAAAATATGGAATTGACACACTTAGCAGGTGAAGTGTGATGATTCAAATAGAGGGGAGGTTTATGGTTTTAAGTTTATGAAAGATTTTTTGTCTATGGATCCACATTTTGGTCCTATCTTGGAGGGCGTTAAGGTTGGTCTGAGAACTGATTTTTTTTGTGAGCAATGGCTGCCTGTTCAAAGGTAATCTTTTCTGTGTTCCCATTGGGTGTATAAGGCTGTTGATAGTGCATGAAAGACACAATAAATGGTCTGGTGGTCACGATTAGACTCTCCAATCTATAGATTGTCAGTTTTACTAGCTATATTTGAGGAAATATGTTGTTCATTTTATGGCTAGGTGTAAAACTTGTTATATGGAAAAAAAGACAAATTCTAATACAAGTATGTATCTTCCTTTACCATACTAGATGGACCATCGAGGAATATGAGCATGCATTTCGTTTCTTGGTTACTACGAACATAGAAGAGTAATTATTATAAATTTTTTTGTTGATCGTTTTTCCAAGATGGCTAATTTTATTTCTTGCAAAAAACAATGAATATGGTGAATGTCTACCTATAAATATCTCCTCTAATTAGGATCCGAGGTTTATATGAGATTTCTGGAGATATTTGTGGTGATTTACTAATACGACGTATAACTTTAGAAGTTCTTATCATCGGAAGATGGATGGGCAGACTAAGGTGACGAACATGACATTGGAAAACATGCTGCATACAAAGGTGGCTTGACATTTGAAGTTATGGAATCAAAGGCTCTATCATGTAGAGTTCCCCTATAATAGGCACCATAAAACTACACATAACCCATTTATGGTGGTCTATGGTTATAATTCACGAGGTCCTATGCATCTGTTTTTTCTGGAGCTAGCTAAGGTTCATGTCAAGGTTGAAACTGCTATTGCTAAATTGTGGAATATTTATGAGAGTATTCGAAAATAGCTTGAGAAAACTACCGAGAAATACAAAGACATTGTTGACAAGAGATGACGGTTGGTCAAGTTTAAGGTATGTGATTTTGTATAGTTTGTGTTAACCAGAGATCATTATCCCGCGCATGAATATAATAACCTTGTCACTAAGAAGGTTGGCTCATAAGAGATCATGGAAAAGATCAACCTGAATGCCTACAGGTTGAGTTGCCAAACCATATGAAGACCCACGATGCAAGGTTGAATTTAAATGGTAAAAATTGATGGTAAATAGTAAAATTATGTGGCAGCTGACTTGGCTAAATGAGGGGTATAATTGAACAAAATTATGGGGATCAATAATGATAGGGAACTTATATCTTTGGAGTGTCACATGTCAGATTTTAATGGCTCACATGTGCGGGGAACTGATCATGCGAATTTCTGAAACATGGGGGATGACTGGAAGACAAAAATGAAGATGAAGAACTAATTTGATACACAGGTGAAACATGGAGGGCCAATGGTAATGTTTAGCCATATGATTTTAACTAAAATCCTAAGAAATTTATGATAAACTAACAAACCCGCCCGTTAAGAGCCGGACTGAACTGACTCTTAACGAGTCGTTCTCATGCTATAATATTTGGCTCCCTTTGTTTAGCGGTCCGGACTTGACCCGTCTGGTAACTTACCGAACCGATCTTGGTCCAGTCCGACCGATCACAACACTATTTTGTAGAGTTGTAGGATTTAATATAAGTATGATAATTTTTTTTTATAAAAGTAAACTTCCTTTGGAATATTACATGAAATTAAAAAAAAAGTCAAGTTAAGATTTTAACTCCAAAATTAATTTTTATTATTTTTATTTAAATTTAAAGTTTATTTGAAATTAACAAATTAAGAGAATTAAGATATATTAAATTAAATTATATATAATAAGCAATCTTAATTTGAATTAAAATTCAATATTTTTATATTCTTTCTACGAGATTGAAGAACAACTAATGCAAAACACATCGGATACAAATAATAATTTGTTCATAGTAATTGAAACAATTTAGTTTGAATACAAATATATCAATTTTAAACTCCAAACATAACATAAAAAGACACACTTAACAATTGAGAGTGAAAATAATAATTTATATTTATATTAATTGAAACAATTTAGTTTGAATGACAATAAATATATCAAATTTTTCTTTAGTAATCAAACCATTTTGTTTTTGTCGCGAATTGTAGAATATGCATACATATTTATTACCTCGCTCAGTTTTAAATAAACATGCAATGAGCATACAATCTGCAGCTGTTTGTAGTTTTAAATTTCAATTCACTACCTAACACAAATATGAATTTCATAATCTGAAAAAATATTTATTTTAGATTGGTAAGAGCTTATCCACGAATTCCGATATTAACAAATTTTGGTTAGAGGCCGTTAAAGAATTTTAAACTTTATCAGAAGTTTAAAAACTTCTAAAACAAAATATTAGAAAATTTAAATAAAACCAATGGGTAGAATATATAAAATATTAGTATGGCATTCTTATGACCAAAAGGTCATGAGTTCGAGTTCCTTTACATACGCTTTTTCGGCTGAGCCTGTCACCTTATGTGGTTTACCTTCTGGCGTTGGTTTGCAGACTATCGCGTCAGACTGAGGGTTTACCCTGTGCGCACTCATTGCACTCTGAGTAGCGGCTGCGGGTTCCCTTCGAAAAAAAATAAAAATAAAATATTATATTGATAGCAGTTTGATAACATTATTAGCACCAACTATCCCATGAACACAAGTAAAATCTACGACAGATTTACTTCTTAATAATCTACCAGCTACGCTATCTCAATCTCAAGAGTATATAAGATTTTTAAGAATTTGATTTTTATGTTTGTATGCATATATAAATTTAAAAGTATAATTAGCTCTATAATTTTGGTAGGAATATAATGGCTTGTTTTTTTATGGAAATTTTTCTGATTGTTTTAAAATTATAAAATAAATTGTAATGTTTTTAATCTAAATATGGTTTTTGTTTTTTTAAAATGAAAAAAATAAATTTAAATTTAAAGCTCGTAATACTTTTTATCATTTTTCATACATATTTATATCTTTTAAACAAGTCAAATATCACTAAGATAATTATCCAAAGTTGGACTTATAATTAGAACCGAAATTGCTAGTTCTTGTATTTATTACTTATTATTATATATTAATTAAATCACAAACTTAATATTTTTTAAAATATTTTTATGGAGATTATATCCGCTTGGGTTTTTTGTTAAAAATATTTTTATTTATACTACTAATAAATATAATAAAATAAATATTGATATATATAGTATAAATATTTTTTCACATAACTTCTAAATTATATGAAAATTTGAAACACCGCTAAGAATTCACGTTGGACATATACGTTCCAAATCAAACTCGAAAACTTATATAATCTAACTAGAATTTTTTAAATACAGAAGATAGATAAATAGACATGTTATTCCGAAGTGTCCCTAAACACAACACAAAATAAATATGAAAGAAAAAAAATAAATATTAGTTTATTAGTTTATTAGTTAAATTTTTTATATAATATATTTAAAATCGATACAATCTTGACAAATAATATCTTTTTGGGGATTACGTTGTTGTCGATATTTTTAAAGTTGTATTATAATTTTGTATAGTATGTCTTGGACTTCTTACCCCCCGTTGAATTCAAATTTATAATTAACTTTTTTTTACATCTAATCTAATCATGTTTATGTCATATATGCTCTTTTTATTTGTTCATTGGGTATAATGTTAGAATTATTTTTTCGCTTGACATTTTTAACATTTGACTGAAAATATGTTTTACTAATGTTAGATTTTATTTAAAGTAAACAATTTGTTTTAATAATTTCGAATGTAGTAAAGTTGTAGGATTTGATGTAAGTATGAGAAACTTATGTTTTATTTAAAACCAAGCTTTCATTTTTGGAATTTTAAATAAAAAAAGTTAAGTTGAAATTTTAACTCAAAATCAATTTTTATTGATTTTATTTAAATTTACAGTTTTTTTTAAATTATCAAATCAAGAGAATTAAGATATTTTTAATTACATTATATAATCAAAAGAATAACTAATGAAAAATAAATTTGATAAATATAATAATTTTTTCAATAGTAGTTGAAACAATTTAGTTTGAATGACAATAAATATATCAATTTTAAAAATCCAAAAAACATAACATAAAAATATATTAAACAATAATTAATCAAAATATTAGAAAAATATTAGTATATGCTTACCAAATAAATAAATATCATTATATATATAAATATTGATCATATTTGTGTTATCCAAATTGAAAATCTCAGTCGGAATCACAATCGAAATCCAACTAAAATACCAAAATCAAACCGAAATCGCAATTAAATCTGAATAAAATGAAATCTATGAATACGTAGTTAAATTTCAAATTGAGAAGAGTTATGGTTGAATATCAAACTAAATTATAGTGAATTTTGGAATTTAATCAAACCATCCTTTGGTTTTTGTCGTGCCTTGTAGAATGATATTTCAGAATATGTATTAATTATCTCTTGCTCAATTTCAAATATTTCTTTTTCTAATTGAGTGATGATGCCTGGACCTCCATAAACCGGGTCTTGAACGCGTAAAAATGCTTCAATAGACATACAATCAGCAGCTATTTTACGGTTTTGTATTTCAACTCTCTGCATAACACAAATTTAAATTTCTTAATCAGTAAAAATGTTTTTTTAGCTTGGTTAGAGTTTATTAACAAATTTTGATGTTCTTAAAGGCAAGTTTAAGAACTTAGCATTAAGTTTTTATATATATATATATATATATATATATATATATATATATATATATATAAAGTATTATATTGATACCTCAAGAAGTTTAATAACATTACTAGCACCAAAAATCTCATGAACACAAGAAAATCGGTGAGGATCAGAGGGTGGAAAATATGGTGCCAGCGCACAATCTACCGTACATTTCCTTCTTAATAACCTGCAAGCTGCACATCGACTAGAATTTGACATTTTGAGATTCTTAAGTATGCAATCCAAGATTCTTTCTCACTTAAAACTATATGAGATTTTGAAGGATTTGATTTTTATGTTTGTATGCATATATAAATATAAAAGAATCATTAGGTTTATAATTTTGGCAAGAATACAACGGCTAGTTTTTTGCATGGAAACTTTTGTGATTGTTGTAAAATTAAAAAAATGAAAGAAAATAAAAGGTTGTAATTTTTTAATCTACTAACGACTAGTTTTATTTTATATGATTTTGTGTGATATTTGAAAATGAAAGAAATAATAACAACTAAATTTAAATCTAATAGTATTATTATTAATTAATTTCCATATATTTTTATATTTGTTTTAAATAAATAAAAGATAGCAAAGATAATGAATCAAACTTAACCTATAATTAGAATCAAAATTACTAATTAGTGTATTTATTATTATATATTAACTAAATCATAAATTTAATACTTAAAATATTTTTTATAGAGATTATAAAAGCTTGTTTTTAGATTAAATATATTTTTTATTTATTTAAGAAACTAACAAAAATAGTAGGTAAATAACATAGAAACACTAATGAATTCAAGAGACTTAACTGAACAATATATATATATATATATTGGAAGGTAGGTAAATGAGAAATATATTTACATTAACTTTCATCATTCGATTAAGTAATAAGAACAACATTTGGTAACATTTGGTACCAAAAAAAAATCAACTCATTCTCGAATAGGGTTTGATAATGGACAAGCTAAAAGTATTTATTTTATCTTTTGATATCCAAAAAAATCAGAAAATTTCTATCAAAGACACAAAGGAGGATGCTATAAAATGATCATTATCTATATTTGGAGACTTCAAAACGAAAGACACATGGAACAGATTTATAACCATAAGACAATAGGTCTAATATGTTTAAGAAAATTTAGAACAACATTACTCCAAAAAAAATTTCTATATTATTATTGAGGGTATTAAACAACTGGATTTCTTTCGATTATATATTTCAAATAAAACTTTTCCTTATATTCAAAATTCCAGTTCTATTAAGGTTCTAAAACCGCAAGTCCTTTGTTTCAAGTTTGGAGTTATTTTTCTCATCATTTGGTATTATCCTAGATAAATATATGATTGTTGCTTAGTTAATTCGATGTTGGTTCTAGTCTATGAACAAGGATTTTCACATTAGAACTATTATACCTCATATTATATGTTGGGTATTATGGAGGGCTAGAAACAAGCTTAAGTATAATGATCATAGCCATACATCTACTTCTATCATCAGCTACATTAAATATATTGTGATAGGATTATACTATGCTAACATGTATAAAAGGACTCATTGGACTAAAGAATTCAAGGTTGCTACAAAGATTGATGACTACAATAATCTATCTAAGAAAAGTAAAGTATTTTGCTCAAACGGATAGCTCCAGTAGTTAACATATACAAGTTGAATACAAATGGGTCATGATGACTCAATGGTGATGCTAGTGGAGGTGGACTAATCAGAAACAACAAGGGAGACATAATTGCTGATTTCATTAGACTTTACGGTAAACTTTCTCCCATTTTGGAAAAAGGTAGGGCTCTATTAGATGGGTTATTGATTTGTAAGGATTTGGGAATTAATAACTTGGACATCGAAAATGATTCTCAAATACTTATTGAGATGCTGCTTAAAGGTAAAGCCATATGGTACCTAGAGCCTCTTCTAGCACGTTGTAGGAAATTTATCACATCAAATATGACTATTGTTCATATACTCAGGGATGAAAATAAGGAAGCTTCATGGATTGCCAAATGTACTTTGAAATATAAAATGAAGCTTGATTTTAACTAAATTCATTCTCCAAATCAGCTAACGTCAATCACTTTATTCCAAAGCATTGGTTTTGGATATATAATGCTAGAAAATTGATCTAACAACTAGGTTGTTACTCTAAAGTCTAGCTTACGATACTAATCTTATGAATTCTCGATAGTCAAGTTAAATTTTATATACCTTCAAAGGTTAAAGTTGATTTTGCAGGTCTTGTCTCCACCAAAAGAATCTAATCACATGAATCAGGTACATAAAAACTCGAATAAACACAAACAAAAAGAAAATAATTATATGAACTATCAATCAAGTTTGATGGAGTCAATAAATGGAGAATATGATAAAATTAGTCATATGAACTCAATAAATGTCTAGCTTCAAGTCTTGTTAAGCGTATAACTATCAGTCATATGAACCCAAATTTCAATCTGGTGATCTATTTTTTTTATGGAAGTTGTATTATATTGTATAAGGTTTTCTACGTGTATTACCTTTTAACAAGATACCAACTTGAAAGGTCTTCACAAGTGTTATAAATAAAAATGTTATTTCTATTAAAAAATAAAAAAATAAAAAAAATATTGTTATATATAGTATAAATAAATTTTCAAACAAATTTTAAATGCTATAAAATTTTATAACACCACCAAGAATTCATGTCGGGTTTACCTAAAAATTCGAGCTCCAAAACAAACTCAAAACTTATATAGTCGAAACCAAAAACTTCCAATGCCGAAGATAGATAAAAAGACAAGTTATATTATACTGATGCAAAGTGTCCGTAAACACAACACAAAATAAATAAAAATAAGTAAAATTTGGTTAAAATTTTGTATGATAAAATTTAGGGTCCATACAATCTCGACGAAAAACATATTGAGTTTATAAACTATTTTTGTTTTTGGTTTATTAGGTTATCGAGTTTTTTAAAGTTTTATTATAATTTTATATTGTATGTATTGACATTTTAACCCCACCGTTGAATTTAAATTTATAATTAAATATTTTTACATAAAATCGTGTTTATGCCAACAATTTGTGTTTACAAAATCCGAAATCTTTTGACACAAATATTATCTAAGAGGAGAGTGGTCGTTAGTACGTATGATCATTTTTATTTGTTCATTGAGTATTACGTGAGATATTCATGTAATTTTTTTGACTTTAATTTTTTTAAATTTGACTCAAAACATGTTTCAATATTGTTAGAGATTATTTATAGCACACCGTTTTTAATGTTCCGAGATTTAGTAGAGGTGAATGAGTTAATATAAATATGAGCAAAATTATGTTTTTATTTTAAACTAAGCTTCATTTAGGATTTGAAGTGGAAAAACAAATTTTAAGTTGAAATTTTAACTCGAAAATCAATTTTTATTTGTTTTTACTCAAATTTCATATATTTGTGAAATTAAAAAATCATGAGAATTAATATTTTTGAATTAAATTATATATAAAAATATATTTTAATTTGAGTGGAAATTGAGAAATTTTATAATCTTTCTAGAAGATTGAAGAATAATTAATGGAAAATATATTTGATGAAAACTATGATTTTTTTTCTATAATAACTTAGAACAATTTAGTTTGAATGAAAATGAATAAATCAATTTTACAACTTAGAAAATGTAACTTAAAAACACACTAAACAATAATTAACCAAAATTTTAAAAAATATTAGTACATATTTACAGAATAAATAAACATCTTTACATCATTTTAGATAGTATAACATGGCCTATAGTTTAAAAAATAAATATCGAATAAAATGAAATCTATGGATCCATAGTTGAATGTCAAATCGAGTAGAATCATAATTGAATATCTAACTGAATTATAATGAATTTTTGAAATTAATTAAACTATCAATTTTTTTTGTCCTGCATTATAAAATATCATTTTAGCATATGTATTTATTATCCTTTGCTCAATTTTAAGTATTTTGTATACTGGTTGAGTGGTTAAACCTCATGCTTCATAAATCGGGTCTTAAACGCATAAATACAGTTCAATAGACATACAATGAGAAGTTGTTTTACTATTTCGTATTTGATTTATCCGCGTAACACAAATATAAATTTCATAGTTAGTAAATTTTTTTACTTTAGCTTGGATAGATTTATTAACGAATTTTAAAGTGTTTACAAACAAGTTTAGGAATTTCTGAAATATCTTTTTATTAAGAAAAATTATATAAGACCGATATATGAAATATGTAAAGTATTATATTGGTACGTCGTAATCTCATGAACACAAAAAAATCAGTGAATACTGGAGGTTGGAAAATATGGTATTAACGCATAATCTATCGCATATTTTTTCCTTAATAATCCACAAGCTACACATCGACTAGAATTTGATATTTTTAGATTCTTAAGTGTTGTTATCAAATATTTTTTCTCTCTAAATTTTTACGAATTTGATTATTATGTTTGTATGCATATATAAATTTAATAGAATTATTAAATTTATAATTGTGACAAGAATATAACCGCTAGTTTTTTTTATAGAAACTTATGTGATTATTGTAAATTTAAAAAAATAAAAAATAAAGATTGTAAAGTTTTTAAACGATCAAAAATAAGTTTTATTATATATATATATATATATATATATATAACACCAAATTTAAAGCTGCTATTGATGTTCTTATATTAATTTCCATACAAAGTTATGTTTTTTTAAATAAATAAAAAATCTTAAAAAAATAAACCAAACTTGAACTTATAGTTAGAATCAAAATTACTAAATACAATATGTTTTGAATATTTTTGATGGAGAATATACCTACTTGGATTTTAAGATTAAACAACTAATAAAGAGTAAAACTAAAATTGCTTTATTTAGTAGATCTTTTTAGGTTGAAAAATGTATTAAATAAATATATAAATGGTTCTTACAAATACATTGATCATACCTTCACGTGTGGCATGAAGAGAGTCATGAAAGAAAAAATATTCATATGAAAAAAACAAAAGAATGTACGAAAACCCAAATGGACAAAGAGAAGTATCAACATAATAAAAAAAATAAGCGACCAAAAACAACAAACCATGAACCAGCTAGGGAGATGAGGCCCAGAAAAATGACAGTAAGATGAATAAAGCTACTTGAAAGTTACAGTTGTATCCATACCTCAGGATAAGGTTTAGAAAAACAGCAAACCCACAGAGGGCGGGCTTGTGAGCGAAATTCGACAAATGAATAAACGTTGACAATTGCTGAAGATAAAGAAAAGCGTCAAACTAAACAACTACCGCATATTTTCCCAAATGAAGAGAATATAATATCGATGAGTAGCATGAAAAGAGACAGGTCCTAACCAAAGACGAGAAGCATGGTGAGGATGAGGGCTAGCCAAAGACGGGAGCACCAACAAATGCCTATGAGAGAAGAGTCTGCATGAGCACAATCATGCACACTCTTAAAATTAAAAGAACCATACAACCAATACACCTAGAATGAGAAACAAGACAAAAATATTATATCAGCCAAGCTACGTTGGAACCAAATAATCTAAACCGAAGGTCAGTAAACATATTGTGCAACACCGTATAGTAGATGACGGAAAAAATCCACAAATTATGGAGATCCTCTCTTGCCAACGTGAGAAATGACCGCACCAAAATAGGTATGAATTTATAATTTCTGGAAGAAGGCTAATTCGTAGCCTTTCTAACCCAAGAAGGCCAATATTCGCCATGGACAATTAACCCAAACTTGGAACTAGCAACATCTCATATATCCTAAGTAAAATTATACTAAAAAGAATATGGTTAATTATTCATCGTTGGAATTTCACAACACACAATTAGGAGGGGAGTTTATACCCTAGCTAATGAGAATGTCCCGGATACATAACTTACCCATGATGACAGGCCAAATGATAAAAGAATAAAGAAATATATTATATTTATGCCATATCAATCCCGCCCACCTAACAATAAGGTTGGAGGTACAGATTGTATCATAAGTTTCTTTAATCATAAATTTAACATTTCATATCTTAGTAAACCGACAATACTCATCAACATAATTGATGGAAAGAGGAGGGAGAAATAGGAAGAGATGGGTGATTTTATGTGAGTTATACTGATTTGTTGCATTGGCAAACCTCAATTACGACGACTAATTTCAGCAATACTCCCGAATGATATTAGAAACCTTGAGATTGCTTCCAAGACAAAATTGTCGAATAATATTATGCCTAATAGTGGCTGGCCAAAGAGGTTGAGAGCAACCAAGGTTCAAACCAAATAAAAGTATTCTCCATTTACAAATCGTAACCCTTTACACTTTACTTGCGAGTGGTCTAAGATTTAAAATTTTCCTCCAAGTCCAAGATGGAGAAAAGTCAATATATAGATACCCGATGTTATTGTCCTTAATCTTCTCAAGGTAAATCCAATCGCACCACATAGAGTTGTCATTTTACTAACAATGGACCACAAATGTTTAAGGACAACTTCAGGTCTAGAATCCTAAAGCCACCACCAGACAATGAAAATATCATAGTAGACCAAGCCACTTTAACACATGTAACCTTCATATCATGACCATACCATAAGAAAAAAACAGAGAGTCTGCGAGAGTTCTTTAAGTACTGTAGCAGGGAGAATAACGATCGAAGACCAATAAACTTTCCCCGCGAAAAAGCATAGATTCAATGAGCTCAAGTTAGCCCGCATAAGAGAGATGTTTCGAAGTCCAAGAAGCAACACAGGTCAAAATTTTATCCTGAAGAGGTAGACAGTCGTTGTGGAAAAGTAGAAATGGGAGAAGAGGGGCACTAAAGTATTTAACCGAAAGAGAATCTATGTTAAAACTAATGATATGATAATTGCTAAAGTGTTAAATTCGTCATTTTCATAGTGAGAGAATGAACTAGTATCTTTTATGGGAGTACGAATAGTGTAAAATTTCCCAAGAGCAACCCAGGGGTAATTGCAACAAGATGCCGAAACAACCTCTAGGCCAGTCCACACAGGGCGACGATCGTACCCACCGTTAAAAGCATAGATAACCACGAGGAAGAAGGGGGCATAGAAAATAAAACAACAAGTTTTAAAATAAATTTATTGAGATGAGGAAGAAAAAGAAATATAAGACATGAGGGTTCGAAATATCCTAGATCCTACTCAATCTGTGAGAGGAGTGGTTAGTGGTATACTTCCAAAAACGAGAAATATTTCTAATAATTGAGTTAAAATTAGTTAAACAAACCTTAGTCTTCGAACGAATCATGATTGTGATGCTATTACAAATGATAAAATCAGTGACATTTTTCCCGTACATGATTGTTTAACCTAAAACCATTCCAAGTAACAATAAACATTAAAAATTTACATCCAAAAGTGGATATCAACTATATTTCATTATACGCAAACTCATCAATCGGTCTAGAAAATTTAAAATTCAACTTTGATGCTTGCATTCCTAAACAACTTTCTTATAAAATAATAAGAATATATAAAAATATTTTCTTATTAAAATAATATCATCCAATTAATCTATATTTAAGAATCGAGCCTAAAAAAAATTAACAAACTTATATTTAAACTTTTACCTACATTTATAAGAATCTGCCCCTCAGTTCACATACCTGACCCAAACCCATGCTATAATCCACTATAAACTGAGTTACTGCGAATAGTCTTTTCATGGAAATTAGCAAACCAAATAAAGTACGACTTAACATATTAATTATTAAAGAGCATAATAAAATTAATTTGAATATGAACGTGAGTAAGACCCAAAGAAGGCATAACTGCCATAGTCGCACATCCAGTAGAGACACATTTTATACCTGTAAAGGCGATAACATACAAAGAAAGGAGAAAGAAGATAGACTTACCATCCATTCAATGACAAAGTTCATGAATGATAAAGAAGATAACATAAATTTTATTTATTTAAATTTAGTTTCTTTGTGAAATTAAAAGATCGATAGAATTAATATACTTTCAATAACTTATATATAATAAAATAATCTTAGTTTGAGTGTGAATTTAGTAGTTTTATATTTTTTGTGCAAGATAAAATAATAACTAATAATTTTTTTATGAAAATTATGAATTTTTCTATTGCACTTAAAAACAATTTAGTTTGAAGGGTAATAAATATGTAAATTTTAAAACTTCAAAAGCCTAACATGAAAGCACGTAAATAAATGTCGATATATAAATAAATATTGATCATATTAGCTAATGTAACATGACATACCGTTGTGAAAATAAAATGTTAGATAATACGGAATCGATTGATTTATAGTTTTTTTTGGTTGAAAAAAAGCATTAAATAAAATAAAATTTGTTCATACAAGTACCTAGGGCATACCCCGAGGAGATACAATCGATATAAGAAGGTCGATATATACCACTATAGCATACATACTAGAAAGAGTAAAGCAACCGAGATAAACAAGAGTACTGAAACGACTCAACAATGGCCAACCGAGTTGACAGATGGAAACTCCAGGGGACCAAGTATGAAACCGAGGAGGAGAGGAACTTTGGCATTCACATCAGAAGGATGAAGCCTTTATTTATACGAATCAAACTTCCCGACTTGAATATTGATGAGTGATTGTCAAATAAGTAGCACAAAATTTGACTTCTCCAACGGCAGTTCTGATTTCGAGAAAATACGAGAAACGCAGAATTTGACTTGTCCCGCAATATTTGAGCGGGAGGAGGATGACTGCAAAAAGTCATCGAACCAGAAAGGAAGATGGTTGCTACAAACAAAACAAAAACAAAATTAAGTTAGAAATATAAGGATTAGATTGGCCAGACAACCTTGGTACCAAGAAACCTGAACCGAAGGTCAAAAAGCATGCGATGAGATACTGCAGAGGCAGGGGAATGAGAGGATCTAAAAATTCTAGCATTCCTCTCACTCCAGATATGGTATACAATAGCACCAAAGCAGGCACGCTAGAGGTATCGTAAACTGGATGGAGGCCAGTTGGACGCCTCAAGGATCTAAGAGTCCCAATTGTTATTGTGGCTTAGAGAAAAACCAAGCTTGGAGCTTGCAAAACCCCAGATGCTCTGGGTGTAACTACAATCATGGAGGATATGAGTAATGGTATCTAAGGCTGAATTGCATAAGACACATATCGATGGGGTGTTTAGGCCCCAACTCAGAAGCTTATCCCGGGTGTAAAGTTTTTCTTTAATGGCAAGCCAAAGGATAAAAGAATGGCGGAGAATATTAAACTTATGCCATACTAACCCTGCCCATATGACACTAGGGATGGGCGTACGAATGGCATTGTAGGTATCCTTAATAGTAAAATTAAGGATACCTCTCCTAGCAGTCCAGAAGTGGATGTCGTTGTGAAGGATGTTGGGATGAGGGAGGGAGAGGATGAGATGGTTAATCTCACGGATGTTACGAATGTTTCTAGCACTGGCAGACCTTAAATGAGTCGGCCAGTTCCAGTAACCGTCTCGAATGATATCGGAGACCTTGAGGTTACTTCCCAAACGAGAATCACGAATAATATTGTGCCCATAGTGGTTGACCAAAGAGGTTGACAACAACCACGAGTCAAACCAGAAAGAGGTCTTCTCCCCATTACCAATCGCAACCCTGTACATATTACTAGAAATAGGCCTAAGATTTAAAAATTTTCTCCACGTCCACGAGGAAGAAGAGTCAATATTTAAAGACCAGAAGTTTTTATCTTTTATCTTCTCAGAGTAAATCCAGTCACACCATATTGAGTTGTCATGTTTACTAACAATGGACCATAAATGTTTGAGGACGACCACCTTATTCCAAACTTTTAGGTCTAGAATCCCAAGGCCGCCCTCTAACAATGGCAAGGTCACAGTAGACCATGCCACTTTAGCGCCCGTAACCTTCATCTCGTGGCCAGACCAGAGAAAACGACGTAGAGACTGAGAGAGTTCTTTTAGAACTCTAGCAGGGAGAATAAAGATCGAAGACCAATAAAATTGCCCAGCAAAAAGGACAGATTTAATGAGTTGAAGTCTGCCTGCATAAGAGAGGTGTTTGGAAGTCCATGAGGAAATACGGGTAGTCATTTTATCAAGAAGAGGACGACAATCGTTATGAGAAAGTCGACCAGGGAGAAGGGGGACTCCTAGGTATTTAACCGGAAGACAACCAACCTTGAAACCAAGGATATTAATTAAATTTGATCTAAGAGAAGGGTTAACCCCTGAGAGAAAGATGTGGATTTTTTGGGGGCTAACTTTAAGTCCTAAGAGATCAAATAAATCATTAAGACAATCCTTGATAAGATTGAGGGAGTTAATGTCACCACGACAGAAAATCATTAAGTCGTCCGCAAAGCAAAGATTGAAAATCTTAAGCTTATGACACTTCCAATGGAAACGGAAGTTTACATCATTACTTTTCTCCTTAAGAATATTAGAAAGAACTTGCATGACCAAGACAAATAGGAAAGGGGATAGAGGATCACCTTGTCTGAGACCTTTTCTACCATGGAAAATCCCATGAGGGTCGCCATTAATATTAACGGAATATGAAGAGGTTGCGATACATTGTATGATCCAACTGATCATCTGGTCTGGGAAATTCATGGCCACCATGATTTCAAGGATAAGGTGCCACCGAACGTTGTCAAAAGCTTTCATCAGGTCGATTTTTAGAGCGACCCTCGGACCCTTACCGTTAGTCTGATAACCCCTAAGGAGTTCTTGGGAAAGAAGGATATTGTCTGTAATGCTACGACAAGCCACAAAAGCCGATTGAGATTTGTCAATCAGATAAGGGAATGAACCTTTGATCCTGTCAGCAAGGATCTTGGAAATAATTTTGTAGACCACGTTTCAACAAGCAATTGGCCTGAAATCTTCCGCTGAAGAGGGGCAATCCTTTTTAGGGATAAGAGAAATAATGGTGGCGTTCCAAGAAGGCTCAAGACGACCCGAATTAAAGAACATTAAGATCTAATCGCAAATATCTTTGCCTATTAAGTTCCATGAGTTTTTGAAAAAACCTGCATTGAAACCATCACGCCCCGAGGATTTATCGCTATCGATACTAAATAGGGCACTTTTAATTTATGCGCACGAAACAGGACGAACCATCATAGAGGAGACACTTTAACAAAAATAAGTGACGAGACACGAGCGAGCTCTGGGTATCCCGGGAGAGACCCAGTGCCAAAAATGTTAGAAAAATAGTTGACTAAGACGCTCGCCACCTCAATTGGGGAAGTGGCGAGATCTCCATTAACATTAGAGATATAGACTATTTTATTTCTTAAAACATGATTTTTAACACTTTTAATACTATTTTAATACTATTTTTAACACGATTTATAGTTGAACTAAAGCAATCCCATACAGTTATTGTCCAATTTATAAGTGAGTTAGAATGAATTCTCGAAGTTAAACTATCCATCTATTTTTTTCTTGCATTTATAATGCTATCATTTATAATGCTATCAGGGTTTGTAGTTATCTCTTGTCGAAATTTCAAATATTTAATGTTCTAGTTTCCTGTATTATGTGGTCTATACAGATTTTAAACAATGAAAGATGCTTCAGTAAACATACAACCAAATGAAAGATGATTCAGTAAACATACAACCAAATATTTTTCCCCATCTACAAGAACTCCCTGGATAACACAAATATAAATTCCATAATAAATAAAACGGTTTATTTTAGTTGGGTTAAAATTTCTTGATGAATTTTATTTTTTTTACAAAAATATTTGAAAATTTCAATATAACTTTTTAATTAAGATAAATTAAATAAAAATTATATATAATATATAATATTATATTAATACCTTAAGCGGTTTATTAATATTATGACACCGAAAGGTCTCATAAATACAAACAAGTCGGAGGTTGAAAAATATGGTGTGAACGTACTATTTACTCTATATTTTTTTCTAGAATCAAACTCTACCTCTACTAAAATTTAACAGGAAGAGTATATAAATAATTTTCTTTGATTCTCTAAAATATTTTATTTTTATACTTGTGTATAAATGTATTATGATTTTTAATTAAATTTTCAATTTTGGTTAAAATGTAACAACTAGTTTTATAAAAGCTCTATATGGATTTAACTCTTTTCAAAGTTTCAAAATAGTTACAAGTTTATTGCATGTAATTATTGGAAATAAATTAAAAAGTTAACCAAATTTAAATTACAAGAGTATACATGAGTCCATTCTTACTACTCAAGAGATGTGCTGTGATTTGAATTCTAAGTGCAAAGGTGTGAATGTCATTTTAAAGACAGACATGACAAAGGCGTTTGACAAGCTCAACCACAGGTTCATATTCAGAATCCTAAACTTATTTGGTTTAAATTTTAACGTGATTTTGCTCTTAAGTAATTGCATCACCAAAGTTTACTCTTCTATCTTGATCAATGGGGAAATGAAGGGGTTTTTTTATCAATACTCAAGGATTTAGACAAGGAGATCCATTTTATCATAGTCTCTTCATCCTGGTGGAAAAGTATCTTATTAGAAGCATCACGAATATCTCTCTTGATAACACTAATCTCAGGTTTAAAACTAGAAGTCAAATAGACATATCCTGCCTTGCTTTTGCTCACGATTTTATGGTCTTTAGCAATGGAGGGGCAACTTATATTCAAACTATTAAGAATTTTCTTGAGCACTATCAGCTGGTATCTGGCCATGAAATTAATTCTTCAAAATCAAAGATCACTGTTCCCAATAACATGGGAAATCATAGTATTTCCACCATTGAGAACATCTTGAACATAAAACAAAAAACCTTGCAAATTAAATAGCTGGGTTATACTATTGCCACTTCAATCAGGATTGAAATTTTTGATGATTTGTTGGACAAAACCAGAAGGAAAATCCTTGAATGGGATAAAGTTGATCTTTCATTTTCTGGTAGACTCTTGCTTATTCAAACTCTGTTATATGTCTTTCCTATTTTCCTTCTCCAGCATACTGTTCTGCCTATTAGTGTTATTAACAGACTGGAGGTTCTCTAGAATAAATTCATGTGGGGAAATAAGGATAACAAGCATGTTATCACCTGGTCTAGATGGGATAGACTGTGTAAACCTACTGATGAAGGCGACCTTAATCTCAGGAAATTGAAGGATGTTCAGCTTATTTTCTCAATGAAGCTTTGGTTTGATTTCAGAAGTCAGTCTTCCTTTTGGGCTAAATTCACAGCTTCAACTTACTGCAGAAAGCAGATACATCCTATTCTTGCTATCTCACCCATAAAAAGTCTAAAATGTGGGATCACATCATCAAAGTTAGGGACAATGCTGGGGAACATATATTTCACAATCCAGGGCAAGGCAACATGGACTTTTGGCTTGACAGATGGTGCTCTGACAAGCCTTTTATCCAGTTTAGAGACAATGTTAACAAAAGCCTGCTTTGGGATGTTAAGTGTGACAGTGTTAAAAGATTTTGGATAAATGGCAGTTGGGATCTGGTCAGGCTGAGAAACCTGGTGACTAATATAGAAATAAACAAGATCATCACCATCACTTTAATTGTCAAGGCTGATAGGATGTTATGGTCTTTGTCTAAGAATGGTGATTTCAATTGCAAAGACACATGGAATTATATAAGACAGAAATGAAACAAATCAAATCTCTACTCTAAAACGTAGAACACTGTAACACCTAAGAAATGTTCTTTCCTGCTTTGGAGGGCCTTCTACAACTGGATTCCTACTGATGCAGTACTTCGACGTAAGAATTTTCAGCTCGCTTTGAAATGCACCTTTTGCAATAATATTGAAACTCCTCAACATGCCTTAGTTTAATACCCTCAAGCTTGGTCAGTTTGGGTTTATTTCAGTGCCATCTTCAAAATTTAGATTCTGCCTCACATGAACCTGGTTCACATTGTCAGAATGTGCTACTGGTCCACTCAGAAACAATGTGATATTCGAACAATCCTGCCTGCTATCATTGCCTGATCCATTTGGTCTGGTCGAAACAAGAAGAAACATATTGATCACACTGTAACGCTTCTCCATTATCAAGCATATTCTTTACATTCTTTCTGGTCCTGATTACGCAAACATCTTAAAGAAGAAACATTGGGGAAGATCCTACAAGCAAGCGTTAGACCTGGGTTGTGTTCATCAGTTAAGGAACTTCGCAAAACCTCTTTTCCTCAGATGGAAGAATCCCAAAGGCAACAAATTTAAGCTCAATGTGGATGTGATGCAGGAGACAGTTACAATACCTAATCTATTCTAGCTTGCAAGTTATTTTTAGATATTTCTTTTTTTAGTGTTTTCCTTTTCTAGTTGAGATTCTAGTAATTTTCCTTATTTCGATTCTAGTAATTTTCCTTATTTCTAGGAACTTCCTATTTTATGCTTTAGGGTTTCTCTATATAAAGAACCTTAGGTGCTATGTTTTAAAGAACTTTTTATCATCATTATTAATCAAAGTCTTCGAGTTTTCGAGATTTGTTTTCTGGTGGATTCCAGAGTTTTTTATTCAAGTTTGACACCCGCGAACTTGAACCTTCAATTCTAAGACCAACGTTTGTTGTCTTAGTGCATCCGACTGCGTCAAGTGGTATCAGAGCAGGCAATCTCCTACTCGTTTCAAAGCTTGAACAGCTATGGGTGATCAACCAGTAACCAGGGCCGACATGGAGGGTTTCATAGCGAGTTTGAACGAATCAACTACGAACCTGGCAAATCTGGTGGCAGCGTTAACTAATCAGATTGCTAACGCAGGACAAAGAGAAGGAGAAGGAATGGGACGAAATCAGAATCGACAAGGCATACACATACCAGTTGTTGAGGAGCCACCTCGAGTCCGATATGGTGGAAACAACCGACTGCCTGTTAGAAAAAATCAACAACAAGGCAGGCATAACCGTGTCGCTGTTGATGATTCTAGCTCGGATGAGGAATTGGAAGAGGAAGAGGCAGAACAAGGGAATCAAAATAATCAGGATTACAGAGTGAAAGCTGATATTCCATTGTTCTATGGTACTATGAGTGTCGATGACTTTCTCGATTGGAAAGTTGATGTTGATCGGTTCTTTGATGTTATGGAAGTCCTGGAGAGTAAACAGGTTAAGATGGTGGCTATCCGGTTAAAGAAGACTGCAGCTGTTTGGTGGGACAAATTGGCTATTCAAAGGCAAAGACAGAGAAAGGTTCTAGTTAGAACATGGCACCGAATGAAGCAGCTAATGACTGAGCGGTTCTTACCAGAGGACTACGAGCAGATTCTTTACAAGATGTAGTGTACAAGGAAGCAGGACCGTGACTAATTATACAGCAGAGTCTTTCGTTTCTCTGAACGTAGTGACTTAAACGAAACAGAGAATCAGAAGGTGGCTAGATACATCAATGGTTTAAAGGGCTCTCTTCAAGGGAAAATAGGGTTACAGACTGTGTGGACAGTTCAAGAAGCATCCAGTCTAGCCTTGAAAGAAGAATTGATGGAGAAATCATCTCGGGGTTTCACAAATTTCAGGAGACTCTCGATCCAGAACAACGTCGAACCAGCCAGAGAAACGGACAAAGGCGTGGTTAACAGAGATTCCAACTCTAACAACAAAGGAGCAAGTAGCTCAATTAGTGGCATTCAGAAGGACAAAGCACCCACTCCGAAACAGAACAATCCTTATGCTAGACCAACCACCGACAAGTGTTTCCGTTGTCAAGGAACAGGTCACAGGTCGCATGTTTGTCCCAGCAGGAAGACGGTTGCATTGCTAGAAGAAGAGGAAGACGACTTTATGGAGAATGAGGAGTATGAGGGAGTTGAATTTGCGGAAGAGGAATCTGAGGACAGAATCAGCATTGTTTTACAACGACTGTTGATATCATCCAAAGAAGAGGGACAACGCAAGAATCTGTTTAGAACACATTGTTCTATTCAGAATAAGGTGTGCAATGTGATTGTTGACAATGGGAGCTCCGGGAATTTAGTTTCTCAAAAGTTGGTGGCATATTTGAAACTACCCACGACTCGTCATGAGAAACCGTATGGTCTCGGATGGGTGAAGAAAGGATATACAGTAGGGGTTAGTGAAACTTGCAAAATTCCTCTATCAATTGGTAAGCATTACAAAGAGGAGATAATTTGTGACGTTTTGGATATGGATGTTTTCCATATTCTCCTTGGGCGACCATGGCAGTACGATAACAACATTACGTACCAAGGACGAGAAAATGCGGTCATGTTTACATGGGGGAATCATAAGATTGCAATGGCTCCTGTCAAGGATTTTGGTAGCATTGCAACAGAGAAGAAGTCAAGCTTCCTCGTCATGTCGCATGATGATAAAGAACTTGACAAGGCTGTTAAGGAATCACAGTGTTTTTATCCGGTTGTTTTCAAGGGTTTGATGAGTGCCGTGACGGAGGAGACAATAACTCCACGTGAGGTGTTAGAAATTTTGGAAGATTACAAGGAGTTAGTTGCTGAAGAACTACCTGACAACCTGCCTCCTATGCGTGATATACAGCATCACATTGACTTGATCCCGGGTTCTAGTCTACCTAATCTTCCCCACTATCGAATGAGCCCTAAAGAGAATGAAATTGTACGGGAACAGATTGAAGATTTGCTGAAGAAAGGGTTAATCCGCGAGAGCATGAGCCCTTGTGCTGTACCAGTTCTTCTCGTTCCAAAGAAAGGTAATCAGTGGCGATTGTGTGTTGATTCTAGAGCCATCGACAAGATCACAATCAAATACCGGTTTCCTATCCCTCGGTTGGAAGACATGCTTGATGAGTTGAATGGATCAAAGGTGTTTTCTAAAATATATCTTCGAAGTGGGTACCATCAGATTCGAATCAGGCCTGGAGATGAATGGAAGACTGCTTTTAAGAGTAAAGACGGATTGTACGAGTGGTTAGTGATGCCTTTCGGCTTGTCAAACGCACCTAGTACTTTCATGAGATTGATGAATCAGGTTCTCCGTCCTTTCATTGGGTCATTTGTAGTAGTTTACTTCGATGTTATTTTGATCTATAGCAAAGCCAAAGACGACCATTTAGAGCATGTGCGGCAGGTGTTACAAGTCCTCCAAGAAAATCAGTTGTACGTGAATTCAAAGAAATGCACATTCTGCACAAGCCAGCTGTTGTTTTTGGGGTTTGTCGTTGGTGAAGATGGGATTCAAGTAGATGAAGCCAAAGTGCGTGCAATAAAAGACTGGCCCGTTCCCAAAACCGTAACTGAGGTACGCAGTTTTCATGGTTTGGCTACTTTCTACCGGAGATTTGTAAGAGACTTCAGTACTCTTACTGCACCTATTACCGAATGCTTGAAGAAAGGGAAGTTTCATTGGGGACCAGAACAAGACGAGAGTTTTGCATTGATTAAGGAGAAGCTTTGTACTGCTCCTATGTTAGCATTGCCGAATTTTGATAAGATATTTCAAGTGGAATACGATGCTAGTGGTGTAGGAAGTGGTGCTGTGTTATCTCAGGAGAAAAGACCAACAGTTTTCTTTAGTGAAAAGCTAAGCGAAGCACGACAGAAATTGAGTACTTATGATCAAGAGTTCTATGCGGTATTTCGAGCTCTTCGACAATGGGAGCATTATCTGATTCAACGAGAGTTTATTCTATTCACGGACCACCAAGCTCTGAAGTTTCTTCACAGCCAGAAAGTGATAAATAAGATGCATGCTCGTTGGGTAAGTTTTCTGCAAAAATTTCCTTTCATTATTCAGCATAAGTCCGGAGCTCTTAACAAGGTAGCTGATGCTTTGAGTAGAAGGGCTTCCTTGCTAACTACCTTAGCAGATGAGATTGTGGGTTTCGATTTTTTGAAAGAGTTATATGAAAGTGATGCTGAATTCAAGGAATTATGGGACAAGTGCAACGGTAAGCATCCTTCTGCAGACTTCCATATTCGCGATGGCTATCTTTTTAAAGGAGATAGACTGTGAATTCCTTGCTCGTCGTTACGAGAGAAGCTGATCCGAGAATTGCACAGTGGTGGTCTTAGTGGTCATTTGGGATGGGATAAGACAATATCAAGCTTGGAGGAAAGCTACTATTGGTCGCACCTTAGGAAAGACGCTAGAGCTATTGTTCGGAGGTGTTTTGTTTGTTAGGTTTCTAAGGGACAATCTCAGAACACAGGTCTTTACATGCCGTTATCTGTTCCTGAAGATATCTGTCATGACCTATCTATGGATTTTGTGTTGGGGTTGCCGAGGACGCAACGAGGTGTGGATTCTGTGTTTGTTGTTGTCGACAGGTTTTCCAAAATGACACACTTCATTGCTTGCAGAAAGACCGCAGATGCAACCAACACAGCCAAATTATTTTTTCGGGAAGTTGTGCGTCTCCATGGGGTTCCGAAGTCAATAGTTTCCGACAGGGATACTAAGTTTCTCAGTCACTTCTGGATTACATTACGGAGAATGTTTAGAACAAGTTTAAAACGAAGCTCTACAGCTCATCCCCAGAGTGATGGGCAAACCGAAGTCACAAACAGGACGCTGGGTAACATGATTAGAAGTATTTGTGGTGATAAACCGAAACAGTGGGATTTAGCTCTACCGCAGGTCGAGTTCGCTTACAATAGTGTCGTACATTCCGCAATAGGGAAATCACCATTTACGTTGGTATATACCTCTGTCCCGAAGCATGTGGTTGATTTAGTTCCACTACCGAAAGCTCCTGGAGTTAGTGCATCAGCTGAAGCTATGGCTAAAGACATTTTGGACACTAAATAAGCAGTCCGAGCTAGATTGGAAGCAACTGGGCAAAAAAATAAAAGGGCAGCAGATAAAAAACGGAGGCTCAAGGTTTTCAACGAAGGTGATGAAGTAATGGTGTTTCTCAAGAAAGAAATATTTCCAGTCAGTACTTATCGTAAGCTTCAGCCTCGCAAGTATGGTCCATTCAAGATTTTACGAAAGCTTAATGACAATGCTTATGTGTTAGATCTACCAGACGACATGAGCATCTCTCATACGTTCAATGTAGCGAACATCTATGTGTATCATGCCGATGGTGTTCTTTATCCAGATAAGAACTCGGGGACGAGTTCTTTGGAGGTGGAGGAGACTGATGCAGGAGACGGTTACAATACCTAATCTATTCTAGCTTGCAAGTTATTTTAGATATTTCTTTTTTTAGTGTTTTCCTTTTCTAGTTGAGATTCTAGTAATTTTCCTTATTTCGATTCTAGTAATTTTCCTTATTTCTAGGAACTTCCTATTTTACGCTTTAGGGTTTCTTTATATGCTTTAAGGTTTCTCTATATAAAGAACCTTAGGTGCTATGTTTTAAAGAACTTTTTATCATCATTATTAATCAAAGTCTTTGAGTTTCGAGATTTGTTTTATGGTGGATTCCAGAGTTTTTTCTTCAAGTTTGACACCCGCGAACTTGAACCTTCAATTCTAAGACCAACGTTTGTTGTCTTAGTGCATCCGACTGCGTCACGATGGCTCCTGTAACTACAACAATGAAACAAGTGGTGGTATTCTTGTTCGTAACAGTAAAGGTAGTATCATCATTGGTATTGGTAGACTCTACAACAAATGTGATCCCCTTATTGCAGAATGCAGGGCCCTGCTTGATGGCCTGAAGCTTTGTAATCTTCTAAATATTGACAAGGTGGATGTTGATATTGATTCAGAAATCCTTGTCAAGCTTCTCTTATACGGAAGCTCTGTGTGGTACCTTGAACCGATTCTCAGCTGCTGTAGAAAATTTATTCAGCCATCCATGGTCATCAATCAGATCTATCGTGAGCAAAACTATGGAGAAGATTGGATTGCAAAAGATATTCTGAATCAAGGTAAAAAAATCTGGATTTTAACGAATCGGATGCTCCGACTAAATTGAAGGCTATCGCGTACTTGGAAAGCCTGAGTTTAGGCTATCTTCGTTTGCAGTAATGAAGAGTCTCTGGTTCTTTTGGTTGAAGAAGATGAAGTCTAACGGTTGTATTTTCAAAAATTTGTAATATTGCCTATAGACCCTTTTATTTTTCAATAGTTCTAATGCAATATAAATTTAAATAATTTTTTTAAAAACATATAATAATGTTTTTGAACAAATTTATGTTTTTGAAACAAACAAAAGATCAACAAACTATCCGTGACAATGAAAAGCCCTGGATGTGTGTGGGGGATTTCAATATTATTTATACTCATGATGAGCAATTGGGTTGTACTTCCTCATGTTAAGCCAGTATGGATAACTTTAATGAAGCTATAAGAAGTTGCAACTTGAATGATACTGGGTATTGTGGTTCGAACTTTACTTGGGCTAGAAGTAATAAGTGGAGAAGACTTGATCGTGCGTTAATCAATGATAAATGGGTGTCTACATTCTCTGATACACAGGTTTTTCACATGGTCAGAACTTGTTCTGACCATGCTCCTCTCCTTATCACAGCTAATACTCATAATTCTAATGATGCTATTAACAGGAAAAAGAATTTTAGGTTTCTGAATTTTTGGTGTAATGATGAATCCTTTTTAAGTGCTGTTGAGAAGGATTGGAATCAGCCTCTTGATAGCCATCCAAGCAACACTTTCTGGTACAAGCTCAGAAGGCTTAAAGGCTGCCTTAAGCTTTGGAACAAAGACAAGTTTGGTAATGTTTTTTGACAGTGTCAAGGAGGCTGAATGCAAGGTTAAGGCTATGGAGGTCCTTCATTACACTAATAATAACCATCAGTCTGCTGCTAATTTAGTTATGGCTAATGGTATGTATTTAAAAGCTCTCAGAAATGAAGATTGTTTCCTTAGACATAAATGTTTCAATAGTTGGCTTCATGAAGGTGATGGAAATTCTAAGATGTTCTATAATTACATAGCTAAGAAAAAAAGGAAAAATGAAATTAAGAGTATTAGAGACGGTGATACCTGGATTACTGATAAGAAGGAGATAGGGATTTCTGCTGCTACTTACTTCAAAAGCATACTCACATCTGGCCCTTACAAAAGCAATGAAGAGGAGATCAGGTTGCTTGATAGCAAGAATTTTAACTGCATCCCTTCTCTTGTGACTACTGAGGACAACAATATGCTGCTCAGTAATGTCACTGAGGAAGAGATTTGGGTTATCATAAGCAATATGAAGAAGGATAGCTCTCCTGGTATAGATGGTTTTAATCTTTTTTTCTTTAAGCATTGTTGGCATATCATTAGAAGGGATTTATGCATTGCATTTAACTCTTATATTCAAGGTAGTCCTATTCCTACTGGCCTTTTTGCTACAGGTATTTGCCTGATTCCAAAGCTCTCTAATCCTACTTGGTGGAATAGTTATAGACCTATTGGTCTGTGTACGTTTGTTAATAGGATTTTTTCTGCTCTTATAAACTCTAGACTGTCTAATATCCTTCCCAAAATTGTTTCCACTTCTCAGTCTGCCTTTGTAAAGAGTAGACTTATTCATGACAACATCTTACTGGCTAAAGAGCTGCTTTTTTATATTAACAAGAAGCCCAAAAAAGGAAATACTGTGGTCCAGTTAGATATTTCGAAGGCTTTTGACAGAATCTCCTATTCTTTTATTCTTGAAGTGTTGTATTCTTTTGGTTTTAATGTTAAGATTGTTGAGCTTATAAAAAGAATGATTTCAGATGTCCATGTCTTTATGCTTATCAATGGAGACACTTATGATTACTTTAAAATGAAAAGGGGCCTCAGACAAAGAGATCCTCTTTCTCCTTGCCTGTTTATTCTTGGTGAAGAATTTCTTAGCAGGGGCTTAGACATCTTGTTTAATTCTAATCCTTCTATGTGCTATGCCTCTAGAAGCTCTTTTATCATCCCTTGCATTATGTTTGCAGATGATATTTTGATTTTTACAAATAGCATTCCTAATTCTATTGATACTCTTAGTGGTTATCTGGATCTTTATTAGCTTACTTCAGGTCAAGCCATTAATAAAAGCAAAACTAAGCTTATTATTTCTCTTAAGTCTAACTCTTCTAGAGTGCATAATCTCAAGCTGCAAACTCGTTTTGAGGTGGATTTTCTTCCTCTCTCTCATCTGGGTATTACTATATCAAACAACAACAAAGCTAAAATCTTCAATCCAATTCTGAACAAAATCAATTATAGAATCACTGATTGGGACAGTAAGTTACTCTCCTATGGTGGCAGGTTGTCTATAATTACAAATGTTCTTCTTCCTATTGCTTATTATTGGATTCAATGTTGTGACATGCCTAGAACTATCATTAGTAAGATTGAGCTAACTCTTAACAGATTCTTATGGAGAACTAAGCAAAGTCAGAAGACTATACAATGGTCTTCTTGGCATTTCATCTGTAAGCCTTTTGGGGAAGGAGGATTAAATGTCAGAAATATTCTTGACATTCAAAACTCTTTCTCTCAGAAGCTTTGGTACAAGTTTAGGATGAATGGCTGTCTTTGGTCCAATGTTATGAATGTCATTTATTGTAAATCTGCTCATCCTTTATACACTAACATAAAGGGTTCTCTAGTGTGGAATAGATTATGCAGCATTAGACAGCAAGCTGAAAAGAACATTACCTGGATTCTTGGCAGAGGTAACGTTGACTTCTGGAAGGATTCTTGGCACAGCCTACCTGCCATTGCCACTGAGCAAAATATTAACTGGTATATCGATGTTAAAGTTAAATCTTTTTGGCATAATAATTCTTGGTGTTTAAATGAAGTTCAGGGTAGTATTGGAACTGAAAGAATGTTAAAGATCAACACAACACAAATTACTGATAAGGATGATGCTATCTATTGGAAGCTTTGTGAAAATGGGAAATTTAACTTTAAGGAGACCTGGGAGCACATAAGAGCTAAGCATAACTGCTCTAGTCTTTATAAGAGGATTTGAAATTCAAAAATTCCGAGGAAGTTCTCTTTTATGACATGGAAATTAATGCATAACTTTATTACAGTAGATTCCATCATGATGAGGAAGCATTTTAGCATGACATCTAAGTGTGTATTTTGTGAAAACTGTGAGGAAAAGAATCATTTATTTGTTAATTGTTCTTTTGCCTGGCAGCTTTGGAATTGGTTTGCAAGTATCTTTAAGATTAAAATCAAAAGATCAATGGTTCTAACTCATATTCTAAGATGCTAGTTTTGGTTTTCAAAAACTAAATTTCATGTTTCTCATCTCATTCCAAGTTATTTGTTGGGTGGTTTGGAAGGCTAGAAATTCCATAAAGCATAAGAGTGTTCATATAAGTGTTAACATTGCTATTGATAGCATTATTAAAAAAAAAAATCAAAAAAATAGTTAATCAAATTTTTTTATTAGAGTCAAAATTACTAATTCTTTAATTATATATTACCAAATTATAATTTCAACGTTATTTTAATATATTTGATGGAGAATCATCCCAACTCCGTTTTATAAATTAAAAATATTTTTATTTATCTAACAATTATACTTTTCCTTTTAATATTATTAAATCTTTTTTTTTTTTTTTTGGCAAAAAAATTAGACTTTTTATTAATATTGAACCCAATGTAAGACCCAAACAAGCAAGACAGAGGTCCAAGTAAGTTTGGGCTTACTACATAAGCAGACTGACCCAGCCCAAGGCTACAATAACTAACGGAAAGGGGCTAAAACCCTAATTACAATCAAAACATAAGAAACCCTAATTTCTTTCATTCCCCTTTCTTCTCTCCTTCAACCCATCTGCCTCCAAGCTTTCAATCCTTAACCAGTGTCTAAATGTCCAACTCCGATGCTATCCAGTACCACAATCGCAAGTAATTGATTCGGCATCTCACCTCCTTGGTACACCATGCTTTTTTTCTCAACCAGAGCTCTCCTTGAGACCCAATCTGCCGCCACGTTTTCCGATCTGGAAATGTGGCGGACTTTCATCGTTGGTAAGATTAAAGCCTTAAAAACGTCTATTCCAGCGATGTGAGATGGTTCAAGTGAGCAGATGCACTGAACTAGTGGCATGCAATCTGACTCGAGGTCAGTGTTTCTCCATCCCTTTCTATTACATTCTAGTAGTGCTTCAACTAACGTTCTTCTTTCAGCTTGCAGGGGGCTCAATTTGCCAAACAAGAATGTAGTCCATTGTATACAGTTGCCCAGGTGGTCACGAACAATATATCCACCAGACGCCTCACCGGTGGAGCTACATGCTCCATCTGTGTTGATTTTGAGTCTACCCATCGCTGGCGCCTTCCAAGACCGGTAAGTAACTTTACTGTTGCTTATAGATAGGGCTCCTAACTGAGCACCTGCATTCACCACGTTTCGCCAGTGTTTAGGCTTTAACTTTAAATCAATCCCCAGTATATATCTATTAACTCTGTTAACAGCCCTGTTAAAATCATCGAATGGTTTGTCAAATTTGCATTTGTTCCTGTTAAACCAAATTGTCCAAACTATCAGTTGTGGAACAATTTGAGTAACATGGAACTTACTGCAATTCGACTTAAACCACACTAATAACATGTGCCTTAAGGTCATAAATCTCCTGACTGGTATTTGGAACATAAGCCCATAGTAATTCCATAAATTCCAAGCAAAAGTACAGTTGATAAATAAATGAGTTAGGTCCTCAGAAGAATAGCAAAATTGACACTTAGATACTATTGTAAAGTGTCTCTTGGTTAGGATGTCATCAGTAGGGATAAAATTTTTTGGTAGCCTCCAGCAAAGAAAAGAGATTTTAGATGGTATAAAACTATGCCATATTTTTTTATAAAAATATGAGACGGTACTTTTAATTCTGATACTATCCCATGTTTTTTTCGTGCAAAATTTTTTGTTACTAGAAAGAGACCACTCAATCATGTCTTCCTTATCAGGACAAATTTTGACACTTTGAATGTGTTGCTGTCTTTCATGAGAAAGGAAGGCTATTGAGCAAGGGTCCCATACTCCATTTTTCCAAAACGTTTTTAACTTTGCTGGTAAATACCAAGAATTTGAGTCAGTAACTATAGGTGACATCCTGTGCCAAGAGTCCCTCCAAAAATCTATATTACCACTGCCCACACTCCATTGAATGAACTGGTCAGCCCTGACCCTAATAGAACATAGCCCTTTCCATACAATAGAGTCTCCAGTGCCACATTTGGCACTGAGAGGATGCCTATCCCCACAATAAGTCTTGTGAATTAGATCAGTCCAAAGGGACTTACCACTTCTGAAATAGTACCATAACTTGTATGCAAATGCAAGTTGAATGTCAGGTAAAAATTTTATGTTTAATCCACCCTCCATAAAAGGTCTACAAATGTTGCTCCATTCAGACCAGTGAATGGCACAGTCATTTACTTTAGACCTCCATAGGAACTTGTTAAAACATAGACCAATTTTATTTAGAACATTTTTAGGTATTATACTATTTTGCATTCTGAAATAAATGATGGGGTGAAGGACATGTCTAATTAGTGACAGTCTGCCACTAAAAGACAGGTTCTTCATATCCCACTCATTGATTTTATTATAAAGTTTAGCTAAAAGTGAAGAGAAATGCACTCCCTTATTGTTAGCAGCAATTGTAGTCCCTAGGTATGTGAATGGAGCAGATTCAGTTCTAAAACCCATAGTGACATTGATCCTGGCTTTCAAAGCACTAGAACACCTTGATGATGTGATAACTTTAGTCTTTTCAATGTTAATCATCTGACCAGACTCCTTTTGATATTTGTTGAGCAGATTACTCAGATCTTTAATTGCTGTAGAAGTGCTGTTAGTAAATATAACTATGTCATCTGCAAAAGCAATGCAAGGTAAGATGAAGCCTGACTTAATGTAAAATTGCATATTAGACTTAGCAGCATATAGATTTTCTAAGCCTCTTAACAAAGCTTCTTCTGCGAGTATAAAAAGACAAGGGGACAAAGGGTCTCCTTGTCTTAATCCTGTCTTTTGAGGGAAATAACCTGCACTGGATCCATTGATTAGTACTGAAATCATCACTTTAGAAATCATGCTATTTATTATTGAAATAATATGCTCAGAGAAGCCAAAACACTTTAATGCATTAATGACAAAGGTGTGTGACATCCTGTCAAACGCCTTTGTCATGTCTAGTTGAATGATAATGTTGCCTTTAGAAGGCTTCCTCCTTATATGATGAAGCATTTCCTTAATGATTAATATATTATCATGAATTAACCTTTCTTTCACAAATGCACCCTGTCCTCTTGAAATAATTCTAGGGAGGATAGATGATAATCTTCTGTTTATAAGAGCAGCTATCAATCTATTCAAAATTGTACATAAGCTTAATGGCCTGTAATTGCTCCATGTTGTAGGATTTGCCATCTTGGGAACCAGGACAATTCCTGTTGAAAAGACACCATTAGGAATAGGACAGCCAACAAGGTAAGCATTTAAAGCTTTGCATAAATCATATTTTATTATATTCCAACATTTCTTTAAAAAGAAAATGTTGAAGCCATCAGTGCCAGGAGCACTATCTTGCTTCATTCCACTTATAGTTGTCCAGACTTCCTCAGTAGTAGTAGGCATAGTGATCTCAGAATTTTCCCTGTCCAACACCATCTTAGGAATATTGTTTAGTATAGAATCTTGTTCACTATTAACAGTATCAATATCAGGTTCATAAGAAAGTATATTTTTAAAATGGTTCACTGCAGAGGAAGCAATTTCATTTTGATCAGTTAGCCATTTATCGTGATCTTTTATTCCTAGTATTAAAATTTTCTTTCTTTTCTTAGATACATAGCTATGATACAACTTCGTGTTTCCATCACATTCATTCAACCATGAATTAAAACACTTTTGCCTCCAGTATGATTCCTCATCCTTTAAAGCAAGGATTAGGACACTGTTAGCTTTAGATAACTTGGCTTTAGATGTATTATCCTTAAAAGACTGATGAAGCAATTCACAGTTCTCCACCTCAACATAAGCCTCCTTAACTTTGTTGAAAATGTTTCCAAATGTGGAGACATTCCAGTTTTTCAAATGTTTTTTCAATCTTTTTAGTTTGAACCAAAATATATTGCTATCCTCTCCATTACAATGTTTGGACCAGTTCTGATTCACAGATGACATGAAATCAGAATGATTGGCCCAAGCATTGATGAACCTAAAAGAGCCTTTCTTCCTTAATAAATTGTTATTATTGACTTTGCAAATAGAAATTAACAAGGGAGCATGGTCAGAGCAGGTTCTGACCATGTGACAAACCTGCATGCTTAGTACGTTAAGCATGATCTGATTAACCAGAACCAAATCTAACCTCTTCCAGTTGTTGTTATTGCTCCAGGTGTAACGAGATCCCGTGAAGCCAGGTACATCAAGGTTACTATCACTTATGAATTGATTAAAATCATCTGCACTCACAGCATCATAATTTACACAATGAAGTTGATCATCAGGACACCTAGAGGTGTTGAAATCCCCAGCCAGAATCCAAGGGCTATCACAGGTAATAGCACTCAACTCAGTCCAAAGAGCTTTTCTTTGCAATCTCTGATTTTTTGCATATACAGATGTTAAAAAACACGTAGTATTATCAAAACTAACTTGAACATGCATATACTGGTCATGATCCTTTACTGCTACTAAACTAATATCATTTGTCCAAAACAACCAGACTTTATTAGATGAGTTAACCAAATAGTTCACAAAACCCAGCCTTCTAGCCACCAAATCCACCTTATCAGCCCTAGCCATTGGTTCTTGTATCGCAATTAGCTTAACCTTCTCACTATTGATGATGTACTTGAGCCTAGCAATTGTAGGGTTGTTATGAATTCCTCTTGCATTCCAGCTTATAAACTTAATCATTATCTGATAATGATTTTTGACCTTTTTCTCTCTTGTTTAGAGAGTTTATTAACAATCTGTTTGAGTTTCCACTCTTGTTAGCCGATTTTATTCTTCTTGAAATAACAGTTTCAAACTCATTTTCAGGTTCGTTTGTGCCCATTCTTGGTGAAGCATTGCAACTGCCAGCCATTCCTCCTCTAGGAGAAGCCTGCGAGTTGTTCAAGCAGTTCTCTTCCTCCTCCAAATTTTGAAGGGCACTGATAACGTCAAGGTCATTCTTTGAAGCAGTACACTTCTTCACTGGACTTCCCACACTAGTAGGTGGGCAAGACACACTTGTAATAGGCAAGTCTTTCTTTGTAACTATTGATTTTAATTTCCTCCTATACACATAGGTAAAAGAAGGGACCTTTGTAGGCTTAGTAGCAATTGCACAGTTCGCAGATTCTTGTAAGGATACTTGACTTATATCCTTTCTTTCAGTAATAACATTCGTATCCATTTTCTTCTTAGCATCCTTCGACTTTGTCTTGTTACAATCATCAGCCTCATGACCTATGTGATTGCAAGACTTGCAGTAACTAGGAGGGTTCTTGTAACTAACAGTAATGTAAATAAGCTCTTCACCAAACTCAACTTTTAACTTCCGTTTTAGTAATCTTGATACGTCGATCTCAATTAGAGCGAAACAAGCATTCCAACTCGCACGATTAATCTCAGGAATCACAACATGGTGAACAAGACCCAACGACGAAGCCAGAGCATGTATAACAGAGCTGTTATACATGAATTCTGGAACGTTTTCAAACCTCACCCATAACAGAGCATCAGGACATTCAAAATTTCTCGAACTTTGGGGGCACCACTTGACTACCCTCATCATACGACCATCAACCTTCCAAAAGCGCTTAATCCACAATCTTCCAGCATCTTCCAAGACAGCAAATTCAACTAGAATTTGTCTGGTATCCATAGTCGTATAAGTAAAAGAACCCTTGAATCTAAATGAATCAAGAAAATCTTGAAACACCTGTTTTTTCGGTATCCCATCCTTGAACTTGACTACAAGCGTAGTCCTCGATTTTGCACAAAGTTCCGACTTCACCGTTGCAGAAAACTTAATGACATTGATATCATTATAAATCGAAACGCAATCCGGCCTAAATTCAGAGAACCTATCGTTCTTTAATACCACATCAGCATATGTTCTTTTGGCAACTTTATCATTGTTGATCGAAGACGACCGCACCACACCGGGCAGCAAAGGAAAAGCAGCTTCATCCATTCTGGATGAGCCACCCCACCCGCGAAAACAGCCCCTACAACTCCCTTAGCAATGAGATAACAAATTGAACACTACTTGTGGCAAGTTTCATCTAGCAAGAAACTAAAACCCTTCTTGGAGCTTTCTTGGGAGAGAAGAAAGTTTTTACTCCCAAAAAACACTTTCCTCCAAAAATGTTTTCTTAATATTATTAAATCTAGTTAAAGTGTTTTTTTGGATAACACTTCTAAATGACATGAACTCTTGGAGCATCACCCAGAACTCACTCGTTTCAAATCAAAACTTATATAATCGAACCCAAAAAATTTCAAACCGAACTCACTTGTTTGATCAAATCAATGTCCGCAACAGTTCTTCAGTGCGGCATCAATCTAACGATGAACCCTAGGGCTAGGGTATCTCTCTAATTGCATCCATTTTAATTTTCAAAATTCAGTCTCATTTCTCTTTACCTTTCGATTTTAACTTGTTTCTTTTTATCCTAATTGAATTAATCTATCTTTTGTTTCTGTACAGAGAATCCTTCGGTTGCGGTGCAGCACTGGCGAACCGGAGAAGAAAGCGCCACCGTTTTTGAAAGTTGCAGTCAGTGGAGTCACTGAGCTGCTAAGGATCCTCTCTTCCTCCTCGAATAAAGAAAGGTGTTGTAATTGTGATTTTGATTTTAATTTTAATTTTCTGATTGATTCTTCAGAAAATTGCATGTGGTTCATCAGTGTCCTAGCTTCCGCATTGAAAATGACAGGCTTTTGACATTCATAAATTCTTTAAAATTTATGTTTCGTTTTTTGTTATCTGGGTGTCTTCGATTTAGAGCAACAATGTTATGGTTTTGATTATACTTTCTTGAATTTCAAAGATTGGATACAGTGAGATATAAACAAGGATCTACTGATATCAAAGTTTCGTGTGTTGATGATATTGTAATGGTTCTCAAATCTGATTATGAGAATGCTTACTTTGTGACTGGTAAGGATATTCATTCACCTATTTCAAGATTCATTGGAAAATTGATTTAGAATGAGTTTCCGAATTTAGCGCATTTTGTTCTTTAATTGCTGACCAGGAATTTTCACTTCTGAAGTTTACGATAAAGATTGTGTATTTGAAGATCCAACTATCAGCTTTCGAGGTAATGGAATTCATATTACTCATGTCTAGGTTAATTTCTTTCTGCCACTATCTTTGGTGGTGTTCACATTTTGAGCTAGTTTCAGTTTGACTGCATACTTACTGAGGTTAAGCAATTTACAATATTTTCATTAAAATTTCCAGGTACAGAATTGTATGCTCGTAACTTGAAACTGTTGGTTCCGTTTTTCGATCATCCATCCATTGGACTACAAAATATTGACCAGGTAGATGTTGTTGTGGGAAAACAGTTCTTGAGTTTGTATTTAGGGTTTTCACATCATCGAAGCGACATATGACTTTTTTTTTCTTTTACTATACAAGTATAGTTTGTGGATGCATACATGATTTTCATGGTAGTAACTCACATTAATGCAGGGTGTTGATTCGGAGACTAAGTTTGTACTTGCTACCTGGAAACTAAGGTTTTGCATACTTATTTCTTGTTAAATGTAGTGACAGATTGGGATTGGTGGATATAAAGTTTTACGTCTATACCTTGCAGGACGTACCTGAAACTCCCATGGAGGCCTCTTATTTCTGTCAACGGAACCACGGTTTACAAATTGAATCAAAATTTCAAAGTAAGAAAAACAACTTCATTTGCATCTAATATATTCTGAAGCTAATTTCATTGCACAAACTAATGAATGGACTCCCCTTCAGATCATCAGGCATACCGAGAGTTGGGATGTTTCTGCTGTCGAAGCAGTTGCCCAGATATTCACTCCTAGTTCGAGGCTTCCAAGCAATTAAAGGAAATCAAGCCTCTCAATAAACACTAGTAGATAAAAACAGCAAGGTAAAATCTATGTTGATTATAACCTTCATTCATGTTGGCATCTATTATCAGGGAGAAATAATCCCACTTTACACTGGTAATAAATATGTACATAATTTCAGAAAAGTATATTAAAAAATGTGAAAAATAAATCTTGATTCCTAATTACAGTCCAAAATTGGTTATTTCAAGACTTGTCAGTCTTTTCTCCAAGCATACATTACAAAAGAGAATCCTGGGTTGCTCCCGCATGAATATTTACTGGCTGAAGAACAGGAGCTTCTCCCTGCATCACTACTTCCATCGGCCCATTGCAACACACTAGAGCAAGGCGATAAAGACGATGGATTGACGGCAACACCCACCAAGGACGAGCATTTCCTCATTAATTTCTTCTCTGGTTCCATCATCTCCGCCCAAACTCCACCCTCTCCTACTTGGAAAATAAACACACCGTGACCGTCACCGACATGAGCAGTATCAGTATCATTGTCATTGACCCAATTAAACACATCCCAATAAAATTCAACCTCAACACCATCTAGATAGAATTTCTCATTCCCTCTGAACTTCCAAGTCAGCCTCTTCACAACAAGTTTTGTTTCACCGTCAACCGTGACTGTCATTCTTCCACCGCTGCACTCTACTTGTATCTCACGTTTCGACCCCAACATCTTAACTCGCGACACGTAACTCCTGCGTCCAAATAAATGATCTCTCCTCGACAACGGCTCAGGGAGGAGTCTCCCTCGTGTCATAACCAACTCAGTACGTCTACCCAGCTCGTCGTGAAGATCCCCGAGAAAAAACTCCATGTTTCCATTGTAGGAAAGGGCAAGGTAAAAGCATGACTCAGGCTCGGCTGAATTGTGGTTGAACTTCGCCCTGGTAAAGTCCCAATAAAGTTTGATCTTGTGGTCGGACACTAGATGGATAGATTTAGATCCGGGCCGGGTCCGGAAGAAGGAGAAAGTATGCTGGTGGAGAGAGATGGTGGTAGAGAAGGAGTGCTCTGGAATGCATATGGTGAGGGAATGAGAGAGGTGGGTTGTTTTGGACCATGTAAGCGTCAAGTGCATTGGCGAATTCACTGAATTGTTGGTGGAAAGGTTTATTTGGTAAACAGAAGTGGTGATGTTTTGTGGTGGTTGTTGAAGGGGTTGACAAGAAGTAGTAGAGGCTGTGCTGGGATGGCTGAAACATGATGGAATGATCATCATGCTGTTCAATCTTTGCATAGTTAGAATTAAAATTAGATTCTGGGTCTTGAAGAATTATAGGAAAAAGCTTAAAGAAGAGATAGAAAGTGATGTTTTGTTGCTTGAGGAGATAGAGAGAGAGTTGTATACTTTATAAAAAGGAAGATAAATGAATGAAGTGTGGAGTTGTGATGAGTTGGCGTGAGATAAGAAACATTAAATTAAAAGATGAATTTAAGCAAAAGATTTCATTCTTTTGATATGAGATGAGAAATACGATACGACCATGATCAGCAACACCAGTTACAGTTCATGTTGTCCCTCCTTGAATTGCGCTTGCTTTGTGATGAGCTAAAACCTAGCTGGTTCCCTAAGTGGGACTTTTTTAATTCCGACTCTGTCAAACCACCTCACTTGCTGTAATACCAAGAAACGTATAATAACTATATTAATTTAATATGATTCGGTATATCAAATTCTTTGTTTGTGTTGGTCCACTTTCTGAATCAAATTAAATACTATAACAGATTATTCTGTTTCTCTTTTCTTATTTATATTATTAATTTAGTGCTTGGTTATATTTGGTAATGCATTCCAACAACTTGTATGTGTTCTGGCCACCCAGGCATAAGGGAGGGCAACACTCAAGTCGTCCATAATCGTTATTTTTTAGGAAAATATTGATTTATTGTTAAATTTTTGGATATCTTTTTAAAAATATTCTTGTACTAAAGTCGGCAAAATAAGCAATATTGAAAGATTAATGTTGATATAAATATATGCCTAACATGATGATTTATACCGAATAAATGCTTCTTTGGTCTTAGCTGTTTCCATGACTGTAAAGTTCGTGGCCTAATTACCTTTTCTGTATATGATTTTGTTGGCCTACTTCTCTATCAATTTGGAAACACTTTTCTTTTATTGTTATGGTTTGATGTGGTCATCATTTGAGACCGGTGTTTCCTCCATTGTGTATCCTATTGACGAGATAGTTATGGGTAGTGTTATTATCTTTGTCCGTCTTTTGACGGGACTAGATTAGACCGTCAAGTCCGATTCCAATTTACTATGGTTTGGATTTGTTTGATCTCACTTTTGATCGTTTTGGTTGGGTGTTTTCGATCTAATTATAATATCATTTTCAAAAATGTTAAATAAATAATATAAAAATTCAAATTTAACAATTAATTTTTGATTTTTTATTAAAAAATTAGTCATTACTTTATAATTTTAGTAATATAATATAAAAAAACTTAATTAAAAAAGTATATTAAGTTTTAATGGTTTTATCGGCACGATACCGTATCGGTTTTACTGGTTGATCAGTTTTATTAGTCCGATTTTATATTGGTTCTATCGATTTTACCGATTTATCGGTTTTATTAGCCCGATTCCATATCGGTTCAGTCAGTTTTATCGATTTTATAAATTCAGTTTCGAATCAATTCTATGGTTTATCGATTTTATCAGTTTGGTTTCAAATCGATTTTACGGTTTATCGATTTTACCAGTTGGGTTTCAAACCGATTCTATCGGCTTGATTCTTTATCTGTCTTAGTTTTAAAAATAGAACCGCAAACCGAACTGTTAAAATTCAGTTAATTTCTCTGTTAGACTCTTACAAGTTCTATTCTGGTTTGGTTCCTAAAACAACCTTAGTTATAGGACAAGTTTTTGTATTTATGAAAAACAATATATAGATGAAAAACAATTGTTCACAAAATTCACGGGGCATCCCCCGGATTACTAAAACAAAGATAAATATTTTATTGGGTGATTTGCAAACCACACTACAGAGCTAAGATGTATAATTGACTAGCAGACTATGCGGTGGGCCATGAAATCCTGTTTCCATGAAAATCTATATTTGATGTTTAAAAGGGTTTTGCAGACCACAGAGAAGGATAAAGAGTGAGTATTTTAAAAGAATTTAAAAGAATCTAGCGTTCTTTTTCTTCCCAGACGTGGTAGATGACAGCACAAAAATTGGTTTGCGGAATGTGGCCAAGATTATTAGTGGGCAGTTATCAGTTTGAGGTTTGTGAAGAGCCATTGTGACCAACTCGAGTTGATAGGTGGTAGGTGGACTTCCATGGTCATATTGTTTCAAATCCACTTGGTGAAGGGGCATTCCAAAAGAATGTGGTCGTTAGTCTATGCGTCAGAGGCACATAGGGCATAATATGGCACAGAATGGTAGCCCCAAGTAATGAGTTTATCTCGTATCTTCAACTTTCGATGAATAACTAGCCAAGTAATAAATGGATGTCTTGAAATATCGAATTTGTTCCAAACTAAGGTAGCCCAAAGAACTTTAAGGGTCACTGGTTGAATATGCATATTGGTGCTGCTTATAAAGAATGAACCATTAATCTTGTTTGTGATCTAGTGGAATTTTTTTATCCTCTATAGATGGAGGGGAAACAAGTTGATCGCATTATCGATTTCAGTTAAATGATTTGAAAGGGTTTTGTAGACCACCGGGAAGGCCAAAGCGTGAGAATTTTTAAAGATTATAGCGTTCTTTTCTTCCCAGATGTGGTAGATGACTGCACACAAAATGGTTTGCGGAATGTGACCAAGATTATTAGTGGACAGTTTTCAGTTTGAGGGAGTGAAGAACCATTGCGGCCAAGTCACGTTGATAGGTGGTATGTGGACTTTCCTGGTCATATTGTTTCAAATCCGTTTGGTGGAGGGGCATTCCAAAAGAATGTGGTCGTTAGTCTCTGCGTCAGAGGCACATAAGGCATAATATGACACGGAAGAGTAGCCCCAAGTAATGAGTTTATCTCATATCTTCAACTTTCTAACGGATGTCTTGGAATATCGAATTTGTTCCAGACTAAGGCAGCCCAAAGAACTTTAAGGGTCGCTGGCCAGATATGCATATAAATGTTGCTTATAAAGAATGAGCCATTAATCTGGTTTGTGATCCAGTTGAATTTTTTATCCTCTATAGAAAGAGGGGAAACCGGTTGATGACATTATCGATTTCAGTTAAATAATGTTGGTGGGTTCTTCTTCCAGAATGGATCAACGAAGGCCAATTTCACGAACCATTGGTAATAATATCTGAAACCATGGTTTTACCATGCATCATGACACTCATGATTATGCAAGTTACATAACTCTCAACGAACGAGGTGAAGAAAAATCATGGGTCGTACAATAATGAGGTGGATGCACCGTTTCCCACAATAACCTTGCCGAGTCTTGAGGCCAGCAGTCTAAGCTTGAGGATTTTCCACCATACCCAGCTAGGAGAGTAACCTAACGATAGACTCCATATACTTTTGTTTTTAATCTTTCCAACGTGTATCTGTCTAGTCCAAGTTAAAACGAAGTTGTTGGTAGGGATGGACAAAAAACTTTCAAAGCGTCTGTCTGATTCAAGATTTGAGGTTTACAATCCCAAGGCCCTCCTCATCTGAACGCGAGGCTAAAATTTTCCATGCGACTTTAACCCTACTAATATTCATTACTAGGCCACTCCAAAAGAATCTGCAAAAAAGCTGTGTGAGTTCTTTAAAAACTCGAACTGGAAGGATGAATACTAATGTCCAGTAAACATGGCTAGCAAAAAGGACAGATTTGAATAGTTTGAGCCTTACTGCATAGTAAAGGTAATTGAAGGTCCATGAGGAGATGCGACAAACAGGGGTCGACATATATCATGGGTTAACCTCGAAACGATTAGTGATACACCCAGATATATGACAGGTAAGATGCCTTCTTAAAATCCCAGCATAAATTTAATCGCATCTCGAGCTTTTAAAGAGGTACCAGATAGAATAACATGACTTTTATTAGGGTTTTATCAAAGACGAGCGAGTTTAGAAAATTCACCCAAACCATCTTTGACGAGCATGGTTGTGGGGCTTTAAGCACGACATAAAATCATCAAGTCATCCGCGAAGCAAAGATTGACGATTTTAAGTGTGTGGAACTTCTAGTGAAAGCCAAAACTATGCTTTCATTTATTTTCCTGTAGAATGTTTGAAAAGTACTTGTATAATTATCACGAAAAGATAAGGGGAGATAAGGTCGCCTTGCCTAGGGCCTTTCATGCCTTTAAAAGATCCATGATTTTTTTTTCATTGATGCTAATGAAGAATGATGACGTAGATTTACATTGGATGGCCCAACCAATCATCTTTGGAGGAAATTTTATTGCATATAGAACATCCAAGAAGAGTCTCCAATTGATGTTTTCGAAGGCCTTCATGAGTTTGATTTTGAGCGCACAATGGGGAATTTTTATATTAGTATGGTATCCGTGCAAGAGGTCCTGATAGAGGAGGATATTGTTTGAGATGTTTCTATTTGGAAAAAGGTTGACTAAGAAAGGTCAATAATAGTAGAAAGGGAGTCCTTGATTCTTAAATCAAAGATCTTAAAGATGATTATATATATAACATTGCAACATGCAATAGGTCTGAAGCCGAATGGGAAGGTGGGAGATTCCGATTTAAAGATAAGGGAAATTAGGGTCTTATCCCATAAGGGATCCATGTTTCCATATCAAAATAAACAATGAATGGTTTTGCAAATGTCAGGTTTAGTTGTGTTCCAACTAGACTTAAAAAAACTAGCACTGAAGCCATCGATGTCGAATGCTTTAAAATTGTCTATACTAAAGAGAGCCTTCTTGATATCCTAATTAATAATGTGTTTTTTCATGTCCGATTTTGTGTTACAGTGAGAGTTTTGTGGTGATAAAATTCCTAAATCTCTCCAATCCAGGGTAGTCCGATGTAATGTTGGTACATAACTGGTTTTTAAAATAGTTTAAAAAAATACCAGCCACCTCTCGTCGGTTGGAGAAGGTGGAATGCTCATGGTTGTTAATGTCCAAAATGTTATTTCTTGCTCTACGCGTCCTGGTGCTATTATGGAAGAGTTTGGAATTACAGTCACCGATTTTAAGCTATGTTTCATGCAAATTTTGATTGGTGAATGATTCTCCGCACAACTGAAAAAATGTAATTCTCAAAAATATTCTTTTCATGCTTGACATAAATATGGACCTAAGACGAAGTTAAAAAAAACATTGTGTCTAATCTTAACTTGCTTAATTATTTTTTATTAAAGATCAAAAGCGTAGTTTTGAATATTTTTAGTTTCCGAGTAACGATGGTCCACCAAGGTCCATTCCATAAAACCTATATTCGAAAATTTTGAATGATTCCTATAAATTAAAATATTTGAATGGAGAATTAAGTGTTTTAATCCAAAGTGATATGAAATATCTCTCTTATGATTCGAATACTTCCAAACCTCTATTATATTGAATATAGAATATGATATTTTTTAGTTAATAATAACAAATAGGTTTTAGCTATTACTAGTATACATTATATAAAATGTTATTAACATTTATCCTTATTTTAAAATAGGTTCGAAATATAAAAGGATATATTATTTGATAGTGATCAAATACAAAAGTTGATGGAACCTAAATAAAACTAGTAGATGGTAATATGTTGTAAAGGACCGAATTTGTATGAGAAACACAATATGTTATTTGACAACCGATCGTTTAGTTTTAGCTTAGGTAAAAGATTTAAAAAAATAGATTTTATTTTTAAAATAAAACGATTGTATCAAGAGCAATGACGTTAAAAATCAACAAGGTATATAATCAAATAATATGAATACAACTTCCAAGGGTAGACGAGTTTGGTTGAGTAAAGCATACTCGTGATCAAATGTCTTCGCTGAGTTTGTCACCTTGTGTGGTTTACCTTTTGACGTTGGTTTGCAGGCTATCGCGTCAGATTGAGGGTTTACCCTGTGCGCACTCACTGCACTTTTGAGTAGTGGCTGCGAGTTCCTTCTGAAAAAAAAAGAAAAATAATATGAATACAATATACCATTTTAATAATATAATTTATTGTTATTATATTTTATTTATTATTGTCATTAATAAAATTAGTTATTGACATTTTCATCTATTTTATATTTTGACAAACTCATCTTTAGTCGACTAATCAGTTGGTATAGTTTTTGGAAGTTGAAATTTTATGAACAAACAATCCTTAAAAATATCTCTCGCAAACTTTAAACCATGGCACTATGACTATATATTCAGTAATTGACGATGGTGTCTCGCTGACAAAAAATCTCATGATCTTAGAGATATAATAGAAGATAAAAGAAATATGGTGGGGTAAATTTAAATAAATATCATGACGATGAAGATATAAATAATTGAAGAGTGAAAGCAGTTAATAAAAGTATTATAATTTGAATATTTTATAGATAAATTATAGATTTAACAAATAATGTAAATATCAGGGGGCCCGTGAGTGTAATTTGTTATAAACGTGTTTGTAAAATCTAGGAGTGGGGTGAAATATCGTGACTTGTAACTCAATATGTTACTTATAACCACCTATGTCTGTAAATATGGATGGATTTAGGAAATAAAGGTAATTACCATTTTTTGAACTTACGACAACTCTAATCCCATTAACTTATTAAAAATCTTGAATTACTTTATATCTCTACAATTACACCATATTATATCTATCATTCCATTTTATCTTTGCACATAAAATTTGTAATTAACATTGACGACCATATTGGGAGGAGTGAGGTGCCTAGATAGCAGTTCTGAAACCGAAGACATTTACGATCGAATAACGAGGGATCCAGAAGTAAGAGCTTATCCCATAATCTTGGTAGAAAATAACGCACTTGAGTCAAGCTTACTAGAGAAGTAAACAAGGATGAAACTCATAGAAACGAACAATGTGAACAATCTAATGTAAAGGATCAGATGAATTAGTTACTATAAAAAATAATTATTTTGAATGATCAGCTTGACCAGAGGGAGCAGCAGATTTAGTCCAGTAAGGTGCGATCCGATGTGCGGCGAGTGGATGAGAAAAAATATTTGGAAAATTTATCCGATGAGTCTTATATCGCTCACCAGGAATGGGGTGATCACAAAAAAATTCATTTTAGTCGGTTAGAGAACATCACTCTTCACGAGAGGAAAATAAAGATAAACATCGGTATATTTTAACCGAGGATAGTGACTTCTCTGGTTCGGATTCTGAAGACGACTTGTTTAGACAGGAAATGGATTATCGTTCTTCGAGAAAAGAGGGTAGCTGACATCAGAAATATCGTAGAGAGCACAAGTCAAAGAGGGAAAATAAGTCAACGAATATGAGGGACAATCCTTTATTTGAGGATAACACATTTAATCAGTATGTTAATACTGTGGACCAAAGTTATATGCAATTATGGGAACAACTGGAGCAAATCAATACATGGAGGGAGTGAATTGGAGGAACTCACATTTGTATTATGATATTAGGTCAATACTGGTGAGGATTATTTCTTATCGAAAGGTATTTTTGGTCTTTTTTTTTAATGGGGTATTAATTTTTAAAATAGAAGATAAAGAGATAAAAGAGGTGTGTGCTAGTGATTAAGATTATTCGAAAAATCCAAACTATTAAATGTGGTTGGTTGGGGTATTTATACTCTTGTTTTGTGACCCATGGACCATTCGGATGAGACCTTGGATCCAGATACATTTCAAGGTTTCCAAATCCCAAAACCAAAACGGTTTTGCACACAACTGAGTCATAGTCCACTTAGGTCTACTGTTCATCGAAAGTTTAGTGTAAAAGATGTCCAAATTACCCATTCAGATTTTATTCCACTGGCCTTCCAACAATATTTAGTTCCTTAAAAAATATTTTGGAAGAGCTAACTACCAAGAGAAGACTCAGATCAGATTTTTTTTGGAATAACTAACTCTCAAAGAGAAGACCTGGATCAGATCTGAAGGGTTTTCTTTTTGGTGAGAAGGAATCCAAAGGTCAGAGTTTTGATGGATAACTTTTGATTACACGTGTCAGTTTCTGGTTTGACCTCTCAACCGTTTGTTTCTCTAGGTACTTGCACCTATCTTTTGAAAAAGTAATTAATATAGGTCATTAGTCCCTAATTATTGTTTAGACGATTGATCTTCCCTAGGTGAAGTACTCAAGTGTTTTTTCACCTATATATACATCTGTTTTACTGTTATATTTCTAGAGTGAGAAAGAATTTCAAATTTTAGTTTCTAAAGAGATAAAGCTTGAAACTTTGATTTGTTCACAGTTTAAGAAATTTTATGTTCACAGCTAGAACTGCTCTCATCAATGGAGGCTAGTTGAATATGTCTGAATTGGAAAGAGAAAGAAAGGAAGCAAGAATCGTTGCCGGACTCCCTGCTTCTTCTGGTAAAGTGATTAGCCAAACAGTATTTGAGCCGAACAAGAGTTTATCTTCGTCCAAAGCATCAATAATTAGAAAAACTACTTTTGTTCCAACTTTATCTACACTAAACTCTGAATATTCAGTTCAAATACCCATAAAGTCTTCCTCTAAGGACAAAATAGTTTCAAGTATCAAGAAACCCTCACCATTCATCGCTATGGGGTCAGATATTGAAAATATTACACCCTGAAGAGTCACTCGACTTTCCAAGCCCAAAGCACCCATTCTTTCTAAAAATATGTTAGCTTAGGGGAAATAGAACCCTATGCCCAACTTTATTTGGATCCGAATCCATAACTTCCACTCAATAAAGCTAATCAAGTTGAGAAATAAGCTAAATGTGCTAAATTGGTCGATCAACAGTCAAGTATAATGGAGGAAAACATGGAAGACTGTGGGCCCACTAAAGACGTCTGGAATACTGAAGACATCACAACAGTTCAGATTACTAGAGGAAAGGTGGTGATGCCTAATACCAATGTACTTACGGAGTGCCTAGATGGGAAAGTAGGGTCCAACTTCTGCAAGGTTTGTGTGAAGTACTTACTGGCCCTTCATAAAATCTCTTACATGTATACGCATATTGCTGAAATGGATAGGATCAGGAAAAAATGGGGCTTTATGGAGTCAATTAAAGTGAGGATTCCCATCATTCCAGAAACTTCAATGGATTGTAAAGTCGGGGAGATGGTGGTATACACTAAGGTGTTGAACTAGGGTATTCATTTCCCCTTAGATCCAGAAATAGTAAGGTATTTTTATCTTATAAAGCTTTGCCCAAGCCAACTGAGTCCCAATGCCTAGTATACTTCGTTAGCTAGCATTATTTATTTGATATTGTTACAAATTCGGATGCCTATGGAGCAATTTGCTGTCGTGGTTAGCTTGTGTAGAAATCACTACATTCCTTTCTATTAATACAATATGGGGAACACAATATGGGGAACAACTATGAAGTGGTTAACGATCTATTGGAGGCAGAGAAACCAAGAAGGACCCAGTTTATTTATATAAGTGGGGCTTGGGAGAATGGAAAAAAGATAACCTCCAAAAGAAATCCAAGCCAATTGACCATATACTGGAAGAGCTCAGGTTACTTCTTTTTGGATTTTTTACTAGTATATAGATTCTATTTTGTTATACAGAAATGACTATTTTGTCTATTTTGTCGTATTTTCGAAAATATTTTTAGAGCATCTGGAGACTGGAAGGATCACATGCACCGAATTAAACTAACGGGCCTCAGAGAAGTGGGGTATTGTCTTTCAAAACTGTTTAACTACTAGAAACATGGTAAGATCTCACTTGTGGAACACAAGTGGAAATAGAGAGCTTACTTAGGATCAACTTACTACTCCCCCTTCATCAGAGGTCATCCTCAAAAGAACTGAGGCAAAGGATGGTAAACTCTACTTTCCAGTCCGGTATAAAGCCCTTAATCATCTGGACAGGATAAAAAAGAGGTAGAAGAAGAAGGAGGAAGTTAACCCATCACATCAGATTTCCAACGTGGGTAGTTTGGGTAATGCTGAAGGGATCAATTCTGCTGTATTAGAAGCAGTTACTATAACAGTGGGTGAAATCAAAGGTTCAAAACATCCACCTCAAATTAAGAAAAAAGGTCATAAGATATGCAAGGAAGGTAGTGTCCGAAGGGTTGGGAAAAAGAATATGGGCACCAAAAGGTCAAAGATAACACTCCGACCTACAATTGTTCCTTCCACTCTTCCAACTGATGTTCCTTCATAAGAAGATGTGCAAGCTGATCCTCATTCTCCGACATTTCCTACAGGTGATCAACCTTCTATTGAAGGTGACATTAATCTAGATGACCTAGGTAACATGTATTTTAGCGAGTTTGATAAAGAGTACTTTTATTGAACCTTTCCCAGTCAACCACCGTAGCCAATACAGTAATTTATGATGGTGAATATTTTGAAGTATCAAGCGAGCATGATACCTTGGGCCATGCAGTCTTAGTCTACATCATGCCAATAGTTGACCTGGAAAGACAAGTTAGGGCTCAGACTAAAGACATTACTTCTCTTAACACTACCAATCAAAACTTAAAGAATTCCCTTTCAGCCGAACAACAGAAAGTGGAGACTTTAAGAAAATAGTGGAAGAAATTGAGAACCAATTTGGAATAGTCTAAGACTGCCCAAGGTAACATCCAGACCAAATATTCAGAACTAGAAACAACTACTTCTAAAGAGATTTTGTCTTTGAAGGATCAACAAGTCACTAATGCAGGCACCATTAGCGCACTATCCGAAGATAAAGAGAAGTTAGAGAAACTTTTCAAAGAGAAGGAAGAAGAAATTACTTCTTTAAAGAAGAACCAAACTCAAGAGATAACTGCAACAGTGGAGAAGTATGCTGCCGGTGTGGTGGATTCTATTAAAAAGAGGGATGTGGGTATTAAAGCGGATATTGTCTTGTTAGTCCATGAGACCTTTCCAAAAACGAATCTTGGAGCTCTGTGGAAGTTTGTACCATACGATAAGATACCTTTCCATACGCTGCCATATAGTGATAAACATGGAGTTTCTTCACCAAGTGAGTCTGATTCCGATGAGGGACCTGATGAAAGTTCAAGTACTGATGCCAAAAGCCCCAAGCAAGATAAAGATGAAGGAAAAAACAAGAGAAAGACGAAGGTAAGGAAAAAACCGAAGGGAACGAGCCCTAAGGTTGTTGTACTTTCAGTTTTGTGTTTGAAACTAAAGTCCTTAGATGGCCAAGACATTTTGTGTAACGGTGGATCAAACATCTTCTGATGATTCAATCAGTGTTAAAGTTGTGTTTCTTTCATATGCATTTATTTCTCTTGTGTTTTTATTTTATAATTTCATTAAACTATGGTATTTAAAAGTGGTATAAATTGATTAACCCAATCCAGTAGTCTACAAAAATGTAAAGTTTAACCAATCTTTAATATGTCGGAGCCATTCAATAGTATTTCATTCCAAGGCTAAAGATATTTAATGGGTATCTAATTTTTCCGACCTATTTAATAAGTGTTTAATCCATTTTACCACTTCAAAGATATTTCACTTGAAAACCAAATGTGTTTAATAGGTGTTTAATTCATCCGATCACTTCAAAAATATTTCATTTGAAGGCCGAAGGTGTTTAATATGTGTTTAATTCATCCGATCTCTTCGTATCCACTACGATTCTTTTAAAAATGCATAAGATAATATTCATTTAAAACCGGACACCTCATTAAAACCTCCCCGCGCCACGAGGGTAGGAAAGAGTATGCCCCCAAATATATACACTAAAGTACAATAAATTAAATATGTATAAGATGAATTTATTCAAAGTACAACCTGAGATGCTCAATGTTCCATGGGTGTTTCAACATATTGCCTTCTTGTTCTTGAAGTTTGTATGTTCCTTTCTTGATTCTTTCACATACCATGTATGGGTCTTCCCAATTCGGAGCCAGTTTCCCAAATTGTTTCTCTTTGGTATGTAAAAAGACTTTCCTCAACACTTTGTCCCATATCTGGATTTTTTAACTTTAGATGCAAACCTACTTCTTATCAAATCATGGTAGTGTGCTGTTCTCAAATGTGCCTTTACTCTTCTTTCTTCAATCAGATTTAACTGATTACTTACCACACCATATCATTAGCTTGTTCAGAATAGTTTTGTATCCGGAATGAGGGAAAAGTAGATTTTATAGGTGTGATTGCACCCATCCCATAAACAAGAGCAAAATAAGACTCTTGAATAGTTGTATGATGAGTAGTTTGGTAGGCCCACACTACTTCTTGCAAATAGCTTGGCTATTTCCCTGCAGCTCCTTCAAGATTCTTTTTTAACCCTGTTAAAATTATCCGATTCGAAACTTCAACCTGCATATTTTCTTGAGGATGAAAATGAGAAGAAAATAAATGTGGAATTCCTCTAGAAGTGAAAAATGTTTCCATGTCTTTATTGTCAAACGATTGCCCATTTTCTGTAGTAATACGCTGAGGAATTCTGAATTAACGACATATGTTAGATAAGATAAACTTTATAACTACCTTAGAAGTGGTTCCAACTAGTGGGAAAACTTCGATCCATTTAGAGAAATAATCTATTGCCACGATTATCGTTCGATAATCTCCGGAGACCATGGGAAAAGGTCCAATTAAATCCAAAACCCATCTATCAAAAGGTATGGGTTCAAATATTGACTCTATGGATCATTTTTTTGGTTGCTATCACCAATGCCAGGGCTAATTTTTCTTATTTTTAAATAATTTTTCTCTGCTTCCAACAAACTCTTGCTTATGTAATACACCGGACGGGGGTAATTATCCACTTTCCTTACTAAGACAACACTCACTGCATACTCCGATACAACTAAATATATATAAAGTTTCTCTCCTTGAATGAGTTTGAACAATGTATTGGGCAAAGATAAGTGATTTTTGATTTCAAGAAAGGCTTGGTCACACTGTGCAGAAAAATTAAAATCCTAAGCATTCCTCAAAACTTGGAAAAACTGAAAACACTTGTCTGATGATCTTGAAATAAACCGATTCAACGTAGCCAATCGCCCGGTTAGTCTGCGAAATTATTTACTACTCTGAGGGAGATCCATGGATAATAAATCATTCAACTGATCTGGATCGGCTTGAATCCATTTTTCACTTATGACATATCCTAGAAACTTTCCAGATCGGACTCCAAAAGTACATTTTTCAGGGTTTAACTTCAAGTTGATAGTATCTAAGTTAGAATTTTTTTTGAAGATCAGATATGCGATATTCTTTCTCAAGGCTCTTCACCATCATATCATCTATATATACTTCCATATTTCTGCCAATTTAATTAGCAAATGTTTTGTTTACCAGCGGATGATAAGTAGCTACAACATTCTTTAACCAAAATGGTATCACCTTATAGCAATGAAGCCCTCTATCAGTAATAAAGGTAGTATGATCCTGATCATTTGGATCCACCTGTATCTAATTACACCCTAAAAAGGCATCCATGAAGGACAACAACTTGTTTCCTGATGTAGAATCCACTAACTGATCTACTCGAGACACTAGAAAAGGTTCTTTAGGACATGCTAAATTAAGATCGGTGAAGTCAATACACGTGTGTCATTTTACATTTTTGTTACTAAAATAGGATTAGCTATCCACATAGAGTATTGAGATTATTTGATATGCCCCATTTTGGTTAACCGAATAACGTTTTGCACTATCACATCGACTTTTTCTTTTTCACCTCGACTGGTACTCTAATTATATCATCATTGCACCATGCAAACACATGTAGATTGTTAGATAAAAAAGATAATAAATTTTGTTTCAAACTCAATGGTAGTTTAGTTCAAATCCTAAAAATTTTGTGTTTTGCCAGGCAATGGATTTCAACTTCTTCAATGGGTATTACAGCACTAGGAGCCTCCCTTGGATCATCTATTTCATTCTGACTAGTGAAAAGCTTGAGTAGCTGATATTCCTTGTTAACCTTAACTGCCTCCAATGAGTTTGAGGCAAGGGATGTTACATTACATTCCCTAGCAACTTTCTGGCTACTTAGGACAACACCAACTTGTCCTCCCACAACATACTTTAAACATTGGTAGACAGTAAAGGCCACAACATGCATCCTAGAAAGCCAAGATCTTCTAAATATGGCATTGTAGGATGTTGGGCAATCAACCATAAAAAATGATACTCATACCATTTTTTAAATGGTCATTTTCCCAATAATATTCCCTCTTTGAATTCACCGATGACATCAGCCAAACTCTCAATAAAACCTACAATAGTTATGTTCGATCGTTAGATAACTGAGGGTTTCTTCATCTGCCTATAAGTAGTTAGAAATAACACATTTTCCAAACTACCAGTGTCAATCAGGATTCGTCAGATGTCATTTCCCCCAATTGATGCTCCTATAACCACATCATCTTCATGTGGACCCGCTATATCTCTTAAGTCGTCTTCATAAAAAACTATGAAAGGACCATGAGTTTGGTAAAGATGTGTTGGCATTTTTCCTTCCAACTGAGTAATCAAACTGATGACATGCCTTTTTTCTTGAACAACTTGAGGGTGTTGTTACAATGCCTCCCCTAAATATAGTTAATGATTTAAAAAACTTTACCAGATTGGAAACCATGGTAGAATTATCGACTATTACCCCAACCTGATTCCGATTTAGATCAAGATCAATATATTTACTATCCACATCAAATATTTTAACAATAATCATGGCATCCTCCTGTCTGGATGTCCCTGGAAGGGTTGATGAAGTTGTTGTGGATTTGTATTGGATTGAGTGTTATCCAGTCTACTACCCCCTTGTATTTTAACAAAGGCACCCAATTTTCCTCTTTCTATGTGATTTTATACTTCTTGCTTTAGTACTATACAATCATGGGTGTCATGACCCACATCATTGTGATATTTACAGAAACGAGTACTTCGAGTCTCTTTAGGGGACTGTAGTGGGGCTGACCTTCTAAAATGCACATCATTCTTAGTTTTGTCATATATGGTTGCTATACTCCCAACTCAGCAAACTATTCAGGCTGAACCCATTGACCTCTTTTATTTCTAAATTGTTGGTTCTGACTGGACTAGTTTTGTCTGGGCCGATGTGATCCATGTCCAGATTCTTTTAACTTGTAACTCATAATAGGCCGGGATTGAGTTGTTGCTTGTGGAATTGATGTTGTAGCAACAGATCTGTTCTGACGAGGCACTTTAGACTTCTTAGTTTCTTCAATTGTGATCTTTTTTCCAACTTGATTTAACAACCCCCAATAATCATCGTTTTCTTCCGGGTTACAGAATAAGCTAAATTTCCCAGATTCAAACCTTGTCTTAAAAATAAAATTGCCACATGTTCAAAACAATCAGTTAGCCCATTCTTTGTGTTCACAAACCTACTAATAAATTTTTTCAGAGATTCGTTAGGCTCATGGGAACATTGAATAATAGTATCACCATTTCCTTTAAGCTCCTTACTTCCAAAAAATTTCCTCCGGAACGCTACTCAGAATATGTCGAAATTCTTTATAGACCCATGGGGAGACTATTGTACCATTTGAAGGCACTTTCCTTTAACGTTTGTGAGAAGGCCCGACATAACAGCTTGTCATCATCATCATCAAAGTTTATCATAATTTTCTAAATTGCTCGAGTTGGTTGTCCGGATCTTTACTTCCATCGTAATTTTCTATCTTAGTGCTATCAAATCGCCTGGGAAGATATCTGAAGATTATTTTTGAGGACAATGGTGATTGTCTCCATTTGTGGCTACGAATAAATACAATATCGTCATCGGGAGTAGCAAAAATACCTGGTTCAGATTGAATAACAAATGGATCAAGCAACAGATGATCATTGTGATGATCAAGCGAATATTTTACTTTTTTCTGATACCTATTCTTCTTCATTCTACCCATTTTGTCCATTTCTTTTGAATGTTTCTTCGTCAGCCTTAATTTCTTCTTTATGCGACCCTCATCACTACTGGATGAAAGTGACTCTTCAAGATTTGACTTATTTGATGAACTATCAGAAGACTTCGATGTTGTACTCACAACTCGTTTAGACCGATGTGTTTTCTTAGAGTTGACATGAGTCTTTGTAGACTGCTCATTGTCACCAGGCTCATCTGTAGGGTGGAATCTGGATGCATAGGACTTTACGTTTACTCATTTTTCAGCTTGCTTTTGAGCCTTTAAAGCTTCAATTTCAGCCCTCAGTTAATCACGTTCATCTTGTATGAACTATCTTTCATCTGGGTTGTGATGAAGGATGTTGTCTTCGATCACACCTTTAACTCTTGGAAGTGGAGCATCAACTCCTGGTGGTGGAACATCCTGCATGTTGAGATCCATGCCTTAATGATATCCGAACTATCCTTACCATTTACTCGTTCTGAATTTACTATTTGGGCACCGTCACCTCCCAATATGGTTGCCAATTTGGTGAGAATTATTTTTGGTCGAAGGGTATTTTTGGTCTTTTATTTAATGAGGTATTAAATTTTAAAGTAAAAGATAAATAGATAAAAGAGGTGTGTGATAGTGATTAAGATTATTAAAAAAAGTCCAACCTATTAAATGTGGTTGGTTGGGGTATTTATACTCTTGATTTGTGACCCATGGGTCATTCGAGTCAGACCTTGGACTCAGATTCATTTCAAAGTTTCCAAAGCCCAAAAAAAAATGGTTTAGCACATAGCTGAGTCATAATGCACTTAGGTCTACTATTTATCAAAATTTTGGTGTAGAAGATGTCCGAATTACCGCTTCAGATTTTGTCCCAGGGACCTTCCAACAATATCCGACTCTACCAAATACCTCTTCTGAGACGCTTTGATATTCTGAACATTGAAAACTTTGATGACACACAAGATCCTGATGATCATACTGAGTAATTTAAAAATTACATGATGAACTTTGAGGATGATGACAAGTTGGTATGTAGAGCATTCTCGCAAACTTTTAAGGGCACCGCTTTAAAATGGTATAATAGAATTCCAAAGGGATCTATAACCAACTTTGGGTCATTTATACTGTATTTAAAGTCAGTTCATGGGAAGCAAAGAGATGCCAGCTAACAACGAAACCATAATACAATGTAAGCAAGTTGTATGAGAGAAATGAAAAGATTACACATGACACTTTGTGTTAACAAAAGTTGAATTAGAAGATTTTGAAGAGAAATTTTCCATGGTATCCTTTAGGCAGAGGTTTCTTCCGGGTGATTTAAAAAATAAGACTACGAGGAGAATGAAGTTGACATTTAGGTCTTTAATGACTCAAGTCGAGGAACAAATTAAAGTATAATAGTGGACAACAGTTCGGATTGGGTCGAGCTCCAGTCAGAGAATCTCATGACATGTCCGTACTGGCTAAGGATACTAGGGCGGTACCTCGAACTACAAGGCACCATCTCGTCCGAGGGTGAATACTAGTCTTCCTCCTCGAACAGGAGGAACATCTCAACCTTATAACTATCAACCTCGTCGGGTGAGGTCAAACTAATGGATAATGCCATAATTTTTTGCGGAATTAACTGAAAACATGGCAACAATCTTTGAGAGAGCGAAGAACCATATTAACTTTAAAAACTAGCCCCGTTCAATAGGCCGAGGGAGGAGTGAAACAACAAGTTTTGAAAATAACATAATGATATGAGGCATGAAAATACGGACTGTAGAACTTTGAAGAAAGAAATTTAGATTTTGATAGAAAATGGCAAGTTGAAGACTTTTGATAAAGGACAAAGTAATGGTCGAAATAATCAGAGTACGCATGCGCAACATCTTGTGAACACACCTTCGAAGCGGGAACATATATTGATGACTGTGGATTCAAAGTTAAAGAAAGGGAGGCTTCAACCGGCTTCAGAGTATTTAGATTCAGACCGGATCGGAAAATAGTGTTGGTCGTGAACAAACCAATGGTCTAAGGGAAGGTTCAAAGTCTGTTCGAGTACTTTGAATTTTTTTCCATTTTTGGGGGAGTACTATGGCTGGAAACACCAATACTTTTAGAAAAAGACATGTAGTAAGTTTGACAACTCAATTAGAAGGCAACATGTATACTCATCTTTATGGGAGGAATGTTATTCCTTTTATTGATGAAGACGACTTGAGGGCATAGCTGGACCCCAATAATATGCGGTGGTGATCGGTGCGGAAATAGTAGGAACCGAGATTCGACGAATACTAATTGATAGTATTGTGTATCTAGTTCTTGAAAGTAAAAGAGAGAGAATAATTTTAGAGAGATAAAGTAAAAGTAAAAAATAGTCTCAGCTTAAGAAAGTGTCGTCCTTTGTATTAACAACCTTAACCTTTATTTATAAGCATTCAGACTTAGAGTAACAAAATTAGTTACACAAATAGGTTAATTGCAATTTAGTCCCTCATCTTTACAAACAGTCTAAAATCTATTTTACATCTTTATAATTTATCATATAAGACTTTAATTCATTACATTAAGCCCTCAAAATTATATATCCTTATCAGTAGCCCCCATAGTTCTTATGAAACACAATAAATAAGAACTAGTTATCACTTCAGAAATCATAATAAGCAAAAAATACCCCTAGGCAAATTCAATCTGCTTCGAATTAAAATCACTTTAAAATTATTTAACTTCATATTTATCCTCCTCGAATACCTTTGTACGTGCATTCACCTTGAAATTAGATTAAGCATTTGTTAGTGCTTCGAACATTTGTATGTAGAGATATGATCTGGCCTTTTCATAACGCTCATAAACGTTTGGTATGGTGTGGTACGCGTGCGATGAATCATGCCACTAAGGCTGACATGTTAACAGACGTCACACTACCCCCTCTACACACAACCGTTTGGTTTTCACCTCTTCAACTTCTTTGACACCATTATCTCTACAAACTCTTCTATAAATAGCCCTTCATTTATTTCCTTTGCATCACACAAAATTTATAAAGAGAGAAAATTATCTTTGCCTGAGAAAATCCTTAGCTACCCTTCCCCGAGTAACCATCTTCTTGGCTATCTTCACCAGAAAACTCATAATTTCTAGCCAATATTCAAGTTAGTATATGAAAAAACGTTCAAAAAACAAAAAACCCAGAAAACCAGTCTCCTAGATACTGAGAAACCAGTTTTTGGTGCTTACAATTATTTCGGCATTAGTGAAAGAGCTGAAGAGTATAGAGTTGCATGATTGATAAGTAACGCTCATCGATTCTCTACTCAAACCATATATTACAGTAATTTCGAGCCAAATCGAAGCATCCCATGTGTTTCCAAGTTCATCCTCCGCAGAATCTCAACAACCTTTATCAACAAATCCTTCGCAATCAACACTTTGAAATTCTTCTCTATCTCCTTCTAGCTCCATAATTGCATCTCCTCGAAAAAATCGCAAAGTTACTCAGAGTATATCTACTCACAGACAATCAGAAGAAGCTGCATCACCTATCAGTGTTGATCTACATCAGACCTTACGCTAAGAAACACCTCAGATTCAATCGAAAGCTTACATATCTTTGAATCCTTTTGTCAAAAAGAAAACATTGATAACCATAGAAGATATCGATACTGTCAATACTTCACCAAATACTTCCCAAAACCTTGAAGATAACCCTACACCACCATCTTCACCCACAAGGGATATTGTTGAAAATATCATTGAGTCACAACAAACTTCCTCGAATACTCAAGAGGAAAACCCAGTTTCAACTTCCAACCCACCTCGACTAACAGATGAAGTTTCTGATGAAGAAACAAATTTAGAAGCTACTCATTCTAACAGTAAGGCTAAAAAAAGTGGAGCTGCGTCCGATACAAGAGATGATGCCTCAAAACAATGAGCAGTTAAAAAGAAAAAAGAAAGAAAAAACACCAGTTGTTATTCCCAAGGACGCTGCTGCCTCCATTAGTGTAAACCTGAAACCACTCCTCCCCAAATATATCATAATAATAAGAATGTACCATACCTATACTATAACAAAGCTTAAGTATATCGTCCTAAAAAACAATGGGGAATGACAGATAACATTACCCTTCAACTGCTAAAAGAAGGGGAGACTCCACTTGACTGTGGAGCAAATGAACTGGTGGTCTATCCAGAGATCATCAATTGGGGTCTTCGGTTCCCATTAGACCTGATGATAGTGGAATACTCGAATTCCTAGACCTCTCCCATACATAAGCAACACTAAATATTTGGTTTACACTTATACCAGTAATTATGGCTTCAAGACTAAGCCAAATGCCCTTCTCCATTAAAGATTTCCTTACCATGACTGGGATTTCGAAGAGAGCGGTATTTCTCTTATACCATCTAACCCTTATAGATGACTTCATAATGATCTGCGATCTTCTCGAAGCTGACATATTCTGGAAGCAAAGATTTGTCTTCATTTCTGGGGCTTGGGAAAATGTGAAGGAAATATCCGAGGAGAATCCTTCAAAACTTAACATCGTATGAAGGAGCAACAATAATATTTTATCTTTCCATATTTTCCTTTACTCTACATAACTTGTACTTAATTTTTCATATATATTGTTTCTGCACTCAGAAATTTCGAAGAGATTCAAGGGTCGTAAGAAAGAGGTAAAAGACATGTTTGTAAAATTGGCCACATGGCAAGAAACAAAATGGGGCAATGGGTTCCACTCATCTTTTCTGCCTATAAATCTTATCAACAAGAACTTGTGGAGGATCACTTTGGGTGCTGACCTCCCTGAAGATCTGATGGAGCCATCGAATCCAAATTTGGTTGTGAAGAGATTGGTAGCACATGATAAGGTGACTCTTCATGTGAGGAACAGATTTGACAACCATCTTCCCGTAAAAAAGAAAAGGAAATATAAAAAATCAGCTAGTACATTTGATGCTAGCCCTTCATAAAATCAGAGCCCTTAAAAGAAGGCAAAAAGGAAGACAATTAACACCAGCCTTCCGACAACTGAAGAAAGAATCAAGGCTAAACCTTCCTTAAAGAGAAATAAAACTACTACCCCAAAGAAGAAGAAAAGAGCACCTCGAAGTTTCTCCTACCAAAACTGAAAATATTGCAACAGACGATCATCGATGAAGAATTACAACATATGATACTTAAGGAGGAATTATAACAAATGAAAACTAAAGAGGAATGACAGCTGAAGATCACCGAGGAGAGGACCAATTCTTTCATGACAATGGATATAGTGAATAAGAGCTTCAAGCTCTCGACAAAGATATGGATCCAAAGGTTCAAAATATTCAGGACCAACTTTGACAAATTGGCCATCAGGTTATTGCTCATATCTTACATAAAACAATGAGCTCAGATACTCCAATGCCTTCCTCGTCGGCTCTCAAGCCTTTTAATAACCGAATGTTCATCCTCGTTTAAGAGCCATCCGATGAAGTTTTATTTACACTGCAACCTGTCTCCAATCTTGAAGCAGTAACAGAAAAATTATGAACAAAAGTAAATTCTTCTTGAAGCCATTTGGAAAACATGGCTAAAAAGATGGTTCAATACAAAAACGATGCTGCTGCAGAGAAAAGAATAAGATGAATATTTGGCCGATCACTCCAACACCGATTTCGATTATTCCAAGTTGACAGAGCACAATATATTCATGGAACCATCCAACTCAAATGTCATCTACGCTCTATCCATAATCAACAAATGGAAGAATTAAAAAACTCTCATCAAGATGCTATAGAATATTATAAAGCTAAAAATGCCAAGGAATTATCCAAGGAGCAGCAAAAATATTATACTCTTCAAGAATCTTTAAAGAAAAGTGTGGAAGAGAAGAAGAAGCTTACAAGTGATATGGTCAATCTCAAGACTTCTCTTGGGAAAGAAAATAGAATTGTTATGGAGGCCGCCAAAACTGAATGTGAGAAAGACACATTGGATGCTATAAAGAATGCCGAGGAGCAGCAGTCAACCAATTTGCTTCGTGAAATTCACGCAGCGTTCCCCAAGGTAAATATATCTAGCTTCTTGGAATTAATCCCCATAGACAACCGACCCATAGAATCCTTTGATCATGTCCCCACTGATTCCTCCAAAAAAATGGAATCAGAAGAAAATGAAACTGATGAAGGAGATTCTCCAGAAGAGATTTTTGAAGACAAGTAACTACTAGTTTTCCCCTTGTTGTTTTTTGTTCCAAGTCACTCGATGTTGTGTGATGACTTGTTTTTAATGAATGCTTAGTTGTTTAGCATTCAAAAATCATTTTGTAAGGTCGGATTATCTATTATAAATTAGTACTTCTCTTTTCTCTATATTCATTTTCCATATCATAAAAACTTATAATTTTATAAACAAAGTCATTTTAACTCGAATAATAATAATAGTAGTGCCTTAAAAAGTGCATTTAAAAAATGTAGTACCTCGAATAACAATTATTGTGTTTAAAGAATGTAAATACCTTATATATAATGCGTTTAGAGAATGTAGCACCTCGAATATGGTTGTCTCTTTAAAATGTGTTGATAATGAACGTTTAATACTTTGGATTAATTACTCTTGGTCAACAACTTCAAAGTTGATCAGTCTTTGACTAGTTACCAAAATTATTTAAATACTTATGTCTTAAAGAACCATTGGCCAAAAAGACTTTTATTAATATCTTTGGATATTTATATGACGCCTCATTAAAACCTCCTTGGGCCAACAAGGTAGGAAATAGTGTGCCAATTATTCAAAAAAGATTCAAAACAAAATATTATTTCCAGTATAGCTTTGGGTGCTATATATTCTAAGGATGTTGAACCATCCTACCTTGCTCATTACAAAGTCGATATATACCCGACTTTAGCTTCTCCATAACCATATAAAGACCCTCCCAGTTTGGGGCCATCTTTACTAGGCGTTTGGACTTTGTATGAATGAATAATCTTCTCAAGACTTTGTCTCCTACTTTGAAATCTCTCATTCTCACCTTCAAATTATATCAGCTTCTCATCAACGTTTGATAGTGAGTCATATTCAAATGAGCTCTAACTCTTTTCTCTTCAATCAAATCTAGCTCCGTTCTCTTTTCCTCTTTATTAACCTCTTCAGAATATTGAAGTACCCTATAAGAAGGTAAAGTGGATTATACAGGACTAATAGCATCTATAACATAAACTAATGTAAAAGGGGTTTCTTGAGTATCATCTCTTGGATTTGTACGATAAGCCCACAATACCTCTTGTAAATAGTTAGGCAATACCTGTTAAATTCTTCTTCAAACCTTTCTAGGATAGATATCTTGGTCACTTATACTTAACCATTTTCTTGTGGATGAATTGGCATAGAAAAATCTATCTTATTTCCCTCGAAGCACAAAAAGAAGTCATTTCTCTATTGTCAAATTGAGGTCCATTATCTATGGGGAGTTTTTGAGGAACCCCAAAGCGGCAACACATATTATTCACAATGAAGTTAATAACATCATTTTCCTTTGTTCCAGACAATGGTTCAACCTCTTCCCCACTTCGAAATATAATCCACTGCTATAATGATCATCTGATGCCCGTTAGAAGCCATAGGCAATGGTCCTACCAAGTCTATTCCTCATCTGTCAAAAGGAATAGCTTCAGAAGTAGACATAAGCGGCACAGCTAGATTGTGAATAAAAGGGCCAAAGCACTAACAAGTATTTGAGCCTCGAACTAGAACTTTACCATCATTCATAATTGAAGTCCAAGAATACCCTGCCAACAAAACCCGACGTGTCAAAGACTTAAAACCATAATGTGTTGAACCCTCACCATCATGCAACTCAGATGAAATATCTTGAGACTATTATTTTTCTCAAAAAACTTAGCAATGGTTTGCTCAAATATTTTTTGTATAACACTCCATCCAATACAACATAACCATGAGTTTTATATCTTAGTTTTTTAGCCAGTTGTGGATCTTAAGGCAACATACCCCTTAGCAACAAAATAAGAATATCAGACCTCCAATCACCTCAAATTGTATTTGGAGTGACAAATACCTCCTCAACATATCTACATTGCTCTGATCGTGTTAAAATGGAGGGACTTTCCTGTAACAATATCCAAGGATATTATTTTGTATAAGCAATTGTTGCCAAAGAGTCAACAACTATGTTATCCCCTCGCTTAATATGTTCTATAGTTATTTTATAAAACAAGAGAGCCAATTTTCAAAGCTCACGCAAATAAAAAATTAAATGATCTTTTTTAGCTTCAGAAACACCTACCATATGATTTGCTACTGATTGTGAATCTGTATCTAACCAAACTAGTTTTGCTCCATAAATTTTAGCAAGTCTCAAACTAGCCAGCGCAGCTTCATACTCAACCTCATTATTCGATGCATGAAAACTAAATTTAATAGCTTGATACATTCCCTTCCTAAAAGGAGCAACCAATTGCAATCCTACACTAGATCCCAAAATACTAGAACCACCATCAATTCGATACACCCACATCAAATTTTCTGGCAAGACCTATTTATCTGCCTCATCATCTGATCTTCTTGAATGAAATTCAACAAGAAAATTAGCTAAAGCTTGAGCCTTAATTGCCGTTCGAGGAGCAAAAGTGTATTGAAATATCCAAACTTTACTGATCACTTGTTCATCCTTATAGAAAGTTCTGGGCGTTGTAATACATTCTTTAGTGGAAAATAAGTTCGAACCACAATAGTATAAGCTTGAAAATAAGGGTGCATTTTCCTAGCAGCCACCACTAAAGCCAAAGACAATTATTTTAAGTCTCAAAATACCTTATAAATGATGCCAACAAACTTTTACTAACATATTAAACTGGCTTTAGAATTCCCTTATCTTCACTTATTAAAACAACTCTCACAGCAAAGTCATAAACTGCTATGTATAAAAACAACTTCACTCTAGTTAGAGGCTTGGACAATATCTCTGGTGATAACAAAAGTTCCTTAATCCTTGAAAATTCTACTTCACAATCCGATATCAATTCAAACTCCTTTGGTCTTCGTAAAACTTGGAAAAAAGGAAAATATTTGTCAGAAAAACCTCGAAATAAATCGATTAAGGGAAGCTAACCTTCATGTTAAGATTTGCACCTTCTTAATAATTCGAGGTGATTTCATTGAGACTAAAGCCTTCAACTGCTCTAGATCAGCCTCTATCATGTTTTCACTAATAATCTATTCTAAAAATATCCCTAATTGAACTCTAAAAGTTCCTTTTTTTAGGATTTAGCTTCAAATGAATGGCTCTCAAATTTAAGAATGTCTCTTCTAAATCTTCAAGATGTTTACCAACATATCATCGATGTACCCTTCCATATTTCTACCGATCTGAATATCAAAAGCCTTGTTTACCAACTTATGATATGTGGCTCCAACATTCTTCAACCCATCTGAATCCAATTATATCCTGCAAAAGCATCCACAAAAGAAAAAAATTTATTTCCTAAAGTAGCGTCAATCAACTGATATATCCGACGAAAATGAAATAGATATTTAGGACAAGCTCGATTCAAATCCGTGAAACCAACACACATTCTCCATTTTCAATTCTTTTTTTTAAGCATTATTGGATTTTCTGTCCACAAAGGATAATGTGCCTCTCTAATATGAGTGACCCTAGGCAAGTGATCCACTTCTACCACAATAGGATATGATTTTTCAACAAAAAAATACGTCTTTTTTGAATAACTTGCTTGATCTTCGAATTTATAGCCTAGCTATGACATATCACTTCAAGCGGAACCCCTACTACATCTTCTATTTTCCAAGCAAAAACATCCAAATTAACAAATATATATTGTAACAATTGAAGACACAAAGTTGGTGACAACAATGTTCGTATTCGAAGAGTCTTATATACTTTCACTCACTGTTGAAGAACCCAAGGTTTCCCTAAGATTATCAACCCTCTTTTCTTCATCCGAAGTCAATCCCCTTGATTGTGATTCAACCATTAGATCTTCACAATTAGGACCTCGAATAGAACGAGTTGTTGTATAATATTTCCTAGCTACTTTCTGATCACTTCGGACTACCCCAACACGGTCTCCAATAACATACTTCAAACACTAATGAACTGTAGAAACAACTGCATACATCCTCAAAAGCCATGATCTTCTAAAAATAGCATTATAACTGGTCGGACAATACACTAAAATGAACAAAACTTGAACCTTCTTCTTAAAAGGTCATTTCCCAAACAAACCTCACCTTCAAATTTTCCAATTACTTGAGCTGTTACTGATAACGAAATAGAATATTAAGGATCAAAATGTAATAAATAAAACCTTGAATAGTAAGTTGCATAGTTATGGGATAAATTTATGGCTTTATGTAAAGATAAAGGGCTAGTATGCAATTAGACCTTTTGCACAAAAAAATTTGTTACACTTAAGTCTTTGTGCCTATATGTAAAGGCCATGACTGAACTTCATAAATGATTCTGCCTTTTTAGATAAAATGTTTATTTTCTTTTGACTTTCTCTCTCTAAATTCTACTTCTCTACTTTTCTCTCTAATAGTCCATATTAAATTGACAACCACAATAGAAGGTTTTTAATTGGTGCCTTGATTTTCTTGATCAAAACCCATAAACGATTTCCTTTCTTGTTTCGTTTTGATTTTTTTTGTTCGATTCTTCGAAGCTATTTTTATCGATAATAGAACCTATGAATGAAAATGATCTTGTGGTTTGAAAAGCATTTGAAACGCTAAAACTTGACGTGCAAGGAGGGAAAGGTAAGAAAGATGAGTCAGTTCCAGCTTGACAGACTCAATCAATTATTGAAATGCGAGTGAAACAATTATTGGATAAAATTACAGCTCTAAATGAGAAGTATAATCAAAGAGAACATGATATTCAATCGGTTAGGTTGAAATCTGAGGTGATATAGATGGATAATAAAAATGATGTTGACAGCCAATCTGATCGATCTTGCACAACTTGTCAAGTTCAAAATGAGCAGAAGAAAACAAATTTTGAACATAAGAAAGAGCGTCATACTTCGCGAAAAGAGAAAAAAGATAAGCAAAGGTATGTTAGAATGTTTAGAATCCGAGTACAAGAGGTATTAGAGGTCTCCGAAAGAAGAAAAAGGTCGGCCTCGAAAATCACGAATAGAATACAAAACAAGAAATAAAAATATATACCGTTGTTTTAGGGAAGCAGAGTGGTATGAACGGAACACGTCAAATCAGTACACATGGAGGGATGATCGAAACTTGTATGCTGTCATGGAAACAAGAAATGACAACAATATGTACAAGGAGTTGACTGGAGAAATTCTTCTATGAGGAATGAGATAAGGTCCATCATTCTTTCAAAGTGGTTGACATTTCTAAGGTCGAAAATTCGATGGGATGCAAGATCTTGTTGACCACATCGAACATTTTAAGAATTAAATGATGAATTTCGAGGATGATGATAGACTAGATTGTAGAGGTTTCTCTCAAACGTTCAAAGGAACGACTTTAAAATGGTATAAGAAGATTCTAAAGGGATCAATTTATAATTTCAGAGATTTTTACACAGCATTCTAACGATAATTTGTGGGAAGTAAAGAGACGCGGGATAATAGATACACAATAATATAGTGCAAACAAGCAATTAGAGAAAAGCTGAAGGATTATACTAAACGATTTGTGCTAACCAAAGCTGGTTTGGATAATTATGAGGAGTTAGTAGCAATGGAAGCATTTTGACAATGATTGTTAGTAGGAGATTTAGCGAATGAAACAACAAAACAAAGAGCTTTGAATTTTGGAGTACTGATAGCTCAGGTGGAAGATCAAATCAAAGTGGAAGAATCAACTAAAGTTTAAGGAGTAGTGGGGTCTAATCTAAAAATTTCAGGGCATGTGCCAAATAATCAGGGACATTCTTCGAACGTCGCACAACCATCACGTCCGAGGAACAACAATATTTTTCCTCCTCGAACTGGAGGGTACCCAACTCAACCTACAGGCTATCAATTTCAGAGGCCGAGGCCAAATAAATGGATAAGGCTACAGTACTATGCTAATTTGACTCAAAACATTGCTACAATTTATGAAAAAGCTAAGAGGGAAGGTGCAAAGCTTTTCCGATAAAAAATATTCTCCAATACAGCAAACTATATCAATTTGATGAAGGAGATGAAAACTCTGACTGAAAATGATAAGTTGTTAGGCTATGATAAAGGACATAGCAATGTATCAAAGGCTCTTATTGCATCGACTTCACAAGTGACAAATTCAAATTCATAGGTAGAAAATCTAATGATTTTGGATTCTAAGATTGATGATTTTGATGCTGCATCATAATATTTGGATACATCTCTGGATCGAATGCTTTTGATGGCAGTGAAGGAGCCAGTAAAACAAAGCCGAGTTCGAAGTTTATGTGAATACTTTGAGTCGTTGGAAATATTTAGAGGACACACTATGACTGCAATACTGATATCTCTAGAGCGAGGCATGTAATTAGCTTAGCTACTCAAATATAAGGATGAATTTCTACTCATTTGTATGGTAAGAGAGATGTTACCTTTATTCTTTTCGACAAAGATGATTTAAGAGACATTGCAGGTCCTCATGAAGATGCGGTGGTTATTAGAGCAGAAGTAGCTGGTGTTGAAATCTAATGCGTGCTAATAGATGCATGGAGCTATGCAAATGTTCTTTTTAAAACAACATATGATGGAATGCGTAATTCTCACTGGATTTCTTAGTCAGACCGTACTATAACTGGATTCACAGGAGTGAAGACTCAGGTAATTAGGGAATTCGACAAGGAGGTGTGTTTGGGAAATGGACCTTTTAGAAAGAAGGTTAAAGTTTTATTCATGATGGTGGATTGTCTGACCAGCTATAATGCCATTTTTGGAAGATCTTGGCTTTTGAGGATGCATGCAGTTGTATATACAATCTACCAATGCTCGAAGTATGTCATCGGAGATCGCGTGGAGGTCGTCTGAAGTGATCAGAAGGTTGCTAGAGAATATTATGCCATAACTTTTCGAATCCAAGGGTCAAGCAATGATGATAAAATGGTGGAATAGCAATCAGTGGAGTTGACCTTGGATGCAGAGGAAGGGATTGATGATCCGGGGGAAACCCCAGGTTCTTTAACAGTAAGTAAAAGTATAGAATAGTATATTTTCCCTAATGGGAAGGTACTTCGAATAGGAAATTTACTGACCCTAACTTTACGTTAGCAGTTGTTACAATTTTTGTTTCACAATTTGGATATTTCGCTTGGAAACCAGAAGATGTTGTAGGAGTTCCAATCGAGGTGATATGTCATAGCCTAGCATTTAATCCGAAGGTTAAACTTGTTATACAAAAAAGACATGCTTTTTATTTTGAGAAATCAGAGGCTATTGTTACTAAACTGGATCATTTTTCAAGGGTCAGACATATAAGGGAGTCACAATATCCTTTATGGAAAACAAACCCAATGGTGGTTAAAAGAAAGCATGAGAAATGGAGGATGTGCATCGACTTCACAGATTTAATTCGAACTTGTCCTAAAGATCCCTTTCATGTTCCTCGAATAGACCAATTGATTGATCTACTTCAGGAAATAAATTTTTTTCTGCTATGGATGCCTTTGCAGGTATAATCAAATTCAAATAGATCTAAAGGATCAAAAGAGAACCACCTTCGTCATGGACCAATGCTTACATTGTTATAGGGTTATGCCTTTTAGGTTAAAGAATGGAGAAGCAACATATCAGAGGTTAATGAATAAAGCATTTGTTTCTCAGATTGGAAGAAATATGGAGGTGTATATTGATGACATGGTCGTCAAGATTCTAGCAGATGAAACATACTTAGATGATTTAGAGGAGATTTTTTTCAAATTTAAGAGCTATCCGATTGAAGCTAAATCCTGAGAAGTGTAATTTTGGAGTTCGATCACAAAAATTCTTACGGTATGTTATTAATGAAAAAGGGATAAAAGCTGATACAGAGCAACAAAAGGCTTTGGTATCAATGACATTGCCTCGAACTATCAAAAAAGTACACGTCTTAACAGATTTATTTACAAGTATTACGAAGACCAAATGAATTTGAGTTGACCTTGAAATGTGAAGCAGCATTTTCAAGCATTAATGAATTATTGTCATCGCCAGAGATACTGCCAAAGCCTCGAATTTGACAACAACTCTTTTTGTACATTGCAGTGTCGGATTTCACAATAAGTATTGTGTTGGTAAGTGAAGATTTGGGAATTTTGAAGCTGGTGTATTATGTCATTAAGAGTTTGGTGGCAGTAGATAAAAGATATTTGAAACTCCAAAAATTAGCCCTGGCTTTAGTGGTGGATGCCAGGAAAATACGCCCCTATTTTCAAGCTCACATTATTGTGGTTCGAACTTCGTTCCCATTGAACAATGTTTTGCATCGCCCCAACATTTCTAGAAGGATGACCAAATGGTCAGTAGAGCTGGGATATTTTGATATCAGTTTTTCTCCTTGAACGGCTATCAAGGCCCAAGCCTTAGCTGATTTTCTTCTTGAGTTTCATTCAAGTAGATCAAATGAAGAGATAGACAAATAAGTCTTGCTAAGGAGTTCGATGTGGGTAGTTTAAACTGATGGAGGTTCTAGCATTTTAGGATGTAGTGCGGGAGTTCAACTGATTGGTCCATCTAAGGAGGAAATATTTCAAGCCATTAAATTTGGTTTTCATGCATCAAATAATGAAGCTGAATATGAAGCTGCATTGGTTGGTTTAAGGCTTGCGAGCATTTTGTGGGGAAACTTCGGTTCGTTTGGAAACATATTCCAAATTAATAGTGAATCAGGTGGCTGGTGTTTCCGAAGCTAAATAGATAACTTAATTTTATATATTCGAGAGATTCGAAACTTGAATCTTCTGTTTGAGAACGGTTTTGTAGAACATATTAGCCGAGGAGATAATACAGTTGCTGATTCTTTGGCAACCGTGGCTTATAGTGAAGAATATCCTTGGATTTTACTACAGGAGAGTCCTTTCATTCTAACCTGGTCAGAGCAATATTAATATGTAAGTTTTTGTCACACCAGATATAATTCGAAGTGATAGGAATACTGATATCTTGAACTTCTTGTTTATGGGAGCGTTTCCTCAAGATGTGCAATTGGCTAATAAATTGAAGTATAAAGCTCACGACTATGTTGTATTAGATGGGTGTTATACAAGAAGAGTTTGAGTAGGCCATTATTGCGTTTTTTGAATAAATAAGAGTCTCACGAAATTTTATTAGAGTTACATGATGATGAGGGTTTAACACACTGTGGGTTCAAGGCATTGACACATCGGGTTTTGTTGGCAGGATATTATTGTCCTTCGATTATGAACGATGTTAAGAGTTTAATTCGAGGATGTGATCCTTATCAACTATTATCCAAATCTATTAAAAAACGTGTAGTTCCACTCATGTCTATTACCAAAGCCATCCCTTTTGACAGATGGGGAATAGACTTAGTATGACCATTGCCCGTGACGGGCGTCAGATGATTATTGTGGTGGTGGACTATTTTCGAAGTGGATAGAGGCTGAACCATTGTCTAGAACAAAAGCCAAGGATGTTATTAGGTTAATCTTGAACAATATTTGTTGTCGCTTTGGGGTACCTTGAAAAATCACCACAGATAACGGTCCTCAATTTTGAAATAGAGAAATGTGTTCTTTTTATGCTTCGAGGGGAATTACCCAGCATTTTTCTATATTTTTTCATCCCTAAGCAAATGGTCAGGTGGAGGTGACAAATAGATCTATTTTAGAAGGTCTAAAGAAGAATTTGACTAAGGTTGCAGGAAAATGGTCTAACTATTTGCAAGAGGTGTTATGAGCTTATCGAACAACTCATATAAACGCTCTTAAAGAAACTCATTATACCTTAATGTTTGGAATGGATGCTATTAGTCTTGCAGAATCTACATTACCTTCCTATACAGTACTTCAGTATTCCGAGTATCTGAATGACGAAGCAAAAAAGAAGATTTAAACCTCGTTGAAGAAAAAAGAACTAGAGCTCATCTGAATATGATTCATTATCAAACTCTTATGAGGAGTAGATATAAATCGAAGGTTAAAATGAGGGATTTCAGAGTTGTTGCTAAAGTTTTAAGAAAGGTATTCCTCTATACTAAGAAAAAGCGCCTCATAAAGATGGCCCTGAATCGCGAGGGTCCCTATATGGTTGTGAAAAGAATAAAATCGGGCTCTTATCACCTTTGTGATGAGCAATGGAGGATTCTTCAACATCCTTGGAATATACAACATTTAAAATTGTATCGGGAGTAATTGTTTCCTTGAAAACTTTTTAAATAATTGGCACACTCTTTCCTACCATGCTGGTCCAGAGAGGTTTTAATGAGGTGCTACGTAAATATTCGATGTTATCAATAAAAGTTTTTTTTGGCCAATGATTGTTTTATTATAACTATTTCAATAATTTTGGTAACTAGTCAAAGACTGATCATCTTGAAGTTGACTAAGAGTAACTATTCTGAAGTGTTGTATGTTTATTGTAAACACTTTTTGAAGAAACAACCATATTCAAAGTGTTATATTCTTTAAACGCACTATAATATTTGAATTTTTACGTTCTTGAAATGCACAATATCATTCGAAGTACTACGTTCTCTAAACGCACCATAATATTCGAAGCGCTACGTCATTTAGACGCATTATAATTTTCAAAGTGCTACGTTCTCTAAACGAGTTATGCGTGTTAAAGGTGTTAACATTCTTTATATACCCACGAAGTTTAAAGTTTAATGAACATAATATTTCGAGGTAAACATGCCTTGTTTTATAAAATTATAAATGCAAAATGAGAGAAACAAAATATTGTTGCATTAATGATAATCTGATGGTACACAAAAACAAGTTTTTGAATGCTAAGTAAAATAGTATTTACCAAAATCGAGTCACCCTATAACACTTGGATGATAAGTACACAAAAAAAAAGATTGAAATTATTTGTCTTCTGAATTATCTTCGGACGATTCCCCTTGTTTAAAAGCAGTTTCTTCTGATTCCTCTTAATCAAGTGAAGAGCTAGGTACAAAATTAAAAGCTTCACTAGGGAGATTTTCAATGGGAATCAACTCCTAGAAGTTTGAAAGGTCAGTTTTTGGAAATGAGGAACGAATTTCAAGAAGAAGGTTAACAATTTTTTGCTCCTCAACATTCTTAATGGCCGCAAGCATGTGCTTCACACAATTGTTTTCAGCAGCCTCCACAACAAGTTTTTTCTCTTCCTCGAACTGATTCTTAAGAGCATTTATGTTTTCTCTCAGTTTTTTCTTTTCATCCTCACTCTTCTTCAGTGAAAGTTGAAGAGTGGAGTATTTTTGTTTCTCCTTAGATAAATCTTTAGCATGTTTGGATTTGAGCTATTTTATCTCATTTTTCTGAGAAGTGTTGAGCTTTTCTACCTCTTTCTTATGCACAGATCTGAGATGATTTTTGAGGTGAATGATTCCTATGAATAATTATGATCTGAAATCTTGGAATCCATGAAATTGGTCCTCCACAAAACCACCGAATATTTCCCTTATTTGTTTCTCAACAACATAAATTTTCCTTTGGCGAACCATCTCATTCGCCATAAACTCTAAATGACTTCGGGGAGATTCTACTTCTTGGCACAACTTTGTTGCTGCAACACCAAGGTTGCTAAATGGTTGGAGAGAAAGTGAAACTTCTTCGGATGGCTCTTCAGTAGGTATAAAAACTAGATTGTTGTAGGGCATAAGAGCGGATATAGAAGGTGGCAAAGAGATCTCTAACTCAGTTACTTCGGGAAGAATAAAAGCAGACCTTTCACCAAAGTGTTGTAGCTGGTCTTGAATTCCTTAGATGTATGGATCAGCATCTCTGTTGAGCTCTTGAGACTGGTCGATGTTGATGAAGTTATCATGATCAAAGTGATCGTCTCCTCGATCATTATCTGCTGCAGTTTCTCCTTGTTGATTGTCTCATTGATCATTATCTGTTGCAGTTTCTCTTTGTTGATCTTCCACCACTATGATTTCATCAGCATCGGAAGGCAACACTTCTTGAAGTCTTTGTACAGTTTTCTTTTTTGCTTTTTTTGTGGTGGTGTCTTAGATGTGATCTTCTTTTTCTTCGAAACAACAGTTTTCTTTCTTTTTGGGGAAGGCTCAACCTCCTCTCATTCTTCAATAGTGGGAAGGATTTTTTCTATTGCCTTCCTATTTTCTTTTGGTTACATTACCGGAATCTCTGAGGGGCTAGCACCAGATCTACTAGCTGTTTTTTTATTCTTTTTCCCTTTTTTTTGAAGGAATATGACTATCTGAACTGTTTCAAATTGGAAGAATCACCTTACCATGAGGCGCCCCTAATCTCTTTACAACTAGTTTTGGATTTTGGGGCTCCATCGGATTTTGAGGAAAGTCAGCACCCAGTGTGAGTCGCCACAAGTGGCTATTGATGAAGTTGATAGGCAGAAAATCTGAGTGGAATTCATTGCCCTACTCTTTTCTGCCCAAGTTTCCAACTGGGCAAACATGTCGTTAGCATCTTTTTTATGAATTTTATACCGCCTCGGAATTTCTGATTGCATTTAAAAAAAATAAAGCAAAAGATAAAAGCAAGATAATTAATGCAACAACAAAAAATTGAATAAGCAAATGAGCTTACTATTACTCCTCCAGACGAGGTTAAGTCTTGATGAGTTCTCCTCGCATATCTTCTTCCCATTCTCCCAAGTCTTTGAAATGAAGACAAATTTTTATTTCCAAATATTCAGCCTCAAGCAAGTCATCGATGATGTTGAGGTCATATTACAGAGTAAGACAGTAGAAGTGCATCATTGGTCCTTTCGAAAGGTTAGTGAGGAAAATAAAAACTCGAATGAAGAGGGGAATTTAGGCAAGTCTGGAGGCCATAATTATAGAAATGAGGGTGAACCATTGGTTGCGAGTGGCTTGTGTCAGACAGAGGTCTAGGAGTTCGAAGTACTCCACTATCATTGCATCTAACGAAAACCAAATACCCCATTTAATAATTTCAGGGTATACACTAACTCATCCTTTCCACAATCAAGTAGAGTCTCCCCATCTTTCGGAGGCCGAAGCACCATGTTATCTCGCATTCCCCATTGCCTTTTTAAGGAGGGAGCTTGGTTTCCAGATAGTAGATATATGGCACATTTTTAGTGCCAATATATGTTCTAGATTGAGTGGTCTCAATTTATCTCCTATTGAAGCAGCTAGATCTTTAGAAAGTTCAACATGAGCTTTCTTTTTTCCTTCTCCTGGGTGCTTTTGTCTTTGAAACACTCTTAACTGTTTCACTATCAGTTTATTTGAAAACATCATCTTCAGTGGCAGCTTTGACATTTGATTGGGTAGCTTCAGAGTCAGTTTCTTCCTCGGATGCCTCATCTATAAGTCGAGGTGGGTTGGCTTTCGAGGTTGGCTCTCTATCTTCGTTGATTGAGGAATATTGTTGAGACTCTGTGGTTGTCTCAAAAACTTCCCTCATGAGAGAAGATGATGATGTAGGATTCGAAGTATGGCCGACATCGTCTCCCGTAACTATAAAGTTTTTTCTTTTAAGAGTTTGAGGAAGGTGAGTTTTTGAGTGAACTGGAACGGTTTCCTTGCGTAGTTGTCGAGGGGAATTAGAGGTAAGTGGAGAAATTGGTTCCTCTGATGTCCTTGAAGTATATGTGGTTTAGGTTACTTTATGATTAATTCGAGGAGTGGAACTTCCAGAAGGGATTCGAGCTAATGATCTAGCTAGAGATGGTAAAATTCGAGGCGTTTTTTGTGTTTGAGTATTTTATGATTGACTTTCTTTTAGAAGATATGAATTTGAAAATGCAGTAGAAGTTCGGTTCGGATCGAAGTTACGGTGATGTATTGTATCAGTGGAAAATCGAGGAGCGTTGCTTATTAATCTAGCTGCTCTATATCCGTCTTCCCGTTCACTTATGCAGAAATAGTCGTATGCTCCAAGTGATGTTTTTGTTTATATAGAGAGGATGGATTTATGGTTTTTTTTGCTCTTGGCTTTTTGAGTTTTGGATTCTTTATCATAAACAAAATTAAAAGATGGGTGGTCGATTTGTGTTATCCGGTGAATGTAGCTTAGAGATTGAAGATCCAGATGAAGGTAACCAAGAAATCTCAAGAACAAGCAAACTCTCTCTCTCTCTCTCTAAAAATATGTTGTGAAGCAAACTGAGGCACAAAGAAGAATTTATAGAAAATACCGAAAAAGAGGAAGTGGAAGAGATGGAGAATATAATTGGAAAAAATTCCAAACGGTTGCGTAAATGAGAGCTTGACACATGCGACATGCCAGGCCTAGTGGCAAACCTAGTTCCTAGGACATCATCACCCATCTGATTTTCGTTTCAAACGTTTATGACCGTTAGAAAAACATTTCCATATGGAGATATTTGAAGCATCCACAAGAAGTTGCTTTAATTCGAGGACAACATTATTTGTCAAGAATATGGAGGCATTCAACCCAAAGCAGTTAGAACCATGGCTGAAGGGATTTTGTCTCCACTAATAAAGGTTTCCGATGACAATTAGTTCTCATTAATTGACTTTTATAAGAATTAAAGGGGCTACTAATAAGTAAATAAAATGTTGAGGATTAAAATGTAATAAATAAAACCTTGAATAATTAGTTGCATAAGTGTGGGAGAAATTTAGGGCTTTATATAAAGATAAATGGCTCGTATGCAATTAGACCTTTTGCATAACAAATTATGTTATGCTTAAGTCTTTGCACCTATATATAAAGTCCATGGCTGAACTTAATAAAGGATTCTGACTTTTTGGATAAACTGTATACTTTCTCTTAACTTTCTCTCTGTAAATTCTAGTTCTCTACTTTTCTTTCTAAGATCGAATTTAGTCCACACCAGTTATACCTATAAATCCAATTATAATAAGATCTTGGTGGCAATGGATTGCACATCCTATCATAAGTTGATTTGAACAATACATTCGCAGAACTTTTTGTATCTATTTGAACACGTCAAATTTCCATCCAAGCTATTTATGCTCCAATAACCACTGCATCTTCATGAGGTCCTACAATACCCCTCGAATCATCCTCATCGAAAAGAATAAGAGTAGTACCCTTTTTTTCCATACACATGTGTATACATGTTAGTCCTTTTCTCACGCAAGTATACGCGGTCAAAAGTAGCAAGTAATAAATAAGAAAGATCGTTCCCACAAAGACTAGGTGTATAAGACAAGAATTCACTTATGCAACAACGTATGATTATTAAACTAATGCTTGAACGAGTAATAAAGTATGAATGTAACTAAACAAATCAACTAACGAAATTACCTAACGAGTTTTACTTAAGCGAGAGAAAACATGGAACCCTAACTTCATTGTTTATTTTACTCAGAGTATTAATATACTTAATCAATATGTAAGATAACTACTATTACTAATCAGATAACACGAAATCAGAATACGCTACCTTTCAGTATACATAAACCAAACCACTTAAACAACCACAAAGAGATAGCAGTTAAGCAGACACCGCTTGCATGACAATCCTATATGTCTATACGAATTGAGGTACAATTGGTTTTAAGCAAAAGTTATCTATTTCAATTACATAGGGTAATATGATATGGTTAATGACATATTACGAATCATGAACAATCACAGTATGAATCATTCAAGAACCTATGCTAGCATGACAAGTTCTAAACCCTTAAATCTACTTTCGCATTCATTAAAGATAAACAAACTAGATGTCCACGACGCATCTAACGAAAAATACAACCATACTAGGTAACCGATAAACATATCTCACAAATAAATTAAGCAATAAACCCTAAATATTATTCAAACAAATCCGCTAAGGTCCCATGACAACGATTAGTTCGTAATTGACCAAATCATCATCATGGGTGCAAAAGTTAATATAATTCTTTAGGAAGAATGTAAATAACGAATAGAAGTTTAGAGAAAGTTAAACTGAACAACTGCCTGCCTCCTGCCGACTGATTGTATGTTGCCGCTCTCTCCTGCTCGCGCCGTTCTATGCTCTGCTGAAAGAAAAGTCAGTGGCTGAAAATCCAATTTTACTTCCTGCTTTAGCTTTGTATTATTCTGTTTTTATGTTTATGCCGTAAAAGAACCCAAAACAGCCGTGCATACTCTCCTTTTTTTTCGTCTCTGTTTTGTATTTTGCCGCAAACCCAATCACTGCATACTCTCCCTTTTTTCCGTCTCTATTATTTATAACTTCTCGTGAAAACCTAATAGAAGCTCATTGCCTTTCTTTCTTCCCCTGGGCTTTTAATTAATTGCTTCCACTGGACCCACACTAATATAATTATATATTATAATTATTTAATTCCTTCTTTTGTCTATGTTCAGCAGAATAGACCAATAATGTTTGCTCTCCTTGTAACGCTTGTTTTGCACCAAGAAAATCCAAAGTTGTTTTGTATTTCCAAAGAAGTAGCAAATTCCAAATTTTTTTCTTTGTATTGTATTCTGTCGTAAACGCAGACAGTAATAAATTGTCTTCTGTCTTCTTTGTTGTGTATTATGCCGTAAGAAAATTCAAATCGGCACTCCTGAATAAAAACCCAAAACGACCGTAAACCTAAAAAAAATCAAATTACAAATCGTAAAATATTTATGCTAAATAAAATAATATTTTAAACAATATAGCTAAATAAAATATTCACATTAATCTAATATTCTTTTCTTAATTCAGCATTAATTTCCTTTTATGCTTCGCTTTAATATTGTTTTCTTAATTCAATATTTTAAACAATATCTCAGGAAATATATTTTCTTTTAACATTAATATATATTTTTTAAGTATTAATATATTTTCCTTTAGAAAAGCACGGGTCATAATATATTTTCGTAGCATTAATATTTTTTTTTGTTTTCAACTGTTCCAAAATTGCCCTCAAGTACATTAATTTTCCAGTTTCTTCAATTTCAACCCCAAATTTATTAATATTATCACAATTTACCCGCGGCACAAGCGTCTTTAAGAATACTGGAAAAATACGTTAAAACTCAACGAATACTTGAGAACGGGTGACGATTTTAAGAATAATGGAAGCGTAATAAGTGATATGAAATGCACTTATCAATACATCCTCCCATCTATTTGAGTAGTTAGATTCACCACATTTCTCTTCCTAGAGAAATTAGTATTGACAATCATAGAGGCTCCCCCGAAAATTTCTAAGGATTCAAAATACTTACACAAACTTTGAACCCATCCTTGTTCCATTGGTTCATCTACAACCATTAAAATCAACCGATCCGGATCAACATCCAAATATTCTGAGGCTGCATCGAATTCTTCACACTTAGAATCTAAAATCATCAATGAAATTTCTTCGTTTGAATTTGGATTGGCTGTCTGTTGTGTTGAGATGTTTGGAATTTTTGAACCACTACTTTGGCTCTTACCAAAAGTAACTAACTTGCCATTTTCTATCAGAATCTATAACTCCTTCTTTAAAGCAATGCAATCTGCAGTATCATGCCCAATATCAGTATGATACTTGCAAAATATGTTGTTAAGCTTTTGCCTTGGTCTGTTTATTGGAGCTGGCTTTTTTAAGCTCACATAACCTTGGCCTTTTCATAAATTGCAGCAACATTCTCAGTCAAATCAGCATAGTACTTTGGCCTTATCTATTGATTTGGCCTTGGTCTGTGAAACTAATAACCTGTAGTTTTAGTTGGATACCCTCCAGTTCGAAGAGGAAAGTTATTGTTATTCCTTGGGTGAGGTGACTGATAATTGGAAGAGTGTCCTTGGCTATTTGACACTTGCCCCGAATTATTTTGACTATGTCCAACTGCTTCTCGAACCCTGGTCGATTCCTTCACTTTAATTTGATCCTCAACTTGAGTCATCAGTGCTCCAAAATTCAAAGCTCTCCTCTTTGTTGTTTCATTTGCTAAATCACCTAGTAATAAACCTTGTCGAAATGCAGCCATAGCTACCAACTCTTTACAATTATCTAATCCTACTTTTGTTAACACAAAAATCTTTCTATAGTCCTTCAACTTCTCTCCCAAGCCTGCTTACACTATATGATAGTGTCACCATTTGCTCGTATTTCTTTACTTCGCACAAGTTTTCGTCGAAAATCTATATCGAAATCTCTAAAATAGGAAATAGATCCCCTTAAAATCCTATTGTAACATTTTAAAGTTGTGCCCTTAAATGTTTGAGGAAAGGCTTTGCATAACAACCTATCATCATCTTCGAAGTTTATCATATGGTAATTAAATTATTCGATGTGATAATCAGGATCTTGCATCCCATCAAATTTCTCGACCTTAGAAATATGAACCCACTTTGGAAGATTAATAAAACTTATCTGAGTTGTTAAAGGAGAATTTCTCCAGTCAACTCGTTAGACGTACTAGTCATCTTTTCTTATTCTCATGACGGTGTACAACTCTCGCTCATCTAAACTTGTGTATTGATTCAATTTATTTCATTCACACCATTATGTTTCCCTCAAACAACGAGGCATGTTGTCTCTTTATTATCTCTATTGTTTATGCAATTTTTGAGGCCGTCATTTTTCTTCTTTCGAAGATCCCCGATTTCTCTGTTGTTAAGATGCCGAACAGTCAAACTCATCATCACTGGATGCAACATACATATGCTTGTATTTTTTCTCTTTTCATTAAGTATGATTCTATTTATCAGGTTCAAAATGTGCTTTCCTCTGCTAACTTCGAATATGGCGAGCTGTATCAGATCGATCAGATTGACTGTCCAGATCGTACTTCTTTTCCACTTGTCGCACTTCAAATTCCAACCTACCTGATTGAATATTTTGCTCTCTTTGAACATATTTCTCATTTAAAATTGTGATTTTATCCAACAACTGATTCATTAAGCTTCAATGTCTGAATGAGTTTGCTGAATTGGAATTTGATCATCTTCCTTACTTTATTTTCTTCATAAATCAGATCTTAGCATCTCGATTTCTTTTCGAACCAAAGGATCATTTTCATTTCCTCGTTCCATTATCAATCAAGAACAATAATAATAGATCAAGGTACCGATCGACTTTACTTCCAACCGTGGTCGCCAATTTATTGTGTATCTAGTTATTGAAAGTAGGAGAGAGAGAGAGAGAGTGATTTTAGAGAGAGAAAGTGAAAGTAAAAAATAGTCTCAGCTTAAGAAAGTATCATCCTTTGTATGAACAACCTCAATCTTTATTTATAGACATTCAGACTTAGTGTAACATAATTAGTTACACAAAGGAATTAATTGCACTTTAGCCCTCCATCTTTCGAAAGAATATAAAATATATGTTGCATCCTTACAATTGATCATATAAGACTTTAATTTATTACATTTAAGCCCTCAACAGTTTATATCATTATCAGATACTGGTAGTTTGAAGAATTTGTTGTTCAAATCAATATATGAGAAGATGCGTAATCCACCTACTATTCTTCGATCTGAGCACACCATAACTGGGTTTATAGGGTTAACATCACAAATTATTACGGAATTCAAGGTTGAAGGTTTGTTAGGAATATGTCATTTTAATAAATTATTTCAAGTATAGTTCATGGTGGTGGAATATCCAACCAACTATAATGCAATTTTTGGGAGGTCATGGTTGTCTCGAATGCACAATGTTGTTTCGACTGTCCATCAGTACTTGAAGTATGTAGTCGATGATCGCGTCGAAGTAGTTCGAAATGACCAACAAGTTGTAAAAGGATAGTTATGCAACCAGAAGGATCACTAGTATTGATCAAATGACTAAATAGCAATCAAAGAGGTTGACCTCGGATGATGAAGAAGTAGACGATCCAAGGGAGACCCCGGAACCGATAGTAGTAGGAGAAAGCGTGGATATATATATATATATATATTCTGTAATGGGAAGAGTTTGTGAATATAGACATTTTTGTCACATACTTTACGTTACCAATTGTTGAAGTATTTGTCTGACAATTTAGATTTATTTGCTTGGAAAACAGAGGATGTTGTAGGGGTTCTGTCTGAGGTGATATGCCATAGTTTGGCTTTAAATCCTAAGGTCACACCCGTCATTCAAAAGATGAGAGCTATCTATGTAGAAAAATTTAAGGAAATTGTGGCTGAAGTGGATCATTTATCTAAATTTGGACATATACGGGAAGCAGAATACCTATTATAGACTGAAAATCTAGTGCTCGTAAAAAATAACAGAAAATGAAGGATGTGTGCTAATTTCACAAGTTTAATAAGACGTGTCCAAAAGATCATTTTCTTGTTCCAAGGATTGATCAACTTGTTGATTCAATCTAACAGAATAAAATTCTTTCTTTCATGGATGCTTTCACAGGTTATAATCAGATCCAAATAAATCCAAAGGAGCAAGAAAGTACTACATTTATAACTGATCGAGGATTACATTGTTACTGAGTCTTGTCTTTTGGTCTTAAGAATGTTGGGGCAACGTATCAAAGATCAGTAAACAAGGCATTTTATCTCAAATTGGAAGAAATATGGAGGTTTATATTAATGATATGTTAGTCAAAATCCAATCAGATGATGAACATCTGCAAGATTTGAAAGAAACCTTTGTGAATCTAAGGGCTATTCAATTGAAGTTAAATCCGGAGAAGTACACCTTCAAATTTAGATTAGGAAAGTTCTTAGGATATTTCATAAGTGAAAAGGGAATCAAAGTCGATCCTGATTAGTTAAAGGCTTTGATAACAATGATCTCACCTTGGATGATCAAGGAGGTAAAAATTTTGACAATAAGATTTACCGTTCTAAATAGATTTATCTCTCGATTTTCTAATAAGTGTGCTCTTTTTCCAAGTGTTACAGCAGCCAAAGGAATTCATTTCGACACCAAAATGTGAGGTGGCTTTTTCTAAGATTAAAGAGCATTTGTTATCACAATAAATTTTGTCTAAGCCCCGAATAAGGGAACAACTGTTTTTTATTTGTTGTTGTGTTGGATTTTTCCATAAGTTCTGTATTGATAAGGGAAGAAGATGGATGTCCTCGACCAGTATAATATGTACGCAAAAGTTTGTTAGTGTCGGAGAAAATATAATTAAGGCTTGAAAAATTGGCTTTAGCCTTGGTTATAGTTGCTAGAAGAATGCGCCCATATTTTGAGGCTCATACAATTATTATCTAAACTTCATTTCCATTGAAAAATGTATTAAAAAGACCATATATTTCCAGTACGATGACTTAGTGTTCGGTCGAGTTAGAGGACTTTGACATAAAGTTTTCTTCTCAAAATGTTATTAAGGCTCAAGCTTTTACCATATTTTCTAATTGAGTTTCATTCAAACTGTTCTGATGATGAAAATGATTGTAATTTATTACCAACAGATCCAATATGAGTAGTTTGAACTAATAGAGACGCCACTATATTGGGAACAAGTGCATGAGTATAGTTGATTCTCTCTCTATAGAGGTTATGTAGCAGGCCATTCGGTTCAGATTTGGTGCGTCAATAACAAAGTAGAAAATGAGGCCACTTCAGTTAGATTAAGGCTAGCAAGTATCTGTGGGGGAAAATATAGTTCGTTTAAAAACAAATTCGTAGTTGGTAGCAAATCACACGTCGCATATAATAGCTCAAAGGTTGAGATTTAAAGCCCATAGTTATACAATATTAGATTGATATTGTATAAGAAGTCTTTGAGTAGGCCATTGTTTCCGTGTTTGGGCAAGAACGAGTCTGAAGAAGTTTTATCTGAACTGCATGATAGGGAGGGCTCTGCTAATTGTGGATTTAAGGCTTTAACAAGAAGGGTTTTGTTGGTAGGATATTATTGGCATCCAATAATGAATGATGCTAAAAGTTTAGTACGGAGCTATAATATTTTTCAAACATTTGCAAATTTAATTTATAAACCACATGTACCGTTAATTTCGGTTTCCAAAGCAGTTCATTTTGACATACGAGGATTAGATCTAGGAGAACAATTTCATATATCTTTGGGAGGAGAAACAAATGATTATAGTGGCAGTGGATTATTTTTCAAAACGGGGTGAAGCCGAACCATTATCAGGGAGAAAAGCTAAATATGTTTTAAAATTTATTATATTTAATATTTTTTGCCGATTTGGGTTCCTCGAAAGATTACTATAGAGAACGGGACTCAGTTTAATAATAGAGAAATGACTTCTTTCTATAATTCGAGGGGAATTACACAGTGTATCAAATTACACAGTAACTTCTACCTACCCAGAAGTTACTAATATATATATTTTAGAATGGTTAAAGAAAAACTTGACAGGTGCTGCTGCAAATGGTCTAATTATCTTCAAGAAGTATTATGTGCTTATATAACGACACATAGAGCGGTAACTCAAGAGACTCATTTTGCTTTAATGTATGAGATGGATATTATAACTCCCGCAGAGTCAACCCTTCCATCTTACAAAGTACTTAATTATTCGGAGGATGTTAACGAGGAGACAAGAAGAACAAAGCTTGATTTAATGCATTATAAAACTTTGATGAGGAGTTGCTACAATTTGAAGGTGAAACAAAGAAATTTCATGATACGGGATAAGGTTTTGAGAAAGGTATTTTTGCATAAGAAGGATAAAAGATTAGGAAAGATGGGTCTAAATTGGGAATGCCCTTATTCAGTGGTAGAATTGATTAAACCAAGAACTTATTGCCTCCAAAATAAACAGGGGAGAGTTTTGCAGCATCCTTGGAACATTGAGCATTTAAAGTTTTATTGTGAGTAAGTTTTAGTACGCTTATGATATTATTGTATTCTTATTTGTATATTGGCATAATGTTTCCTCTCCTGGTGGCTTGGGAAGGTTTTAAGGAGGTGTCATATATATTCAGAGTTATAAATAAAATTTATTTTGCTTGGCCAAATTTTTTTGAAGTGATAATAAATTTATTATTTTGGAAATAACACAAGGAATGATTATCTTTGGGGTAATTTACAAAGGTAGAATTCGAGGTGCTATCATTCACTAAAACATTGTTTGAAGTATCAATTTATGCAGTGATATAATTCGAAGTGCTAACATCCATTTAAAGTATTGTTTGAAGTACTAACTTGAGTGACAGCCTAATTCGAAGTGCTAATGTTCATTTAAATTATTGTTCGAAGTGATAATTTGAGTGACTTTATAATTCGAATTGATAACATTCATTTAAAGCATTCTTTGAAGTGCTAATTTGAGTGGCACGTATAATTTGAAGTGCTAGCTTTCAATGAAAGTATATTTCGAAGTACTAATTTGAGTGATAGTATAATTCGAAGTGCTCACGTTCATTTAAAACATTGTTTGAAGTGCTAATTTGAGTATCAATATAATTCGAAGTGTTAACGTTTATTTAAAGTATTGTTCGAAGTATATTTGAATGACAATATAATTCGAAGTGCTAACGTCCATTTAAAGCATAATTCAAAGTGCCAATGAGATTGGCAATATAACTCGAAGGTGCTAAATTTTCTCAAGACATTTTTTGAAGTGTCAATATTAACTAATATGACAGATAAAATAATTCTTTAAAGTACAGTTGAGAAACTAAAATGACACATATAATTTTCAACAAAAGACGCTATATAATTGGATTAATGCGAGCACAATTATGTGCTTAATGAAGGAAGCAAACATGAATTAGTCATTAACAAAAACAAAAGACAAAACAACTTAAGTTATCACCATACTCAAGTTACAAACATAAAGACTTCTATTCGCCTCAATAGTAAATATGAGCACTATCTGAGCTGCTTTCAGAGGAGCTTCCTAAATTATTGAAGAGTTTTATTGATAATTACCCTCATATTCGGATTATTTAGAATCATTTGTGATAGATTTAAAGGCGTCTTTGGGGCGTCGATTTTCTCGCACCAAATTCCAAAAATCTTCCAAGTTCACCATCGGAAATCTTTGATGGATATTAAGGACCATTGAGATTTTCACCTCTTCTTCCTTTGTTTTCATAGCAGCAAGCCAATCACTTGCATTAATATCTACAGCTCCTTTGATAGAATTAGTGTTTGTCTCTCGTGGACACGATTTTTTTACAATGCTAAGTTTTGGAGAGATTTTTCTCTTTTTCCTTCACTTTTTTTGTTCAATTTATTTAGTGCTGAGTGCTTCGTATGTTCTTCATCTAACTTAACCTGGTGCTTTAACTTAAAATTCTCCTATTTAACCTCATGCTTGAACTTAAGTTCCCTTATTTCTCTTCTATGAGTCGAGGCCAGACGTCATTTCTCTAAGACTTTGTCTTGAAGTTGTGGAGGGGGGAGCAGTGGGAGGTATAGTTTGGGTTCTCTCGGGAATATTCGAAGCAATTTGTTCGATGTTTTGCAAATGCGCCTCCTGTGATTTTTTGGTTATCACAGGTATCCCCTTCGAGGGAGGAGGTGATGTAGTGGTATTTTGTGAAGTTTTGAGATCCTCGGAATCCCCCATTGCTACGAATCGATTTTTTTTAAGGAAGTTGGATTTTTTAAGAAGATGTTCTTGAGTTTATTCGAGGAGTTTGTTTTTTATTGATTCAAGGGGTTGGATTCTTGTGAGAAGATGCTTCTATGTTTTTTCGAATAGGTATTTCTTTTGTGATTCGAGGAGGTTGTTGTGAGCAGGCTTTAGGGGCTAGATCATAAATATTTTGGTTTCCAAGAGAGCGATATCGATCAGGTTTGAACGTCCTATACGAAGTGGGATGGGAAGATAGGTTCGGATAATTTTCGATCACACCCACTGCTTGGTATTCGACAGCTCTGTTAAAAATATTGAAGTAATCGTAAATACCGAAGATGGGTTTTTTTTATTGAGATTTAGATTTCCATAAACCAATGCGATAACAATTTTTCAAGTAGGGAAAATAGAAATCGGAAGAAATTTTAATGTGATGAGTGACCATTGCGATAATAATTCTTCAAACAATGCAAATGTAAATAGGAAGAAAGTTAAATGCGATGACTAAAGGATGAACATGGTGGAGATAGTGGAGGGAACTTTCTCTCTCCATTTCTAGAATTTATGCGTCAGAAGAAAAATGAGAACTAAGGTGATATTTATAGAAGAAAAGGTAAAGATGGGATTGAGAATTTCAAAAGAGGGAGTTCAAAGGTCGACATGCATTTATAGATAAAATATGAATCGACAGATAACAGTTGCCTAGTCTAAAGTCAGATGACACGTGTACTGTGATTGATAAGGATATAAATAATCGAGGAGTAAAAACAATTATTAAAAGTATTATAATTTGAGTATTTTATAGATAAAAGATAAATTTAACACATAATTTAAATATCAGGGGCTGAGAATACAATTTTGGTTGTAAATGTGTTTGTACTAAGTCTAGAAATGGGGTTAAATATCTTGACTTATAACTAAATCTGTTACTTATAACCACATATGCCTATAAATATCGGGTGGATTTAGGAAATAAAGGTGATTGACATTTTTTGAACTTACATCAACTCTTAATCCAATTCTCTTTCTAAAACCTTTAATTACTTTCTCTCTCTAAAATTAAACCATATTCTATTTCTCATTCCATTTTATCTTTGCACAAAGAAATTATACTTAACACATTATGTCTGTTAGATGATAAGAACGATACACACCCGAAGCACACAGAAGAGATACACTCGATTATTCATCTCTCTCATCAGCTAAACAAATTCACATAAGTTGATCATGCATCGACCTCCATGATACGAAGATATCATCATTTTCCGAATAAATCACCAAAGTGAGATCAACGAGCCCAAAACTTTATGCCAGAGTCCTGTGGAGAAAATAGTCAACAAACAAGTCCAATTGAGAATGGATCAACATATGCAAGTGTCACCACCTTATATGCGAAAGTTATGAAAGAAGCAAAACAATTTATTATCATCACGATTGCAAAGCAACATGGCGAGTCAAATAATAACACCAACCTGTATGGTATCTAATAAAATGTCATGATGGCTGACGTGTGACATAACGGTTCACTTTTCCATCTAGGCCTGCAATAGTCTGACCATCACCAATTAGCGGACCCTCAAATTAAAGATATAACGAACTAAGGTTATGATGGATGGAAAACAAATACAACATGAACGCATCCCCGCTAGCCCTATAAATATTTTAAAGAGATTTATTTCCAAAATTCAACCAATAAAAAATGGACAAATGTGATACAACCGTCGATTCCAAACATTATATCGAGTAATTTTGAAATGAAATGTTTGGTTTAAGGATATAACTAACTCATATATCAATATTTATTGATGGATTTATGAGTAAACACACTCACCTTGTTCAACGATACCTCGAGGCTCAATACATAATTTTAAAACATTTTGAACGTCATTTAAAGACTAATTTATTGGCAGTAAAATAACTCAACCAAAATATTATCGCATTATCCACTACATATATCAGTTGAACAAAAGCTTTACAGAGTACGCAAACCAATTTTTACGAACTCAAAATAGTTCAAAAGATTTCTATAAAATTATCGTATGGGTTGCCTACGCACAATGAATCCTTAATAGGCAATTAACCGAATACATAATAGAGAGAAAATCTTTGACCCTAGGCGACCTTATAGCCGAGGCCGACGGAACAATACAAACAAAGATACTATTATAAACAAACACTTATCCTTTCTATCTTACTGCAACTTCCAACCGTTTTCCTATCCAAACATCTAAACACCCTACTAATCTAATCTTTTTGATAAACAAATCTTCTTATTATAATAATATAAATCATAGCAAATAAATCCTAAACCCCAAACTCTATAGAGGTTCAAAAGTTTACTAGACCAAAATCACTAAAATATCACGATGAAACAAAAAAATAGAGAATAATTATGATATCAACAAATAATATAAATGTCATAACGAGAACATTTTCTGCAAGCGACATACTACCAATTTTGAAATTTAAAATCAAGGTCGAGTTTCATCTCATTTTCATTATCAATTAAATAATGATATAAGAGAGATTGTTACACCTCACGAAAATAAAATTATAATTATCGCAACAAACGTCAGGATAAAAATTGAGAGAATCATGATAACCACATGTAACTAAACCAAGGTTCTCTTTATAAACAGTTATGACGACGTACTTGAAATATCACCCTTATTATCCTCCGGAATGGTCACGAGCAATGTGATAGAACTGATTAAAAATCTTTAATATTTTGATAGATTGGCTATCTAGCCCTATTACAAGTTAAACCTCTCCCTCCCTTTGTTTTTTAATTCCCCTCTCTACATATCATTCTATGTAAGTGGCTAAAAAGCACTGTTAGTCCCCTATGTTTACCACTTGTATCAACATAGTCCCCTTCATTCACCTCTGCATAAAACTCATCCCTTTCGTTTTAATAATTTGCAAATATAGTCCCCCCACACATGTGAAACCTTAGAGAGTGACACGTGGCATCAAGTTTTGTTGCAAGATTGGTCCCCTAAATATTTGACAAAAATACCCCTGCTCATGCCAAGTAGGATGCCAACTCAGCTGCCTAGTCAGATTTCTGATTTACCTTAAAAAGTTACCATTTACCATTTCTAGTTACCATTTACCTACCAATTTTACAAATGGACCGGGTCAAACCCAATTAAAACAAACCCAGCCCGAAAACCCAATACAATATAACCCCTCCCACTACAATATAACCCAACCCAAAAACCCAATGAATTCTAACCCAAACCCTGACCCGTTTACCCTGGTGACCCGTTTAGTTAAATTAGACCCCAATTAACACAAACCCTAATTTCAAAATCGAGAAACTCAAAAATCTCAAAGAAACCCCTAACCAGAGAACTAAAAATGCTTTGGATTACAGTACACCCACGTTCACGATTAGTGTACGTTGACGTACTGATCCAGATCGAGACCGAACAACAGTATCGGCTGTACCGGTTTCAAATTGGAGTTGGAAACTATATTTGCAAATTATCAAAACGAAAGGGATGAGTTTTATGAAGAGGTGAAGGAAGGGGACTATGTTGATACAAGTGGTAAACATGGGGGACTACCAGTGCTTTTTACCCTATGTAAGTTGACACATTTTTCAATATTTTTGGACAATATATTTTATCGGTCGACTCTTTTTTCTACAACCATTACCCCAACCAGATGTATTTTTCCGACCAAACTAAATAGATACATTTTAATTAAATTCACATGAAAATGGGTTGATATATAGATGAACAGCTGATTTTATTTTTCCGACCAAACTTAATAGATACATTTTAATTTAATTCACATGAAAATGGGTTGATATATAGATTAGCAACTGATTTGTGATAAAAATTAAATATTTTCGTTGAATTTAAAAGATTTAATATTTTTGTATATTCCACGATAACATTGGCAGTACAAACAAACTCCAGTGTTATGTTGTCGGTACAAACAGACTTCAGTGCTGAATTATATGTTTAATATTAATTTTTAAGTAATAAATATTTTTCAAGCAAGAATTTTTATTAATTAATGGTGAAAAAGAGGGTCATAGAGACCTTACACCAAATGTTCACAATTGGAACAGAAAAATTCAAAAGGTCTAAAAAAACTAGACTTAAAAATTTAACATTTCAAATCCCGTCTTGGAAACAGCTAAACTTCAGAGCAAAATAATTACCACTAATGACAGTGTTTCATCTTCTCCAAGTTTTTACCATCAAACTTCAAATTCTTCATCAGATAAATCGAAATCTTCGTCAGCTTCAATTTCGTCTATCTTCTTCTTCACAACTTCTACATAATTTAAAGCACTTCTCAAATAAAAAAATTCTAAAGCCTTTCTTGCGCAGATTTTGAACAACAGCGAACAAAACTTCAACCTTCAGCAACGTTAGATTCTTCTTTTATGCTAAGAAAACACGAACAGTCTTTTACAGTTCTCTCTCACTATCAGTGACAAATCCATAAGGTCCGTTTTGTCTTTGTAGATCCATAGGTCACACGAGATTAGTATCTTTAGAAGGGGAATGACTGTGACCGCCCAGACTCAATGTCTACAATTAGGCAAAACAACCATGCTTCTCAATTCCATATAATTCAGCATTCTTCTTCTCTTTCATTGTAGAGAAAGTGTCCCTCTTTCTAATTCATTATTCCTTTGGTACTTCATTGTACAAACCTTTTACTGCTCCCTGTCTTCCACATCCGTGATTCTCCCCTGAAAAATCCCAAAAATCCTTTATAGAAACCCGTTAGAGACATAACGCGTTCCAGTTCAACATTTTGATAGATTTAAGGAATTAGCAGTTCCTTTTAAACTGCACACGATTGGATGGAGTACGAATCTTATTGTTGATTGCTTTAAGTTTTTTGTTCTTGTTTAGCTCTATTTTTATTGTTTCTTTAACAGTGGTATCTTTTATACTAGCAGGAGGACAATGGAGACTCCCGGTTGTATTCTTTGTAGGCGAAGGTGAATCCTTTTTCAGTTGCAAAAGTTTTGTAGATGATGGGCCTTTCCAGTTCCTTCCTTTCTTGTCTTTTCTGTGAAGTAATTTGTTATCCTGATCTTTTGTAGGTGAGCATGGAAGACTACCAATTTCTTCCTTTGTTGAAGAAGTTGATTCAATTTCATCATCAGATTTTTCAATACCAAACAAAGATTTCCTTTCAAGAGTGTGCATAACTTCTATCTCTTCGGCAACCTTTTGAGAATCATTTTTGTACAATAAGGATTCATTAACTTTTATAACCTTTTGAGAATCATGCTTGTTCAACAAATATTTTACAGTATCCTGTTGATAATTCTGATTTATCTCTTCTGTAGACTTCTATCTATCAATAACAATTGACTTCAATTTAGTAGTTTTTCTGATTTTTTTTTGTGACCCAATCATTCATTTTCAGATGTTCCTAAGTCTTTATTTTGTGTGAAAACCTCTTACTTTCTTTGATTATCATCTTTCCTTTTGCAAACGTTCTCATTGTGCCCTATATGTTTACAAAATTTGCAGTGGCTAAGAAAGGGACCAAAATCAAGATCCAACTTAAACTCATCATCTTCTCCAAACTTAACTTTAATGTTATTGATCAATGGTTTCAAAATATCCAACTCAATCCAGAACTTTGCACAGTTGAATTTAGATCTATTGGCTGGTGGTATCCAGAATTTTAAAAGAGTTCCCAAGGGTTTTGCGATTTCCATTATCGATTCTTCGTTATACATAAACTTAGGAAAATTCGTGACAGTAATCCAGACAGGTGTTAGAGGACTTTCTTCGTTTGGATCAAAATATGGACTTCACTTAAGAAGTCTCATGATTCCATCGCCGACCTTCCAAACGTTTCTCTGCCAAAGTCTTTTCAGATCTTCCTCACTGTCGAACTCAATGAAACGTGCCTATAGTCTTATTGAGGAACATTGTACTGGCTGGAAAACTTGAACTTGGCCAAGACATCCTTAATTATCTCATATTTAGGCTTGCCATAAGAAAACTTACCTATGATGGTGTGTTTGGTAATTTTTTGGAGCCTCTGCTTATCTTCTTTCTTGAACTTAATGGTCAACTGTTCTTGATTTTTGATACCAGTTACATTTCGATGGTTGATTCCTTGAGTCCTGGGTTTGAGAGCATCAACAAAAGACATTGCCTTATCCTTGTAGTTGTTGCTTGTTCTGTAAATTGAATTTTTTGAATACCGAATTTGATATAATTCTTACATTCTGTTTTGGAAGTTTTTCTTGCTTTGCTCGTGGTTTCTTGAAAGCACCGAGAATTCTTCATCGATAAGATCATTGGGGGGATTGATTTCGTAGAAAGAGGAGAAATATGAGATATTTCTCCTTCTTCCTTCAATTCTCTCGTCATGTCGAGTCAAAAGAAAAAACTTAACACGCTTAATCCCCAATTCTTAGACACAAATTGAGGACTGAGAAAAGATATTAACCGGAAAACAAAAGAGAGTACTCGAGCGAGCAAGTGAAGAGACACCGATCAATCTTTTAGCGATTCGGCTAGGATTTTCATCCTCGTTTTTTCATTGTTTTACTTCTATTATTACCATTTTCCCGTCATTTGCTAGTATAGCGAAAGAAAAATTTGCTAGTATAACGGAAGAAAAATATAATGAGGCATCATCTTTTAACTTTAAAATACGTTTGAATTATATTATTCAATATTTTTTTCCTATAATTATAAATCTTTAAAATATGTTTGAATTATATTATTCAATATTTTTTTTCCTATAATTATAAATATACTCACACAGTCAAGTTCAATTTTATAAATATGTATTTGAAATTAACTATATTATTTAAGTGGATAAGATCAAATTAATTAAATATAAAAATATATTTATAACTAAATATAAAGTTACTTTTTTATAAATGAAGTTTGACTATTTAAGTCGTGTTTAAACGTTCATATTTATAAAATTAAGTTTCGATAAAATTGTAATTGAGTTTGCCTATTTAAATCTTGTTTTGAACATTCATATTTATAAATTAAATTTCACTAAGATTGTATTTGAGTTTGTCTAGACTTAATTTATAACAAAATTTACACTTGAGCGATATATACTCAATTGTGTACAATATAAATCCAGTCAAATATGAAATAAATATTGAGAAAAGTACCGGAAAATATCCACTCAACTATTTTATTACCCGGCATTACCCAAATTTTAGATAGTGTTACTTAATATTTCGACTAATAAATTAGACAAAAATGGTCATCTTCGACTATACATACCGATTTTTCAGTTCGAACCCACTTTTTCCACCTTCTTATCACCCTAAACAAACCCAAACGTCTAATTTTAGAAATCACCAGAAAACCGTTCGACTTCGTGATACTCTATCTCTCTCTTTCAAACCCAAAAACCCTACAGCTTCTCACCGTTCGCACCTTCAACGCAATCGCACCGGTCACCGTCTTTTACTCACTCCAACTCCACACCTTTTGTTCGACAAAGTTGTCGTGAAGTCGTCTCCAAACGGTGAATTTTACAGCTATTAGAAGTAAATAGGTATGCATTATCGTGGAAAGTGTACTTTTTTTTGCGTTTTTGACGAATTCGAACCACTATTTTCTGTTAATTCACGATAGGCGTTGCTTTTTATACTGGAATGAAGTATCTACTGACGATAGTTGCTCAGTTTCTGGGTTTATCGTCGAAGGCAGGGTAGAAGTTTAGTTGCATGTAATGCTAATACTTTCCTGAAAACTATTATGTATGTTAGATGTGCATTAGGTAGTTGATTGTTGATTTTGGTGTTTGTTCAATAATTCCCAAATCCCTGCAACGTGCATGTAAAAATTAGAACAGTTCGCATCCCGATCACCCATTATGCAAGCAATTCGCAGCTCACTTCAATCTTCATGCCGTTTATTTGCAAACAATTCGCAGCCCAGGCTACGAATTGTCTGTAAAAATAGTATTCATATATAGGCAATTCGCAGCTTGTCATGCCAATTGTGTGACATGTTAACTTATAATACATGAAATTCGCAGCTTGTCATGCGAATTATTTGTGACAGTTTAACTGATAATACATTAAATTCGCAGCTTGTGATGCGAAGTTTGTGACACTCCAACTGATTTGTGTTTGCGCAAGTAGTATGACAACAAAACCTAGCTATTACAGATCAGGGGTGGTGAGCCTTCTTAAGCATCTTAAAGATATGCGTATTACCAGGGCCCACATTGAAGCTGCAAGAAACACACCTTTCTACACTTCTGAAAACGGCTTTCGAAATTCGTAATGAGGCAGAGCTGCTAAAGAAAAAATTCTACTCAATCATTCAGTATATCATCGAGCAATTCTCTGTTGATAGAGACGCCTTTAAGATAACTGAAAACGATGTGAAAGTCATATTCGGGTTGAGGCATGGCACCGAGAAAATGCGGTTAACAAAAACCGGAGCTTTTCACAACAAATATGCACCCGGCGAGGAGGACGAATCAAGGATGATGAAGAAATACTTTATGGGTAAAACTGGCAGGAAAGTAGTAGCTAGTAATACTAAAACAATAACAAATGTCATTCTAAAGGTACGTCTAAAATTGACTTCATCTTTATAAAGCAAGATTCTGTACTTTTCTAACATAGCATGTTGTTGTTGGTTTTACAGGAGGGTATAGAGAAGGCCATAACGAAGGAGGGGAGCATGAGTTGGAAGATGTTGCGAGGTTGTTGATACTGTTTTTGTGCTCCACCCGATTCTACTCTGTATCTGGAGATATCCTGGGTTGGAGCACGGTTTATTATGTTGAAGACCTCAGCAGAATAAACAATTACGACTGGTGTGGATCAATACTGTACAAGCTTCAACAGTCTATCAGGAGTTGCTTAGCAATAGAAAAACCTGATAGAGTTGTCGGCTGCGTCGCCCTTGTAATTCTAAGATTGATCTATTCAGTAGAAAAATTAGTTATGTACAAAGCATCTTGTTGATAAAACTTGTCCCCATGCAGCCCTTCATCATGGAGCACAAAAAGTTGGCCACGAGCTAGCGAAGCCAACCTCGATACGAAGGTTTTTCAATTGGTTGGGATTAGAGTGCCAAGCATCAACCATGACAGTGCTTCTTAGAACACCCTTGCTGGATAATGACCAGGTATAAGCTTTATATAGGTATTTATCTGGGGGTGCAAACAGTTCGCAGCATATCATGCGTTTTGCTTAGAAAAATGTATCAATCATTTCGCAGTCTGATATGAATTTTAGTTCGCAGCTTCTTTTTCCACACCGTTCACATCATATTGTTTTACACACATTTCGCAGCTCAGCAAGCGTTTTAACAAAGTGTTATAATAGAACAATGCATCAATCATTTTCGCAGCCTGACATAAATACTTAGTTCGCAGCATATGGTTTACACATAGTTCGCAGCATATGTCTCACACACAATTCACAGCTCAGCATGCGAATTCTTTGTAACTCTAACATGGATAGAATTCACACAGTTCACATCATATAATGCGAACTGTTTGTAAAAAACAATTTGTTTGTCTACACCCTCATACTTTCAAAACAATTTATTTACTTACATGTGCCTCTGTTGGTAGGTTTTCGAAGGTCCATTACGTCTTACCGAGGATGAAAGTGAAGTTTTCAGAGAACGAGAAGATAGTGGAGATGCAGAAACCGTTTCTACTTCACCGGAAGAAAGACCAAGGAAGAGGACGAAAAGCACAACATCAAAACCAAGACAAAGGAGACGAGCATCACAAAAAGAAACGAATAAGGTGATGTCTTCCGGACCCGAACAACCAACACCACCCGAGCCAACGATTCCACCACCAGGACTCGCCAAGCAAACGATTCCACCACCACCAAAAGACAAATCCAGGCAGGAGCCCGACGACGACGATACAACCATTATGAGTGAAACAATCGGTGCTTATGTACTCAAACGCAGAGATCCTAATCCCAAGATTTCTGCAATTGTTGCTGAATCAAAGCGTTTGAAGACATACGCTGACAAGAACAAGTACGAGAGAAAAATAGAAAAACAGGCCAGAGAAGTAAGTATGACTTGAGCCTTAAATAATCGCTACAATCAGCACTTAATATGTTTATAAAACGTTTACTATCATTTTTCCAGCTGAAAAAATTGAAACGCAAGATAGCGGAACTTGAAGCACAACAACTCCACAATGCTATCTCTCAGCCAATTTTCTAGATTGAAAGCCCAATAGCTGAGCAGGTACCAGCATTTCCAGACAGAGAAGCATCCACTGATCAGCAAGCATCCGTGTCTAATGCTGATCAACACCATGTTGATGGAGTACTGCCAGAAGAGAGGGACGATGATGCCAACCATTCACACATACCGGTACAATCTACAGAGATGGACATCATGGAGACACAGACAGATAAAGAAAGACACGAGTCTCCTCCGAATGACCCAAAGGAGATAGAAGATGTAAGTGGACGATATAATGATATCAAACAAATATAAGGACTCTTGTGTAGTCCTGTCCAAACAATTCGCATCTTATGTTGCGAATTGTGTATTCAAAAAAAGGATTGGTTATTTTACAATTCGCAGGCTGAGCTGTGAATTGTTTGAAGTGGACAAAACAAATATCAGGTCAGCATGCGAATCGTTCGCAACAATGATTATAGTATGCTTAACCCTTCCACCCTTTTTTTTGGAATTTTGTATGAAACAGGAGACCGAAAAACAACAACAACAACAACAGAAACAACAACACCAGCAACAACAACAACAACAACAACAACAACAACAATAACAACAACAACAACACCACCACCACCAACAACAACAACAACAACACCAGCAACAACACGAGCAGCAAGTTCAACACATTTATGTCATACCAGTTATCTAACCATAAGTCGATCTTATCTTCACCCAACTTCCATTTTATTTTCTCTTCAGCAAACTCATTTATGTCAGCCAATCTTTTCCAGGTTGAAGATCTTTTTTTTAAATAATTTAGTTGTAGAGGGTGCATTCCCTTACAATATATACTATGCATTAGTCTAGCCCACAAGGTGTTGTTTTCTCTGAAAATTATCCATAGCTTACATGAGAACGCTTGTTGAATATCAAGTAGACTTCTAACATTTAAGCCACCTTCACCATGTGATTTACAGATGTTCTGCCAAGTAGCCCAATGGATCTTTGTTTCTTCATTAGATGATCCCCATAAGAACTTATTCAGTGGCCTTTCTATGCTTGAGATGACTGATATTGGGAGCTAGTAGCTTTGAAGCCAATACAGTAGAATAAGCATGAGCACTGAGTTTATCAAGGTTAGTCTTCCTCCAAAAGAAAGGGCTTTGTCATTCCAGCTTCCAATTCTTGTCTTGATCTTCTCTAACAGTGGGTTGTAGTTTGAAATTTTGTTATGAGGGCTGGGTGTAACTCCAAGATATGTTGTTGGTAAGTTGCTGATGTTGAAGTTGGTTTGAGTGGACAATGCATTTTTTCCGTCTTTGGACAAAGTTGATGCAGTGATTATGTTTGTCTTTTCCTTGTTTAAGGATTGCCTAGATACATCTTGATAGACCTGTAAGAAATTTTCAATATGCTCCAAAGAAGTAGATAAATAATTAGAAAAATTAAGAGATCATGAGCAAAAGATAGAATAGGAATGACTATGTTGCTTCTGGTTGAGTAGCGTAAGGATTTTTCTTTTATAAAAAGCTCTTGTAAGCCTCTTAGCAGTACATCTTCAGCTAGAATAAAGAAACCAGCAGATTCTCCATTGATTAGAATTGAAACATTTACATGCTGAATGATGTTAGATATTAAGAATGTTACTCTACTGTTAAAACCATAACATTTCAAGACCTTTAAGATAAAGAAGTGAGATAAGTTATCAAACGCTTTTGACATGTCCAGTTTTCTGATTATGTTGCACGCCTTCGTTTTTTTGTTGATGTCGCGAATCAGTTTCTTTGCAATAAGGATGTTTTCATGGATCATCCTTCCTTTTACAAATGCTCCCTGAAACTCAGAGATTAGTTTAGGCAAAAAAGAAGATAATCCGTTGTTTAAAAGTTTTCACATTATTCTGTTAAACATTGTGCATAAGCTTATTGGTCTGAACTGGTTCCAAGTTTGAGGAGCTTCAACTTTATGAACTAGACATACACCAGGAGCTAGGATTCCTTTAGGTATTGGTTAGCCTTCAATGAAAGATTCTGTAGCTTTGCACATGTCTGTCTTTATGATATGCCAACATGTGGTAACAAAAAAATCCTATTAAAACCATCAACACCTGTAGCTCCTTCACAGTTCAAGCTTTGTATTGAGCACCAGATTTCCTATTCTGTGGGAACAGCTAGAAGAGAAGCATTATCAGAATTGTCAACAAAATTAGGGATGCAATTAAAAATTTCATGATTAATGTATTCAGCTTGCATATTAGTATTAGAATAAGAAGGAGATGCAATAATATTTTTGAAGTACTCTTCTGCGAGGCTTTGATAATTTCATTGTTATCTTGAAGCTGGTGTGATTTAAATATACTCAAATTTGAAATAAATATTTAAAATTAGATATATAATTTAAACGATTAATATTGGATATTGTTCGCTTAATATTTATGAATTTGTTAAATGAAACTAGATTATAAATCAAAATTTGATATTATTTTAAAATTAAGAAAGTAATTATTATATTTTTTTAATTAATATATTTTTTGTCAAAATAATTATATTATCTATTTTTAAAATTAGTTTAATTATAAATTTTATATTTATTTTATAAATATTATTGTTTTTTTTTTCAAATTTTTCAACCTTTGCGTAGAAAGTATTAACCTTCTATACACATCCGATGAAAGAAAAGTTTTTCATAGTTGATTATTTAGACGCCTATGGTCTAGGAGTAACTGCAAAATTAATGGTAATAATATAATAACTACTAATTAAAGATTAGCATTTGAATCATGCAATGTAAGTAATATATTTTTTTTTGGCATCGTGTAAACAAATGGCGAAGTTGTTCATCTATCTTCCCATAAATTTTCAAAATCGACCCTCCACTTTTTAATACCTATAAAATGCAGAAATTACACAGTTTTAGATTTTCTCTTGTTTCGGGTAACACATAATCGAGTCGGATTATAAGGGTCATTCCAATTTTTATGTGATAAAAAAAATTATGGATTAAGTATGTATAATGGAGACAAACTAGAGATTCTGATTCACAAATCATAAATAAAATGGTTCAGAAATTAGCAGATCCAACGAGTTTTTATGATCAAAACAAATCAATAATAACCAATATCGATGTATAAATGACAAAAAAATGGGAGAAATAAGGAAAAATTATAGTAATTTCCTAGAAACAAAAACAGCATTGTTCTTATTACTATTTTTTGGTTGCTGCTAACTCATGTTGAACCGCTTGCATGATCCAGCCATCTTGATGTATAAACATGATAACAGGCGAAGACGTAAAAGCGTCTGCCATAGCCAGCATGATCTCTTTCATCAACAAATCGAACTCTTGTCGATTGATTTTCCCTCTTTTTTCAACATCGAATTTTTCAAAAATACTTTTGTAAATACCATCGATCTCTTCTTCTGGCAGCACTTCCGACTCCAAAGACACCAATCTGTTTAGCCCCTCGCGCATCTCTTTCTCCGAAAGCCCACCGTCTTTATCGACGTCCAGGATCTGAAAGTATGTGTCTACGCATTTTCCGAATGCGGCTTTGTCTTCCACGAACCCTGATATCGTCGAGCTTGAGAAAATTGTTTCTGTCATTTTTGTTTCTGGGTGAATCCAATTCTTGATCAAATTCATAGCTTTGATTTTGGGTTTTCTGCTTTCTTGAATTTAAGATCTGGGTTTGGTTTGGTTTGGTCATTGGTGGTTTGTTGTGTTTTGGGGGTTAAATATAGCTTTTTGGAGAGGTTAAGAATCTCACATTGTTTAGGTGCCATCAAGGGTAAGAACGTAACTGCATCTTTGTCTATTACTTTGTTTTCTTATAGCCTCCAACTTATTTCCATCTGTTTTGGGGCTAGACTAATTCAAAACTTCTTTTTACTGTGGGATTTTCAATTTTTTTTTATTCTTCTTGAAATGCAGAAATGCTAAAAGACCAACTTATTTTTAGTATATAAAAATCTAAATTTCATCTTTAAAATCATTTTCACCGATCCATCTCGTTTACCCACTTTCTATTACTAATCATAAACCCCAAAATCTTAAGTAAAAATGCTTCAAATCTTTTTACTGAGTTTAAATGACATTGATGAATTTAACTTTATCTATATATTTATAGGTTTTATACGTTTATATGTTTATACATTTTGGTTTAGAGATACATTTATAATTTATACGTTTTTAAACTTTCTAATTCGCACGATATTTGCGATATCAATTAGCACACACGAACATGGGTTGAAATGATAAAATATTAGCAAGAGCACACTGAATTTACCAAAATTTGCCACTGTGTTCCACTATTTTATCAAAGCACTATTCGGTGAGTGATTTGCCTATTCAAATCATTATTTTATGCGCAATTTTTTCCAATTACATATACAATTTGTGCTTAGATTTCTATTTTTTGTTGTTAATTGAATGAATTAGGTAGGAATTTAAAGTAAATGAATTACTTTATTGTTATTTTGTATAAAATAATTTGATGTTAATTTAATTATGTTGTTAATTAAATGAAATTATATGTTTTTTTTTTTTTACCAAATAGTAATATATTTTCATAGAATTTGAACTTTAAATATATATATATATATATATATATATATATATATATATATATTTAAATCTAAACATTTATATATGCATATTTTGAAATTGTCTTTTACTTTTATAAATGTCATTTATTTCAAAATATTTATATTTAATCTCTTTCCTTAAATAAAATAGTTGATTTTACTATATAAATGTATTTAACTTTATAAACAATAGGATTTGTTTGTAGATTATAAATAATAAATATTATAATATATGAATATTCCTTACTTTTAAATTTTTATAAATACATTCATTTCGAAATATTTATATTTAATCATTTCCTCAAATAAAATAGTTGATTTTACTATATAAATATATTTAATTTTATAAATATTAGATATATTTGTTGATTATAAATAGTAAATATTATAATATTAAAATCTATAGACTAACGTTTATTTTTTTAAACTCTTGAACATTTATTGTATATATTCATTGAAACTTATGAGATTTTATGTATATATTCATTGAAACTTGTGAGATTTTAAAAATTGAAGTTTAGTTTTAAATAAAATTGTAACTTAAAAAGATTTTAAGAAATTAAAATACTATATAAAATATGGTTCGTTACTATATATTTATAGAAATATCATGAGTTTTATTAATTAAATTAAAATTTTAAATTTTTTTCAAGAGGAGACTTCAAAGCAATACAGTTTACTGCTGCTAAAGATAAGTTACTTCTTCTTGACCATTCTAAATTTATAATAGTATGTATTCCGAAATTATAAATTATTCCAACATTTTTGGAATACCTAAAATTATCCGAGAATTTAGCTTAACCATTAGGGATATTCATAAAGCTTACTAATAAAAAAGACTTAAAAATATAACTGATATGTATTTATAAAAATTACTAATAAAAAAAACTTAAAAAATCCATCGAGGAGGAATGTGTGGCCAATTCGCCATGACATTAATTAAGTGGGATCATGGATTTAATAAAAAAAAATTCATGTAATCACTCTGTGGATTACTTTCTTGAAAATTCCAGTGTTCTTATATGATAGCGACACTATAATAAACATAACAAAAACGATAGGAAACCCTCAAATAAATGGATTCATAGGAAAAAATTAGCTAAACATAATTACTGTTAGGCTTGATATAAATGGATTTATCCAAGTCTCTTAATAATAAATAATGGATTGAATTTGGGCAACAAGGTGGATACTGAATACCATTATATTATAATCAGGAATTGATTACCAACCCACCATAAAAAAACCATTGTTTCCATGTTAGACATAATATAGTAAATGTAAAAAGAACAAAAAAATTTAATGATAATCAGGAATTGATTACCAACACACAAATTTAGGATAAAAAACCAAGTTGACATATAAAACAACTAAAATATGGACTCATAAAGTAAAGTCCATAGTAAGCAAGGAAAATATCAAATGTATCCCTAAATCAATCTCTGAAAATAAAATGAACATTAGTATAAATACTAATATAAAAGCTAATAAGACTAATATAGATTTTCAAGAAAATAATTCTCCAAAGACAAACAATAAAAGACCCACAGAAGATATGAATCCAAATACAATGGAAGCTCTACATTATACGGAGAAGTAAACTGGTAGCCTCAATAGTTCTTCTGAAGATGAATATGGGTTGAACTCACCTAAACAAGGTAGCCTCAATAGTTCTTCTGAAGATGAATATGGGTTGAACTCACCTAAACCAACTATAACTGGTAGCTTACCACCTTCTCCAAAATATGGAATCATTAATAAACAAATGGAATTTTTAGAGGAAGTTGTAAAACAAATAAAAGGATAAAAAAATCTCTTAAAGATAAAACAATGACTCCAAAAGAGTTACGGGATCCAACCCACTCTAATATAAATGACCATTAAAATTTTGAATTGGAATTCTAGAGGGGATGGTAATAAAAGTATAATTATGAGTTAAAAATATATAATTATAATTATGAGTTAAAAATATATAATTAAATATAAATATATAGACTTCCTAGCGATCCACGATCCATTTCTTGTTGGGAAAAAATAATCCCACGAATGCGGAAATAAGAACAAACAAGGGAAAAAATAATCCCACGAATGCGGAAATAAGAACAAACAAGAGAAAAAGAATTTAATGTGGTTCGGCTAATTTGCCTACGTCCACGGGAGAAAAATAAGAATCACTATAACTCAAAAATATTACAAGGATTGGAGTCTCACTCCATACACTCAAGAGTTATACACTCACTTTTCTCACCCCAAATATTATACCCAAAGAGAATAGTAATCTCACAGATTACTCAAACAAATTCTCCTAAACACTACCCGTATTTCTCTCTCACTTAAAGTGTTTCTCTCTAAAATGTGTCACACACAATATTGTACTCTAGAATGTTTCTTTCAAGTGCTTCAAGTGATACTATCCAAGACCAACTAATGGTCCTATTTATAGCAAAACAAGGCTTACAAAGGAAGCCACTTTAGCTTCCAAATGAAGCTAGTGGTTGCTTGCAAGAAACCCACTTGCATTAAATGAAAGGAGGTTGCTTGTAAGTTACCATTCATTTAATGCTTAGTTGTTTCTTGTAAGAAACCAAAAGGTAGGGCCCACAATAATAAATGTGAGAGAGAAGTGAGCAGGCCCTACATTTCTTCCATACTTGACTAAATCATTTAAAACCCATGGAACTTCAAACACAAGCAACAAAATATGGATAATTTGGAAAGATCCTTTTAATGTGGATATGAGTTATGGTGAGGAAAAACGCATCCATTTAAAATCAATCATTCTAAAATAAATAAGGATTTCAATGTTAGTGTAATTTATTCCAAGTGTTCTAGAATAAACAGGCTTCCCTTATGAATATATCATTAAGGAATTTATATCTGACAATAATAAAGCTAGCAAATATGATGGTTTAGTTAATAAAATAAGGTCAAAGATTAAGAATGAAACTTTAAGTTCTTTTCTTATGGTGGAAGACTAGTACTAATACAATCAGTACTAATGACTCTTCCAACTTACTATATCCAATGTTGTTCGTTACCTAAAACTATAATTAATATAATTGAAAATCTTTTTAATAGATTAATATAGGTATCTAAAGAATCTTCAAATGATATACCCTCGACTAAGTTGAATCCCCTATGTAAACATTATAAAGAAGGTGAATTAACGCCCCCAAGGGGGTAGCCGAGTTGGTTGAGTATGGTATGCTTGTGACCAAAGGTCATGAGTTCGAGTCCCTCTACATATGCTTTCTCGGTTGAGCCTGTCACCTTGTGTGGTTTACCTTCTGGCGTTGGTTTGCAGGCTATCGCGTCAGACTGAGGGTTTACCCTGTGCGCACTCATTGCACTCTGAGTAGCGGCTGCGGGTTCCCAAAAAAAAGAAAAAATGACTTACGAGATCTATATTCATGAAATATTTGGTTTAAATATCATGAAAACACAACCATTTGGGCTAAATATATGAATGGAAATGTTGACTTATGGTTAGATAAGTGGTTTGCAAATAAACCATTAATTCAATTATCAAAATGGTGAAAACAATCATTGGTACAATATTGATAAGGTTAATACATTATGGTCTAATAATATCTAGGATACAGATAAGAAAATAAATAAAATTAAGAAATTAAAAATCCATCGTGAAAGAGAAGATATGATAATTTGGTCCTTAGGAACATCTGATGAATTTAACAAAAAACCCAAATAAAATTAAGAAATTAAAAATCCATGGTGAAAGAGAAGATATGATAATTTGGTCCTTAGGAACATCTGATGAATTTAACACAAAACCCACGTTGAACCATATAAGATATAAATGCTCAAACTCTAATATATATATGCTAAAATTTGTAATAACATTATTCCTCCAAAATTTTCATTATTTTTATGGAAAATCATAAAAGGATGAAATGTTGTAGACTCAAACTTGCAAAAAGAAACTTTAGTTTAGCATCCAAATGTACGTTTTCCAAGATATAGAGATAATGAACCATATATTTCTAAGTGTCCCATATATTGAGAATTTTAGAACTATTTTTCTACATTATTTGGTATATATGTTCGAAGATTTATGTCAATTAAACATCTAATAAGATATTGGTTTTGGTCTATCAACAAAATCATTCACATTAGAGTAATTTTTCCAGCTATAATATGATGGACAAATTGGCACTTTAGGAACAAAGTTAAGCATGCTAATATCAAATTTACTATTATTCTCATTATAGATAAAATATATAATACTATATCTAATTTGGATAAAACTAACATTTAAAAAAAAATATGATCATAAGATATTTATCTAGCAAGCAAGTTAGGATGTTTATTTCATGATAAAAAAAGTAATAAGTTAATATCTTTAAATTATTAAGCCCCAAAGACAATTTAATTTAATTAAACTATGATGGTTCTTATCTAATAAATGGTGAGTCAAGTGGAGGTGTTATTCTTAGAGATAAAATTGGTGAAACTGTTAGTGTCAATGAAAGATTATATATCAAATCCTTTCCCTTAATAGATTATATCAGGGCACTATTAGATGGTTGAGAATATGTAATCTTAAATGTTATATTCATGTTGATATTAAAATCGATTATGGCCTAATAATTGAAGTATTAGCGAAGAGAAATGCTCATTGGTTCTTAAACCATATGATCACTTGTTGTAGAAAACTAATAAAATATTCCATGACAATTAAGCATATATCAAGAAGCCAAAATCAAGCCGTAGACTGGCTTGCTCGTTGGAATCTAAAATGCGAGATAAAAATTGACTTTAACAGCAACCAAATACCTATTTTTCTTATAACTATAGTGTTATTAGAGAGTTTAGCTATTAGAAATTTAGGTCCAAATGAATAACTTCACATATATATATATATATATATATATATATATATATATATATATATATATATATATATATATATATATATATGTTGGCATTGTTGCTAGGAATAACAATCCAAAGATCAATATATTCATTATATTGCTATTAGTTATAATTTGCATGTTGTTCATATGAATCAATCATTAAATATAGAAATGTTTCTAGTGAACGAGGATCTAAATGAAAATTCAAGATTATAGGAATCCATAAACATCTTGTCCGTCAAGATAAGTTCATGAAGATATGGTTGCCTTCAAGTTTAACAAAATAAGTTAAGTAAAGGCCAACACATGAAGTTCAAGTCAGATGATCTAATGAGTGATCAATGTCATTACTTGCGTAACAAGCTACCCAGTGTACCATGTAATAACTAAAAGATTTCATTATAATCCATCAATGTTGGAGAAATATTCTAACAATCAGTTATAATAATTTGATTCATCAATAATGTTTTCTTATATTGGGTTAAAAAAATTATAATATTTTTTTATAAATTCAAATTGAATTTGTATTATATTCTATATTTATCGTTAATTAAAGAATACATTTAATACTGATAAGAGAATTGTGAATGTGTATGAGACAGAAACAGTACATAGCTTGAGTTGAGCGGGTAGGATCAAGAATTGTGTTGATCCAAAATCCCCATCCTATAATTACAATAATAGTGTATATATGTAGTGTGGCAGAAATTAAACCATAGAAACCCTAGCCCATATACAGACTAATATTAAATAGCCCATATACATTTTAACAGTGCCCATATATTATTAATTCTAACGTTGACACTCTAACACCATCCCTCAAGTTGGAGCATGAAGATTATGAATGCCCAACTTGCCAAGCAAAAACTCAAACTACTGCTTGCCTAGTGCTTTGGTAAAAATATCTGCAAGTTGGAACTTAGTGGGCACATGAGATGTGCAAATAACCCCATCAAGTATCGCATCTCATAGAAAGTGACAATCTACTTCAATATGCTTTGAACGCTCATGGAACACAGGATTGTGGGCAAGATCTAAAGCCGACTGACTATCACAGAAAACTTGCATGGCCCCTGAGTGTGAGACCCCAAAATATTTAAGCAACCCGTGCAACCACTTCAACTCACAAGTCAATCCTGCCATAGACCGGTACTCTACTTCAGCAGAAGACAATGCAACAACGTCTTGTTTCTTAGTCTTCCATGAAACAGGATCCAACCACTCACACTACACCCAGTCTTAGGACAGCCAGCCCAATCAGAGTCACACCATCCTGTCAGAGTGAGATTACAACTACTTGGCAGAAGAATTCCCTGACCCGGACTTCCTTTTAGATTACGAACAACTCGCAATGCAGCCTGCCAGTGATCCTCCTGTGGTTTCTGAAGAAACTGAGATAAAATATGTACCGAAAAACAGATATCTGGACGTGTAAATGCCAGATAAATCAGTCTTCCCACCAACCTGCGGTACGCAGACCCGTCAATTAGTACCGCCGACTCGCTTTTGCCGAGCTGCTGATTTTGCTCCATGGGAAACTGTGCAGGCTTGCTGCCAAGTAAACCTGTCTCATAAATAATATCCAGAGTATATTTACGTTGGCAGAGAAAGATACCCGTGGGACTCCGTGCTACTTCAACTCCAAGAAAATATTTGAGACGACCTAAGTCCTTCATATGAAAGCAAGTGCTCAAGTATTTCTTAAACTCCACCAATACACCAAGGTCATTCCCGGATAGAATGAAATCATCAACGTACACCAAAACATGCATACGACAACCACTCGTGGAATAAGAGAATAAAGAATAATCTGAATAGGACTGAACAAACCCATACCTCTTCAGTGCAGCCACTAACTTGGCAAACCAGCACCGAGGTGCCTGCTTCAGCCCATAAAACGATTTGCGAAGGCGACAGACCTGTCCTTCATGCCCTTTATCAAAGCCTGGAGGAATTTTCATGTAAACCTCCTCATCTAGATCACCATGCAGAAAAGAATTGTGTACATCCATCTGATGTAGTTCCCAATTCTGAGCTGCTGCAACCGCTAAGAAAAGACGTACAGTAACCATCTTGGCAACCAGGGCAAAAGTCTCTGTATAATCAACCCCTTCTACTTGACGATTACCAAACACGACCAAACGAGCTTTGAGGCGCTCTACTCTCCTATCCGCATGATATTTAATTTTATAAATCCACTGACTCCCTAAAACTTTCTTCCCTGGAGGTAGATGTGCCAAGGTCCAAGTATGATTATCCTCTAGGGCCTGAATCTCCTGTTGCATTGCCTATCTCCAACCAGGATGTCGCATAGCCTCTCGGAATGACTTAGGTTCATCCCCAGAGGTAATAGCCGCAAGAAAAGAGCGGTGTGCCAAATAAAAACGAGAACTATCTATATAATGACTGAGAGGATAAGGCATACCGTGATAAGAAGATGGATTAGGACTAGGAGCAGGAGAAGCAGATGGTGCTGAATGTACTACTGTAGTCATCACAAAATCCGCCAAACGAGTAGAAGGAATTTTATTACGCTTTCCCCGTCCAAGGTCTGAAGAAATACCCGAAGTATCTGAAATAACATCAGAAACTATTGGTGAATCTGAGACACCGTTGTCACCAACCTGAGGCGGAGGTTGCACATCACCAACCTCGGCAACCTCCGCGAGTGGTGCTACCAAAGGGACGCCGCTATCTGGTGACACTTCATCTTCAATCGTCGAGGTATTCTCAACCTTCTCCCAAAACTCGGAAGCAGTAAGAGGAGGTGCAGCGACTTCAGTCTCATGACAACCCAACTCAGAGAACACAGGAGTAGATGCAAATGGAAATATATGTTCAAAAAATTTCACATCTCGGGAAACAAAATAATCTTGACTCTCCAAATCATATACTTTATAGCCTTTCTTTCCATATGGTAGCCCACAAAAACACATCGACGACTACGACTCGAAAACTTGTCACCCTTAGACCTCTGATCATGCACATAACATAGAGACCCAAACACACGAAGCTCAGAGAAGATGGGAGGCACACCAAGAAGGATCTCAAATGGAGTCTTAGAACCTAAAAATTGAGAAGGAGTTCTATTAATCAAATACCCGGCAGTCAAAATACACTCCCCCCAAAATTTAACAGGTAAGTTACCCTGAAACCTGAGAGCACAGGTAACATTCAAAATATGTCTATGTTTCCGTTCGACCCTACCATTCTGCTGAGGAGTACCCACGCATGAAGATTGAAAAATAATACCCAACTCATCAAAAGTACGACGTACAGAGAAAAATTCAGTGCCATTGTCACTGCGTACTGTCTTAACAACTCGATTAAATTGTTTCTTAGCCATTGCAAGAAAATGTAAAAACATGGAAGTTACTTCTGATTTCTTAGCCAACAAATAAATCCATACAGCACATGAGTAATCATCAACAATAGTGAGAAAAATATCACGCACCATAAGAAGACAAAGTATGATAAGGACCCCACAAATCACAATGAATTAATTCAAAACAAGTAGCCGCTTTAGAATCACTGACAGAAAAACATTCACGAGTCTGTTTAGCTCGAAAACAAATATCACACGGGTGCGCTACACTCATATCACGAGTACTAGAAACAAAAGGTAAAGATTGAACTATCTCAGCTGAGGGATGTCCTAACCTACGATGCCACAACTCAACATCACTATCAACCACTGTTGTACTACAAACTTTGGTCTTCACAACACTGCTGAAATAGTATATTCCACCTCTCCGCTCACCCAGTCTAATCACCGTCCCTGATCGTCGATCCTTAATAAGACAACCAAACTTAACACAGTAAACAATACAGTCTAGATCATCAGTCAAGTGGGATACTGAAAACAGATTACATGTAAGCTTGGAAACCAAAAATACATTCTGCACAGACAACTGACAAGACAAACGCACACTACCACAATATGTAGCAATAACCTGAGAACCATCAGACAGAGATACTACACAGGCTGGCATAACAGTAACATTGTGCAATAAAGAGATGTTACCTGTTATGTGATTAGAAGCCCCAGTATCAATAATCCAAGGGGTACTGCACAACTCACCACTTAGAAGCTCATCAGTCTGGGAAACTTTGTCTGTTGAAAAAAGGGAAAGCAACTGCTGCAACTGACCAGAAAGACGAGAAGCCTCACCAACATGAAACTTGGCAATAGTTGCAGTCGATGGACCCACGGTGGCTGTCCGTGCTGTTGCGTTGTGTGGCCTTGGAGTAACGCCACTGCGTGGCGGTCCGCGCGGACCCCCTTCTCCACGGACGTAAGCTAGTGTAGTACCCGGACGTAAGGCGGTGGTCTGCTTTCCAGGATACCCATGTTTGGTGTAGCAATTTGATTCTTCATGACCATTTTTGTGACAATAGGTACAAAAACACTGAGAATAACGTGGGGCAGACAAAGAAGTACCTCGAGGAGTAGATTGAACTGCAAATGCCATCGGAGCCTCTGAGATAGGCTTCTCCACAGGTGCACTGGCCTGTAACCGCTCCTCACCACGTACCTTGTTGAATGCTCCATCCAGAGTGGGAGTCTGATCCTGAGCAAGTAACTGAGAGCGAATAGAACCAAAGCGCTCCCGATGGAGACCAGAAAGAAACGCATGCAACTTTTCTTCATCCTGACTCTGCGGATATGCTTCAGTTATCCCACCACAAACACAAGTAGGAGTAAACGAATATGCACTCAACTCATCCCAGATTTTCTCGAGTTTCCCAAAGTATTCAGAAATAGACATAGTAGAGGTCTGTTTACAAGCAGCCAACTCCTCCTTCAACTCATGTTTGCGCTGAATATTGCTAACAGCAAAACGACGCTGCAGAACATCCCACAGAGGTTTAACCTCCTCAAAATACGGAACATATTTGCGCTGCGACTCATCAATAGTGTTCAGAATCCACTGAACGAGTGTGGCTTGAACAACATCGCAATCCTCCAGAGACTTCGGATCTACTGGTTTCATAATACTTCCATCCAAAAAACCAAGCTTTCTCCTACCTTTCATAGATAAACGCAGAGAACGAGACCAAGCCTGATAATTAGTGCCGTCAAATTTTATAGTGGAAATAATATTACCAAGATTATCATTGGAACTAAGATAATAAAGAGAAGTCGGATCAATCTTCCGGAACCCCACTACCGCATCATGTGACGTAGAAGAGGTTGTCTGGTCCATTGTAGAATGTGATTCATCTGCCATAAAAACTACCGAAAACACCCCGGCTGACGGAGGTTACGCCGGAAACACACCGGCTGGTGGAGGGTATGCCAGAATTACGCCGGCTGATGAAGGGTACGCCGGAAACACACTAGCTGATGGAGGGTACGCCGGAAACACATCGGCTGATGGAGGGTACGCCGGAAGCACACCAGCTGATAAAGGCTACGCCGGAAACACATCGGCTGATGAAGGCTAGGGTTTTTGAAGGCTATGGCTCCGATACCATGATAAGAGAACTGTGAATGTGTATGAGACAGAAACAGTACACAGCTTGAGTTGAGCGGGTAGGATCAAGAACTGTGTTGTTCCAAAATCCCCATCCTATAATTACAATAATATTGTATATATATAGTTTGGCAGAAAGTAAACCCTAGAAACCCTAGCCCATATACAGACTAATATTAAATAGCCCATATACATTTTAACACTGCCCATATATTATTGTTTCCAACGTTGACACTCTAACAAATACTAAATATATTTTGTATTTAAAAATATATCAAGACAATTATAATCACATTTAATTAAAAGTATTATGGAAATTGAAAAATGAACCATCTTATAACTTTTTAATATATTATTTAAATAAATGCTTATATAAAAAAAACTGTAAGTAAATGAATTTTATGAAAGTTAAAAATCTGGGAAGATTAACTCATATATAAGCTATTTAATCTTGACTCCTAAATATTGTAAGGTTTGTATGCATTTAGGACACAGTAATTCAGAATGTACAAGGTTGATAACTACTAAGGAAAATCTAAGAAAGGATTCAGATCAACATCCAGACAATACCTCAAATATTCTAATACCAGTCCTAGGTTATAAGGAAACAACTTAAAAGAAGTGCCAAAAATTATGTTAATCATTCGTAAATAAAAAAATAATAGTATAGTTCGTTAGTCAGAAGAGCAAGAAACCAGAAAAGATCAAACAAGATATATTATTCCTTAGGAAACTACAAAGGAAATAATTATTGAAATGGAAGATAATGCTCATATAGTAAACAATATCAAGGACACCAATAACAACAAGCCAAACAAGATTACTTCTAATAATTTCAAATGACTATAAGGATATTGAACTAAAATATTAGAGGTATAGGGAATAAAACATCCAAAAGAAGGTTAATATATACCAGAAAGAGGGAAAATCATGATAACTTGGCTATCCTGGAAGCTCTTATCGTTGCTGATAATTTGCTAAAGGTTACAAAAAACATAGGTCTCCAAAATAGTATATCTAATATAAGTATCAGAATTTGGCTTATGTGGAATGATGATTTCAGTGTAGATGTCATCATAAATCATATTCAGTTCTTACATATCAAGTTAAACCATTTAAATTTGGATAGAAGTTTCATGGTAACTATAGTATATGCTAAGAGCTTAAGGATACAAAGACTGGAGCTATGGGATAATTTAAGGGCTTTGTCTGCCAATGGTAAAGAATGGACCGTGATGGGAGATTTTAATGTAATCTTTATTGCTCATGAAAAACTCTCTTGTTCATTATTATGTTCGGAAGGTTTTTAAGATTTTAACAATATTATTGAGGATTGTGGCTTAGAAGATGAAGCTATATTGGAAAAATATACATCTGATATAACAAGAAGAATAAAAAGAAGTTAGATATGGTTCTAATGAATAATGTTTGGCATGATTACTTTCATGAAACAAAAGTAAGACATACGGCTAGAACTTGCTCAAATCATACCCCCATATGCATCACTCGTAAAAAAAGTAACATAATTTTAAAAGCGTAATTTAAATTTCAGAACATGTGGACAAACCACCAAGATTTTATGAAGGAGACACATCGAAGATCAATTTGGCGCAATCCAAATTGATAGGGCGCAATACATCTATGGGGCAGTCAACTTAAACGTCATCTTCATTTTATACATGACCAAGAACTAAAAGAGCTCAAGACTTCCCATGAAGTCAAGATAGAGGAGCTTAAAAGCAAGCATGCAAAAGAATTATCTGAAGAGGAACAAAAGTATTTTTCTCTTCAACAGTCTTTGAGGAAAATTGAGGAAGAGACGAAGAAGCTCATAAGTGATATGGATGCTTTTAAGACTTCCATTGGGAAAGAAAAATAAATTGATGTAAAATTCACCAAAACTAAGTGTGGAAAAGACACATTGACTGCTATAGCAAATGCGGAGGAGCAGAAATTCGTCAATCTATTTCGTGAAATTCACGCAGCATTCCGCAAGGTAAATCTATCCAGTTTCTAGGAATTAATTCCTCTTAATAACTGACCTAATGAAGCATTTGACACTGTTCCCACTGATTCATTCGAAAAGATGGAATCAAAAGAAATTCAATCTGATGAAGGGATTATCTAGAAGAAAATTCTGAAGATAAGTAACTATTGTTTTTTCCTATTTTTTTTGTTTTTTATTCGAAGTCGCTCAATGTTTTGTGAGGACTTATTTTGTATGAATGCTTAACTATTTAACATTCAGAATATTTTACTGTTAGATTAGATTATCTTTTATGAACTTATTATTTTGCCTTCTTCTATATTCATCTGCTCTATTTATAAAAGAATTAATTTAAAACAAAGTTATTTTCACCTCAAATAGTAATAATGCCTTTTAAAGTACATTTAAAGAATACAGTACTTTGAATAATAACTTGTGTATTTAAAGAATGTAAACACCCAATATATATATATATATATATATATATATATATATATATATATATATATATATATATATATATATATATAGTGCGTTTAAAGAATGTAGCACCTTGAATATCACTAGTGCGTTTAAAGAATGTAGCACCTCGAATATGCTCAGTGCGTTTAGAGAATGTAGTACCTCGAATATGTTTAGTGCGTTTAGAGAATGTACCACCTCGAATATGGTTGTCACTTTGAAAAGTGTTAATAAGGAACGTGTAACACTTCGGAACAATTACTCTTGGTTAACAACTTCAAAGATGACCAGTCTTTAATTAGTTACCAAAATTATTGAAAAACTTATGTTTTAAACAACCATTGGCCAAAAAAGACTTTTATTAATATCTTCAAATGTTTATATGACACCTCATTAAAACCTTATTGGGCCAACAAGGTAGGAAATAGTGTGTCAGTTATTCAAAATATATTAAAAACAAAACATTATTCCCAGTACAACTTTAGGTGTTTAATATTCCAAGGGTGTTGAAACATCCTACCTTGCTCATCACAAAGACGATATGTACCCCGCTTCAACCTCTCCATAACCATATAAGGACCCTCCCAATTGGGGGCCATCTTTCCGAGGCGTTTTTCCTTTGTATGAAGGAATAATTTTCTCAAAACTTTGTCACCTACTTTGAAATCCATTTACCTTCAAATTATACCGGCTTCTCATCAACGTTCGATAACGAGTCATATTCAAATGAGCTCTGACTCTTTTCTCTTCGATCAAATCTAGATTTGTTCTCTTTGCCTCTTTATTCACCTCTTTAGAATATGGAAGTACTCCATAAGAAGGTAGAGTAGACTCTGCAGGACTAACAACATCCATACCATAATCAAATACAAAAGGGGTTTCTTGAGTAGCCTCTGCAGGAGATTTTTGATAAGCCCGCAACACCTTTTGTAAATAGTTAGACCATTTTCCATCAGCACTTGTCAAATTCTTCTTCAATCCTTCTAGAATATATATATTGGTCACTTTCACTTGACCATTTTCTTGTGGATGAAATGGTTTAGAAAAACACTGAGTTATTCCCCTCGAAGTACAAAAAGAAGTAATTTCTCTATTGTTATATTGAGGCCCGTTATCTATGGTGATTTTTGAGGAACCCTAAAACGGTAACAAATATTGTTCATAATGAACTTAATAACATCCTTTGCCTTTGTTACAGATAATGGTTCAGCCTCTGCCCACTTCGAAAAATATTCCACTACTACAATGATTATATGATGCCCTCCAGAAGCCATAGAAAATGGTCCTACCAAGTCTATTCCTCATCTGTCAAACGGGATAGCTTCAGAAATAGACATAAGTGGTACTACTGGTTTGTGAATAGAATGGGAAAAACGCTGACAAGTATCACAGTCTCGAACTAGAACTTTAGTATCATTCATAATTGAAGGAAATAATACCCTACCAACAAAACACGACGTGTTAAGGACTTAAAACCGCAATGTGTAGAACCCTCACCATCATCCAGCTCAGAAAAAATCTCTTGAGACTCTTATTTTCCCAAACAACGTAACAATGGTCTCCTAAAAGATTTCTTATACAATATTCCATCCAACACAACATAGCCATGAGCCTTATATTTTAATTTTTTAGCCAACTATGGATCTTGAGGCAATATTCGCCTTAGTAAAAAATTAAGAATACTAGACCTCCAATCACCTCGAATAATGGCTGGATTGACAAATAAATCTTATGCATATTTACATTACTATGATCGTGTTAGAAAAGAAGAAATCTCCTGTAATAATATCCAAGGATATATATCTGTATAAGAAATTATTGCTAAAGAGTCAATAACTGTGTTATCTCCTCGATTAATATGTTCTACAATCATTTTATCAAAAAGAAGAGCCAAATTTCGAAGCTCACGCATATACAAAATTAGATGATCTTTCTGAGCCTCGAAAACACCAACCATATGATTTGCTACTAATTGTGAATCTGTTTCCAACCGAACTATTTTTGCTCTACAAATATTAGTAAGTCTCAAACTAGCCAACGCAGCCTCATGCTTAGCTTCATTATTCGATGCATGAAACCCAGATCGATTGGATTAATACATAACCTCCCTAGAAGGAGCAACCAACTTTACTCACGCGCTGCACCCCAATATACTAGAGCCACCATCTGTTCTAACTATCCATACTGAAATTTTTGGCAAGATCTATTTATTTCTCTCCTCATCGGATTGGCTGGAATGAAATTCAATAAAAAATCAGCCAAATCTTGAGCCTTGATTGCCTTTAGATAAGAAATAATTGATATCAAAATCTCCCAACTTTACTGACCATTTGGTCATCCTTTAAGAAATGTCTGGGAATTGTAACACATTTTTTAGTCGAAAAGAAGTTCGAACCATAATAGTATGAGCTTGAAAATAAGGGATCATCTTCCTAGCAGCCACCACAAAAAATAGAGCCATTTTTCAAGTTTTAAATACCTTTTCTCTGAATCTAACAAACTCTTACTAACATAATACACTGGCTTGGAAATTTTGTCATCTTCATTTACCAAAACAACACTCACAATAAAGTTAGAAACTGCCATGTATAAAAACAATTTCTCTCCAATTCAAGGCTTGGAAAATATCTCTGGAGATAACAAGAGTTCTTTAATCTTTGAAATTGTTTCCTCACAATTCGATGTCCATTCAAACTCCTTTGGTCTTTGCAACACTTGGAAAAAAGAAAAACACTTGTCAAAGAACCTCAAAATAAATCGATTAAGAGCAGCTAACCTTCATGTTAATATTTGAACCTCCTTGATAGTTCGATGTGGTGTCATTGAGATTAAAGCCTTCAACTATTTTATATTCTCTTCGATTCATTTTTGGATAATAATATATCCCAAGAACTTTCCTGAAAGGACACCAAAAGTAAATTTATCAGGATTTAGCTTTAATCGAATAGCCTTTAGATTTAAAAAGGTCTCATCTAAATATTCAAAGTGCGCATCATCTGCTAATTTAGCCAAAACAATCGCTGTATTTTCGATGCTGAAACCTATACATTTGATCCATCTACGATACCTAGGTTGATATAGTCGATGCACTCAATTAGTTGTGCTTTACCGACTAGGTCAGCAACATTCTTATTCAATTCTCCACCTTTGTTTTGACTTCAAAAGAAAATAAAATTACAGTTCTTCCTGCACCCTACAAGAGCCTTAGATACTTTGAATATGAACCAAATACAAGAAATGCTTGTATTTGTTCATTTTCACTGGTTTAGAAAACAGATATGCTAGATTTCCACTCATATGAAATTTTTCCAACACAATCTTTCCATTTTCAAGAACATTTCTTATAAAGTGAAGTTTAACATTAATATGCTTAGTCTATTCATGAAATACATGATTCTTTGAAGAGTGTATTACACTTTAACTATTACAATACATCATCATAACTTCATACTGAAATCTAAGATGCATCGATATTCCTCTTAACCATATTGCCTCATTTATTTCTTCGGTAACAAAAATATATTCAACTTCAATTGAAGACAATGTAATATAAATGTTTACTAGTGAGATTAGTAGAATAGTGAGGTGAAATCAACTTAAATGGGTCAATCGTATTATTTTAGGCCCATCACTTTTACTATACAAAGCAACATTCTTTTTTTAGGGAAGGGTGAAAAATTATTATACTGCTACCGTTTTTGGTACTATCTCTCTCTCCCTCCCGTGTTTATCTTTCTAGAACTAGCAATAAAGATATTTGAGGGCTGAATTCACCTCGAATATTTCTAGAACTATCAATTACGAGTTCCAACTCATCCATCAACAATATTATTTTTTGTATTATATTATGTCATTTGATTGTCTATATGCACAAGACATTAAGTTTAACAAGATCAATGCATGATCTTCATTAGTGATTTTCTCACTAATGTTTTCCAAACATATCATTATTTTAGAGAAGTCATTAAGGTTCTCATGAAGATTCTTGTCCTCATGTATCTTCAAACCAAAGAATTTTTATTTCAAATAGATTTGATTTGTTAAAGATTTTTTCATGTCCATAATTTCCAATTTATTCCAGACTTCAGTTGCATAATTTTATTTTGCGACCTGTCTCAACATATTATCACTCAAGTACAAAATAATCGTGATGTATGCATTTTCAAGCCTTTCTTGCTTCTCATTCTCATACAATTTTTTAGGCAACATAGTCTCCATGTTAGAGTTGGATACTCCTTTTATTGAACAATGACTGCTTGCCTTCGTTGTCGCCACATTCTGAAATCTTATTTTCCGTTAAATTTCTCCATCTTGAAGTTCGTTAGTCTCATCTGAGCTTCAAGAATCACTTCGTAACCAAGACTCAAGGCTCTAAAACTAACTGTGGCGATTTCACAAGATTTACTAAGTATTTTCTCTATTAATCTATGTTGCACGCTCACCAAATTCTAGTCCCTTTCTTCAAAATTCAAATAAGAGTATGTATAATGTTTGGTGTCAATCTCGCTCTAAAACGGAATGTAACAAACTCATAAAAAAATAATCATTGATGTTTTGAAAAGAACTAATTGATTTTGTTCCTAGTAGAAGATAAATCTAATCATTGTACCTATAACCTTATACCAACAATCACACTTAAAGAGCTCAAGATCAAACGATAGTCACTTGGCTAACATAGACTTTACTTCATCCATTGTTCTTCAGACTAAAGCAACATTTTTGTTTCGTTTAAAAGCCCGTAGACCTATGACCTCCCTCGGCTTTATGAGACTAATGCAACATTTTTATTTCGTTTAAAAGCCCGTAGACCTATAACCTCACTCGGCTTTACTCGTATCTTCCTAACTGAAACATTCAATGCTTTTTGCGGATGCCTTCCTCACAGATGTACTTGTCCAATTTGACCAATCATTTCATAATTAAAGTAGTCAATATCTCAAATAACTACATTCTAATAATGCAATTACTCGGTATTATCAAAAACTTCTTGACCGACTCAGTTAAAACCTTGTCCGAAACAACTAATGCCTTGACGACGCCTTGACGATAACTATAATGATATAGCTTAATTATTTTATCAATTACATTTATCCACCGGATAATAACCATACTTTTCACGATTTTATTATTTTATTTTAAAACATTTTAAAATTATATAATTAAATTAAATTTATTACTTAAAAGAAATTTCCAAACAAAATAAAGGAAAAAGTTTCCTGACCGTTATCATTTCCCATAAACCAATTGAGGACGGGACTAAAGAACTTAGATTACTTAGTCACGAAGGAGCCAACGCGTCATTAATGTGACTGACATATATCACGCGTAGGCGCGTATTGTAGCTAGCTACCCTTCGGGTATATCGCCCGAAGATTCGAGTCCTATCTATCTATCCACCTCCTATAAATAGATGACACGTCTGTGTTTCTGTCTCGATTTCAATATCTATAAATACTAATCGTATACTCCCCTTAATTTCTACCACAGTCAACAAAAACTTCAAATTTGGATTTGGATCTCGTTTTCCTTTTCTCATAGAATTACCCAATTTTCCTTTTGAAACATGTCGCAAGAAGATTTGAAGTCACAGGAACCGGAACAAGATATGGTATTTGTTCAAATCTTGGTCTTGGTATTCGAAGTTATTTATATTAATGGGTTGTAATAATGATAACCTTAGCAATAAGATTTCTAATTTGTGTTTCGAACAATCAGTCGGTAGAGAAGAAGTACTTTTTAGAAACTTTGATTTTTTATTTATTAAACTTTTTAGGAAACTTTGTTATAAATTTTTTTTCTTTTCTCTTTGATAGATCATTAAGAAGGAAGCAGAGCTCAAGCACCTTGAATTCGTACAAGTAGCTGCCACTCAGGCAGTTCTTTGCTTTGCGAATTTGTATGTGAAAGCCAAGGACAAATCTGGTCCTTTAAAGCCAGGGGTCGACTCTGTTGAAGGGACCGTGAAGAACGTTGTTGGCCCTATCTACTACAAGTTTCATGATGTTCCTCTTCAGGCTCTCCGGTATGTTGATACCAAGGTAAAAACCATTCTCTTTCTCTGTAATCTAAGCCTGTTAACAGAGAGATAACACTAGTAATTTCTTAGTTCTAAATCTGCTTAGTTTACCTACTAACAAGTTTGGTATCTCTAGGTGGACGAATCTATGGCCAACCTGAACGCTCGTGTGCCCCCGAGTCTAAAGCAAGCCTCAGCTCAAGCCCTCGCCGCAGCCCAAAACGCTCCTGCTGTTGCTCGATCTATTGTGGCCTCGCGTCCAGGTGTTGTTGACACTGCAAAATCAGTTTACACCAAATATGAGCCAACCGCAAAGGATATCTATGCCAAGTACGAGCCAAAGGCTGAAGAATGTGCTGTTTCAGCTTGGCGTAAACTTAATAAGATCCCCCTTTTCCCTCGAGTTGCTCAATTAGTTGTTCCAAGCGCTGCCTACTGCTCTGAAAAATACAACCAGACCATACTTGAGGCTGCAGAGAAAGGATACAGAGTTTCTTCTTACCTGCCGTTGGTCCCTACTGGCAGAATCGCTAAAGTCTTTAGCAATGAAAAAGTGGCAATGGCTATGTAAACGAGTTTGATTAGATGGTCCAATTTGTTTATTGTTGCTTTTGTTATGTTTTCATCATCCTAGTGTATGACCATCTGAATTTACTTCTGAGTATATGGTTTCTTTCTCTCAATTAGTTATCAAAATATATCTTTTGTTAATCAGTTCTTTAACAAAAATACACAATAGAGAAAACCAAGATTCTGTTGTCCACTTGTATTAGCTTATCTAAGATCGATGTTATTTCAAATAATTCTGGTTTCTCTCCTAGTTTGTAGATTAGTTTCTTATGTACAGATTGTGACTATCAATACCAACATCAGAGTTAGCAACTACAGTAAATTGGTGTGTAAAATCAGCAATAAGATAAATGAGTGGAATGTTTCTCAACTTTCTTTTGCTGGTAGACTTACCTTAGTTAAATCGGTGCTGATGAATATCATTTTATATCGGATGTAATGTAATGTTTTGTCTAAAGGTATTCATCTGGGGTCAAACAATTCTGAAAATAAAATGCGTTCGTGTAAGTGGAAAACTTTGTGTAAAACTTATAATGAAGGGGGTTTAAATGTTCGTAATATTAAGGATATTCAAACTGCTATCTCTTGTAATCTATGGGATGCTTTTAGAGATAATAAAACTTTATGGTCTAATATCATGCATAGCATATATTGTCCCAAGCATCATCCATTGCAGATTAGCCCTTATAAAGCTGGCTCTATGGTTTGGAAGCGAATGATTAAAGTTCGAGAGATTGCTGAGAATCATATCAAATGGAGATTGGGCAAAGGTCTTGTTGATTTCTGGTTAGATAACTGGACTAATACTCAGCCTATTTTAAAGTTTAATGTTGATGAAAATAATTTATGGTTTACTACTAAAAATGTTAACAAATATTGGTCTAACAATGGTTGGGTTTTATCTACTGTTTCTGACATCATTCAACCTGAGATTATTGATAGCATTAATCACCTTACTGTTAATGAAAACAAGGAGGACTTGATGATTTGGAGCCTTGCCAAAAGTGGTATTTACAACTTGAAGGACACTTGGGAAGGTGTTAGACCTAAATTCAGTTGTTTTTCTGTTTTTAACAAGATTTGGAATCATCTTACTCCTGTCAAAAGTTCTTTTATACATTGGAAAATTCTGCATAACTATGTTGCTGTTGATTCTATAGTTCAGAAGAGAGGCATGCCCTTGGCTTCTAAATATATCTTTTGTAATAATTGTGAGACTATTAACCATGTCTTTATATCTTGTAAGTTTTCCTGGTCCTTGTGGATTCATTACGCAAATATCTTTAATGTTCATATCGCTAGGCATATGAATGTTGCTCACATAAGCAGAGTTTGACAATGACCTAATGCTAAAAAGATCAAGGTCAGAAATATCTTTCCCTCCTTAATCTTACATAGCATATGGAAAGCTAGAAATCTTTCTAAGATTAAAGGTGCTAGCATATCTCTTCTATCGGTTATTAATCAGATTAACTCAGTCATTCATACCCTTGATAGTAACAAGCTCTTAAACAAATCTCATTGGATAAACAACTCTAATGCTGCTTCTGTCTTATGTTGCTACAACCATCTCAGCTCTACTAGTCGGCCTACCTATCTTAAGTGGTCTCTTCCTCCTACTGGGAGATTAAAGATGAATTATGATTCTTCTTGTTTAAAGTAATGGGGAAGCTAGTGGCTCAGTGATTTTTAGGGATAGTAATGGTAACCTTATCAGTGGTTATAGTTATCTCTATGGCAAATCTAATCCGCTCTTTGCTGAGACTAGAGCAATCCTCGATGGATTACTTACTTGCAGAGCTAACAACTGGATTCTGATGGGTGTAGAAACTGATTCTTTAACCATTGTTAAGATGCTTAATAATCATAATAGGAATTCTTATTGGTATTTAAAACCTATTCTCGACTGCATTCTTAAGCTAATACAACCTAGCATGTCTATTTATCATATTTTTAGAGAGCAAAACCAGGCTGATGATTGGCTAGCCAGACACTCTTTGAAATCTAAGAAAGCTTTTACTATTCTTCCGAATGACATTCCTAATGATCTTAAGGCTATTATTATTTTAGAGGCTGTCAGCCTAGGCTACATCACAAACTGAAATTTATTACCTCTTCAAACTTGATATAAGTCCTGATGTTGCAGATCTCTGACTTAAGATTGATATTGAGGAATTGTATATCTAAATGGAATTGACTTATGCTGGTTAGCTGTTGTTTTGTTGAACCTTGGCTATATAATTTGAAGCTTGTTTGCTAAATGGATGCTTGCTCGACAGAGGGTGCTATTACAGAAGCTGTTGTTTGATTATTTGGGTGTTGTTCCATCATTGCTCGAAATCATCAATGTGCTTGAAGGGTGCTAGCTGCTATAGGTCGCTGATGGATTTTTATTCTATCGAAGCTGAACTTTGTTGCTTATTCATTTTCTTAAAACCATAATCTTCTTAGTTTGCTAGGATTTGTAATCTTTTGGCGCTAACTTTTGAATTTCAAATTCAAATTGTACGCCTATTGTAAACATTTATTCTTTTAAATAAAAATTCCATTTTATATAAAAAAAACAAAAAAAACACACAAAAATATTCTTTGAGAAAATTGAATCTCCTTTAATACACACAAATGTCATTCATAAGATATTTTAGTAATTTGTAAATATAGAAAGCGTAAATCTAGTTTTACTCTCTCCCTTCTGTACTAATCTAACAATGGTGTTTGAATGTTTTTTCATTAATACTAAGGACGGTAATTATTAGTTTGGAAAAATAAACCATTATAAATTTGCTGGATGGAATTTGTAAAAACCTTGTAACTTATGCATTTAGCTAAATATCATATTAGTAATTAGAGAAATATATACGATTAATGCTTCATTGGAAAAGAGAAAATAATTTCTAACATAATAATATTAGACAATATTTTTCATAATAAATGGTCACTTATTATGAACTAAAATGAGTATATTGTACATAAAAAAATCCAAATATTTGTTTATATAAATTTGATTTTGGGTATGGCTAAACTATTTAATCAAGTAGTTTCAATTATATATTCACATTTTTTATAAGTGGTTTGAATTTATTCTAAAAATACTCTTAATACAAATACTAAGTTACACCACTAAATATATTAACCAACCCCATAACTCAATATCCTTTTCTTACCCTATAATTTTTTCTAGCATCATCTTCTTCTTAAACATTATCAAGAACAAATATCTCAAAAACACCAACATCTCTCTTTTAAAAAAAAACAACTGGAGCTCTTCATCAATCAATTAAAGCAATGGATAAAGGAAAAAAATATTCTCAATTATTTGTTTAATTTTTTTATAGGTTTTGAGTTGATTTTTTGGTAGATTATAGATCGAAAGCATTTAGGGTGTTAAATTAGTTAAATCTATGGTTAGAATTGTGTTTGGAATGAACTACCGTTTTACTTTTCATTAATTTATGTTAGTTCAGAGTTTTGTGATTATAATTTTAAGGGTTTTGTGAAGAACAACTACTGGGTTTTCGCTGTTGTTCTTTGTTACTGCCGATGTGAAGCATTCGAACCGCCAGCGTGAAGCACTCACATCGATAGGAGCTAAAAATTTTGCTTTAATAATTTAATCAACGCCACATTAAATATTGGCGGTGGCAGTGGCAAAGTACACTGCCAGTGTAAAGCTTGCAGACCAACAATGCTACAAATTCGCACCAGCATTGTAAATTTTTCACCGCAGCGTGAAACACACACATCAATGGGAGCTAAAAATTTTGCTTTAATAATTTAGTCAGTGCCAGCATGGAATACTGGCGCTTGCACTGGCAAAGTACACCGCCAAGTTGAAGTTGCACACCAACAACGCTACAAATTCTCACCAGCGGTGTAAATTTTATCACCGCCAATGCTAGTTATCCACGATGGCGGTGATTAATTTATCAAAGCAACATATCTAGTCCTCGTTAATACGAATGCTTCAAGCTGGCGGTGGAGAACTTTAATATTTTTTCCAAATTATGAAACCAACAAAAACAAATTCTTGTTGTTGCATGCAACATATTTTTAGGCTAGCTGGGTAGTTGTAGTGGCTCCCATGCAGCCGAATGCAGCCGAGCTGAGAATTTAGAGCATGTAGAGCGGTCAATACAGCGTAACAAGTTATAAACTAGTAGGAATAAGGTTAGGATATCAGCCGCTGTGAAGTAATCTTCACGATGAATCACTAATAAAATATTTAGGTAACGAGGGAGAGGAGTCTCAAATTCGTACCCAAGTACGTAGCACCGATCTGGACGACCTCAAGAATTTATTTATGTCTCAAAATAGTATCATATTGTTTCCCAACTACCAACACCACGAGGCTTACACACCTTTATTGGGAATGTAAATCATATCAATTACATCAAAATTATTTACTTTATTTTGGTTTATATCGATAATAATCTTGTAACATGGTTTGTTTTTAATTTTTTTAGTATCGCAGGAGTATTATCGTCTAGGCCAAGTATTGATTCCCCGGCCATTAGGACCTAATCAATCACCATGTTATGAAGAATATCCTCCAAACCACTCTATTATAACATATCATTCGTCACTTGTCTAAGTTCAAGTCAAACTCGTAATTCAATGAGATTTTTATTGAACAGTAACATCAGGAGACTTCCAACTCTACTTTGGCAAAATGAGTATTACATTCGATGACGTGTTCTTCATTACCGACCTCCCAGTGGTGGGGAAAATAGTCGAACTGGATAGGAGCCGCACTTATGGTGAAGTTTATGTCACTTACAATTGGCTATTGGGACTTACGACTAATGAGATTCAAGAAGATTTGAAGGACCAAGATGGGTTCAGGTTTTTATCTTAGATAGCTTATGGAGTAATTTACATGCGATGATTATTTGGATTCGAATGCCACATGTATCAATTCTATGACTGTATATGCCACACATGCGTACATCATGTATATGTTTGGTTGTATTATAATCACCAATACGAGCCAAAAATCCATACATGCAGATTTTTTCCTATTTTTGGAGCACATGGATAGGTTTAGTGAGATAGTATGGCATGCATACGCGTTGTCGTTGTTGTATATGGAGTTGTGAGGAGTTTCGAATACGTAGCTTGAGAGTCTTATTGGTTTCTCCGGGTTGTTAGATTACTGGATCTACAACAATTTTCCCTTTTTTCAGCCTCGGTTTAACACTAAATATACTTTATCAAATCCCAAGCTTGTAAGTTGGTCGCCAAAAAAACTAATGATGATAAATGTTCGATGGAAAATTTACTACTGCGACGACCTAGCCGGTGAAGAAGAGAAGAATGTAAGTACTATTATGTAACTACTGTTTATTTCAACTTTGTAGATTTGTTTCTTAACTAGTTATGTGTTTGTTTGCAGATGATTTTCCAGCATTATGTAGAGATGGAAAAGGGTTTCCAGATAAGGATATTGGCTCGTATCGTAATCTTGTTCGAGTTATGAATAAGACTGAAGTATATTTGCCAGATCGAGTTATACGGTATCATCTTGACGTTCAAGATATTTTATATCATTAATAGGTTTACACGAGCATTGGCAGGAAACCATAGGACACCAACTCCTCAGTACAGAACTTATGTTGCAAAGTAAAGGTGGTTTCACATCATTCTACATATCTTTGATAACAGTTCTACTATAGAGGTGATGCATACGATAACTAGTATTTTACCTCTTAACGATATCGCAAAAGTGTTGATCAATTTCACGAAGCAAGTCCTACAAATCACAAACCCTGGCTCTTTTTTCGTTTTAGGTATCTTGATATTATGTATGTTTATTTAGCTACCACTTTTTTACTGTATGTTACTTTTGTAGAACTTCATATTTGTGTGTGATTTGTTTGTTGTTTGGGAAGGTTGTATAATATAACATTTTCTTTTTGGGATGGACTTGTATGTTGTATAACATAACTTTGATTTTTTATGTTACATTTTTGCTATATATTGATTGCGTCTTATGTTGGTTGTGGTTATGTATTGATTGTGTTGTTTTTTTTGATTGGTAAACTTATTATGGAATGTTTCATATAATTATATGTGATGTTTCATTATTTTTACATGGCAGTGCGAGGCATCCACACTGCCGGTGCAATAATCACGTTGCTGGTATGTAAATTCGACACCGGTGTTGGAGTTCCCCCCCCAACATTTGATAAATTTTTCACCGCCGGTTGGATGCCTACTAAAAACTCGGTTGTACATTTATCAGCATGCTCACACTGGTAATGTAAAACATCCACACAACCGGTGCAATACTCTAGCGGCGGTGTGGAATGCGGTTGAAAAATTTCCCACCACTGGTGGGATACCCACGAAACAAATATGTGCTTAAGATGTTTTGGGTATGCATACCAACATTGTGGGACATCCACGCATCCAGTGCAATAACTATGCTGGCGGTATGGAAAGTCCATACCAACAGTGGAGTTAGTGTGAAGATGAAAGAGGAGGATAAAAAAATAATACTCTTAAGTTATATGTCAAAGAAGTATGAATAGTTTATGGATATCATCCTCTGCAAAAAAAGACACCTTTACGATGGTTAAAGTAAAAAACGCCTTGAACTCCAAAGATCTTCAGAAAAAGATTGTTCTGGAGGGTGACTCTGAAATAAACAGTCTGAGTGTGAAAGGTCGGTCTAAAAAGAGAGTTTCCAGCAAGAGAAGAGAAAAATCCCAGTTAAATTCCAAATGTGCTTGACGGATTTAAAAGTAATCCGTTGGAAATACAAGAATAAATATAATACTGATTGCAACTTCCTATAGAAGAGAAATGGAATTTTTTATCAGAAGATCAAAACCGAAGATACTGCAATAATGTCTGATGACTGTGAGTATGTTGATAGGTTAATGAATATTATTCATGTTGGTACAATGATAAATGGATGATGGATTTGGGTGCAATATTCCACACGAATTCCAATAAGAAATATTTTAAATACCTAAGAATGCTTAATGGTGGAAAGGTCATGATATGCAAAGAAAAATCCTGTGATGTCAAAGAGATTGGGACATTTCGACTCAAGTTGTCTAGAACTTGAGAGAATAATTAAAAATATAAGGTATGTACCCACAATAAAACTTAACCTTATTTGTATTGGGTTGTTAAATGAGAAATGGTTTATCTATAGGACTGATAATAACATACTTTGCATCTTTCAAGCCTCTTTTTTATTATGAAAGCCAATATGATTGATGGTATTGTATTAGTAGGGTGTGTGTCTAGTGTGGTGAAGGACTCAATAAGGTTATGCCATCATCGGCTTAGGAATTTAAGTGAGAATGGACTTAGTGAACTAAGCAAACATGAGTTTTAGATTTTATCGTAGTCTGAATGCTAAGATTTTATTAAAGTTATGTATTGGGTAAAAAAAAGAGGGTGAAGTTTATTCCCATCATCTAAGTATCCAATTAAGTACTTGATTATGTTCATTCATACATTTAGTGTCTGGCTCGGGAACCTACCATAGTCATTGTGTGTTTGTTAAAGAGACCCCCTTTTTAGCCTTAAATAGTCGTTGATGTAGTATAATATAGAGTAGATTTTTTGTAAGATCCATTAAATTAATATGTAGTTGTTTTGAAAACCATGTTATTGAAATTGGTAAACACACATAGAACGACAACTCATATTGCTGTTGTATGTGGATGATACACTAATAGTTGGAAGAGATACGAGGAAGATTGAAGCAATAAAGACTCAGGTAAAAAGAGAGTTTGAGATTAAGGATATGGAAGAGGTTAAGAGGATACTTGGTGTTGATATCAATAAGAATAGGCCAAAAGGATATTTATTCTTATCTCAACAAGTATATATACAAAATATCCTAAGGAATTTTTCTATGCACGAAGCAAAAAGGATTGAAACTCTCATTGGATCTCAATTCAAACTCAGTGTCACTCAAGAAACAACTAAAGCAACAAATAAGAAGTATATGTTGTATATACCTTTTGTCAGTGTTATGGGTATCATCATATATGCTAAGAATTGTACGAGATATGATCTTGGTTACGCGGTAAGTTTTTTAAGAAGATATCATATCAAATTTGTGGAAGCTTGATTGACATGTACTCAAGTGGCTCATGAGATTCTTGAAAATATCAACTTTTGTAGGGGTGTGTTACAATCAGAAGGATACGAGTGATATACTGTTGATAAGGTATGTGGACTTTGATTATGCATACTACATTGGCAAGAAATCTACTTCGCGTTATTTGTTTCTTGTGTTTGGAGAAATTGTTAGTTAGAAGTCTTGTATATATAAGGTTATCGCGTTGTCACCTACAAAATATGAGTATATAACTTCTAAGAAATCCATGAAGGAAGTTATTTTCCTGAAGGTATTTTTGAGTGAACTCACTAGTGTGAACAAGATGTGGTTATGTTCTATGATAACACTAGTGCCCTTCATTTGATGAAAATTTTGAAGTTTCATGAATGAACTAAACATGTATATATCAAGCTATATTTCATCTGAAACATGGTGGAAAAAGAGGAAGTGAACGTGGCTAATATCTCTAAAGAGGAAAATCCTTTAGATCTTCTGGCTACCAAGTTTAGAGCTCACAAACTGCACGAGATTAGTGCTAGTATGGGATGCAAGTGAGATGGACTCTAAATATTAAAACATTGGGTTCAACAAATGTAGGAGTTCCTATAAGTCTAGGTGAAAACTTGTATAATGTAGGCTAGAAATAATTTCTCAACAAAGTTACCATTGAAGAATTAAATGGGCATATTTAGATCTGGTAATTTCATGTATAGGAAAGAACTGTTAAACTCTCTAGGTGAATCTTGAGTCGTGACTTAGATGCAAGACGTCTGTTGAAACCTAAGGTTTGAGACAAGCTGTCGAAACTAGTGACTTTTTGAGTCGAATGATATATGGGTTGATAGGAAGCAGTCTAGTCCAAAGCAGGTTGTTCTGAATCATGTTGGCCCAAAGTGAGATCATCTAAAGCAATTTGATCTTAAGCGAGTTGGACAAAGTCATGTTGGACCAAACCATAAAAGATAGATGAAAGCGAACTCTTCTACTTACTAGATCTCCTATTTAACTGAGTCTCATATTTTTGTCTTTCTATATTGATTGGATTTCCTATTAATTGGATCTTTTATATTAATTAGGTTTTATATTTATGAGGTTATCTAAACTAGAGATTAAAATTTTATTACAACCATTGATCAATGGGATTTAATCTAGACCATCTGATGAAGAATTTGGGTTTTCCCTAAATATATAATATTAGAGGATATGAAATCCAAATTATGGCAAGATGATTACCATGAGCAGCATATTCTATAAGTAAGAGAAATAGCTCTAGATATTTTGAGAGAAGTGAGGTGAGAGATTAAACTGAATAGAGATCTCTGTGCATCACGTCATCTTTGTAACAAAGAGTGATCGAGTTTTTTGTGTTTGAGAGTGTTTATGTATCCTACTTGCTTAATAAAATAGTGTCCGTTCATAGTAGATGTAGAATTGTTTCATAATCCGAACCACGTTAAATCTGTCTAGTGTGTTAATTTCATGCTTAATGTTATTTTTTTCTAATATTAAACGTGGTAAGTGTTTCTTACGAAAGAATCGATGATCGCACTTCAGTTTTTTCCTCGAATGAACTAACTTTTTCTAATACTTCACAAAGAAACAATTTTTAAAATATCAATATAAACTGAAATTTGTGAGGTTAGTCGAGATATAGATAATAAATTGTTGTAATCTTGGGTAATTTTAAGACATTATTCAAAACTATTTATCTATTTTCATATGTTGATATTCTAGAATTCCATGTTACTTTAATAATACATCCATGACCACTTCCAACTATGACAAAAAACTTACTTGCAACATTATTCATTTGACTCAACAAACTTGGATTGCAAGTGACGTGGTGTGTTGCTCATGAGTATGCATACTAGGTAATGTCACTCTCTTGATCTTTAGTGATTAAATAAGCACTATGATCTGACTCATTTCTTTATTGTTTTAGTAGATATTGTTCCCATAGTTGAATAATCATCTCTGAAGTAGCAAGTTGGTGCAACATGTGTAAATTTTCCATAAATTTGGCAGGTTTTAAAATTAGGTGAGTATTTTCCTTATTTGCAGTCCATTTCTCCCCCTGTAGTTATCCAGGTAGTAGCTATGAATATCCTCTATCTTGAGCTCATAAGTAGTACTTTTTCTAATTCCTTGGGTTATTGTTATTTTGGTGCATGTTGTCGGTTTTGTCAGAGATAAAATTGGTTGACGCAACATTAAGGCTAGGTACCGAGTTTTTTTAGGATAGTTAACTACTCTTACATACTATCAAAGATCAAGAGAGAGGTCTGGAGATCTACCCAACTTATGATACTCTTGTCAGCCAAACTTACGATTATAGGGGTATAGTATAAATCTAGTCATGCCAAAACTTGTCAGACCAAATCATCAACTTTGTTTGAACAACCAGTCAATATCAAATTATCAGAGCCACTTTTCATTTTTCTTAGATACTCTTTGATACTAGAACTCTCGTGTATTGTTCTTTTAAATTTTCTCTTGTAATAAGTAATCATTTCTTTTATTTGTGAGCCTAATATCTTTGTAACAAAATCTCACATCCTCTTGGAAGTATCATCTGCCATGAGTTAAGCTGCCATTTTTGGGATGATGGTTTTATATAACCATTATAGGAGTAACTGTTCATTAGAAATCCAGTCTTCGTATGCACGACTTTCGGTCAAACTTCTTGTTGAATTAGTGATAAGTTTAGATGGACAAGAGATTTCACCGTCGTTTCCATTATCTTGGTAAGTAACACGACAACATTTAAGTTTGTGTTTAGAATTGAAAATAGTTTTCAGTTAATTCAGTCTTACTCAAGTTGATTCTTCTCTTTTTCTCTCTTCTTCACATACACCTCTTAGTTCTTCTCAATTCTTTCATCTAAACCATCATCTTTTATAAATTCTTTATTGTCCTAGACCTTTTATTTTATCACCACGATTATCTCGTTTACTTTATCACCCTGGTTGTTTGGATTATCATAATCTCCTAACATTTTTCTTGTCGTACACCTTTTACTTCATCACCTCGATTGTTTGGACTGAGCCAGAGGTATATTCTTTACCGACCGTCCCAGTTGTGAGCTCTGAACCAATAGGTTGAATGATGTACTTTAAATAATGTACTAAAATCTGGTTTTTATTTACATATCACATCTAAACATAACACTTTTGTTGATTAATGGAAAATTAATTTGTGGATGATTTCCATAAGAAATCTACAATATTCCCGAATTGGAAAATCGTTATTTTGAAACTATTATTTAAAAGATAATATATTTTAAAATTTAAAATATTTTGATAAATTTTTCTATAATTTAAAGTTAAATTTATATGTAAAACTTCAATAATGTAGTACTATGATATCTCAACAGTTTGGTATTCCAAATTTATTCTCGTTCAAATTTTTCTAAAACTATTTTTTGTTTGGTTGTCGCTACTTATTTTAATTCAGAATAGTCGCTTGTGGCTCCTGCCGAAGAGTTTAGACAGAAGAATAATTATTTCCATCTAATAACCAATTAATTACAATATAAAACAATAATCAGTCAAGTAAACCTTTTTTAATATTGCATCATCTGAAGCGAGTATTTCGGAAAATAAGGCTAACGAGTTAATACATTAGTTGGTAGATAAAAGTAACAATTAATAGGGGTCTGACTTCCTCCAAACACTTTATCTATATATATAGATATTATGTATATACATTTTCGTATAGATAAAACTTATCTTCTTCTTTATATTTACTTTAAAACATGAAGTGTTTTGAAATGTTTCTGTCAACCATGCTTATTACCATATGCATGACAAATATGGTTACCGGTACTTCCGAGTTGCACACTGTAGAGATTACCAACAATTTGAGTAAAGGTCAGACTCTTATTGTACACTGTAAATCTAAGGATGATGATTTGGGTGTCCAGATTCTACCTAATGGAGCCAGCTGGGGATTTCATTTTGCGAATCACTATCTAGATAAAACTTTATTTTTCTGTGGTTTCACCTGGAATAATCAACTTCACTGGTTCAATATTTACGAATCAAAAAGAGATACAGATAGATGTGGTCATTGCGGCTGGAGTATAAAAGAGTCAGGACCTTGTTTAACTCCTGATTATGGAAACCAAACTATTTGTTATCCATATAACAACCACCAATGAAAAATTACATGTCCCTTTCGTTTATTATTGAAATAATTAATGAAGAAATAAATATGTTCTTGCTTCTTCTTTTGGTTTTTATTTATTATTATATTTTATGTTGTAGTAATTAATTTTGTTTTACTATATGTCGATACAAAGACATGAACTCGAGAATGACTTAATTAAACTTTTCAGTGAAGGAATAATTCGATTTAGATGAATATGGTATGGAGAGAAAAAAAAACCCTAAGTATATTAAAATTTATATAATCATGAGGCAGCAACTTAAAGTATTCGGTATTAACTTCTGTCTCAAATATTACTCCCAGCTTCATATAATTTTATATTCAGTTTGTATGGCATAATTTTTTTCAACCGTTATATATATATATATATATATATGAATAATAATTTTAAGTTGGAGACTGATGGGTACGTTCCAAGAAACCGATCGGGTTTCCAAGATAGCCCAAGAAGCAGCGTTTAACCTTCTCTGAAGACTGTCCTCATCTCGAGGAAATCGATCAGCACCCTATCAAACTTCATCAACAAGCCCTAGGTTCATCTCTCAGACCTCTCTCCTCTCTAATAAAAAAAAAACCCTAGTTTTCATCGAATCGGGGATTGAAATCGGCCAAAAAACCAAATCAAACTTCCACAAAAAACCTACACACACAATCTCTCCTCTTTTCATCTTCAGAAAAAACCCTAAATCGACATTACAAATTCTGAAGCCTCTCCAAAAATCTGTCAAAAATCTCTTCTTCTCTAAGAAGTTGATAGAGATTCTGGTTTATCTCGATCTAAATCTTCTTTGATTTAGATCTGAGATAGTTCATCGATAAATCCGATGGACAAGAATGGGGTTCAAGAAGATTTCCCACAACTGAAAGGTACCACTACTCCAAAGATGGTCATGAACCCAACGTTCGAAAGCACTGGAGGCATGAAGTCCTTTGCAGTAGCGGTTGGAGGCAGAAATAAAGAGTTCATTCATAGTGGAGTCATACACGAGGAGCACGAGGACTATAAATCGGTGCAGTTTCAACAAGCAGATAAGTTTTCCTTAACTAGCATCTCAAAGCATACTTTAATTGCTAAGTTCTCGTTTGGGAGTCCTACTCTCAACGAGTTCAAAGCATACATTGCCGCATTTAGGTTTATAGGGCCATTCAGCATATATAAATGGGATTATAGGCACTACTTTATAGAATTTGAACAAATAGAAGACGTTAAAATATTTTGGAGCAAAACCATTAGATCTATAGGAAACTTGTCCTTCAGAATTCTTAAATGGTCACCGGATTTTAACCCCAAAAAGGAGTCATATGTGACTCCTCTTTGGATTTCATTACCTAAACTGCCTGAATTTTTTTACAATTCTGATTCTGTTAACCATATTGCTAAAGCAATCGGATTGCCTTTAGCAGTATGGGTCCCTAAAAATAACATTGCTATGCATAATAATTGTAAAGCTTGGGTTCTGACTGATGTTTCTAAGCCTCTTCCCCAAAGCATTTGGATATGCTTTGGAGAAGAGGATGGCTTTTGGTAAAATATTTCTTATTTGAAAAAACCTTTCTATTGTAAAACCTGTAAACACATAGGACATCAAGAAAGTCAATGTAAAAAAGAAGAATTGGAACAAAATTTAAATAAAAACAGAAGCAATAAAGATCATATGAAGAATATATCCAATCTTCCTTCAAAAGAAGTTTGGATACCAAAAGTTCGTACAGATATTAACAATGAAAAACACTCTGAAACTGAGTTTGTAAATGTTGAAAAACTTGCTGAAAATTCTGAAGCTAACAAACAAAGTCAAACATTTGAAAAGAATAAGAGTTTAACAGAATCTGAAAATGGATATGAAAATGTTATAGTATCTAGTCTATGTAACAATCAAATTGATATTCAACACTTAAATGTAACAGAGACAGATAATGTAAATAGATCACCACAAATGAACATCTCACCAGAGCATCATAATTACAATATAAAAACTGTTAATCAACTTAAGGAACCTATTGAAACAACTAATAATGACATACCTAATGTAACTAAATCACAACACCAAAATATAGTAGAGACAGATAATGTACATAGTCAATGTAACAATCAACACTTAAATGAAACAGAGACAGATAATGTACATAGATCACCACAAATGAACATCTCACCAGAACATCAGAATAATAATGTAAAAACTGTTAATCAACTAAAAGAATCTATGGAAATTACTAATAAGGATATACCTAGTGTTACTCTAGAGCATCAGAATAACAATGTTAAAATCTTTAACCAATTGAAAGAATCTGTTGAAATCACTAATGAGGACATAACCAATGAAATTGAAATTATCAAATTAAACAACTCATTTAATGTATTAACTGATAAAGAATTAGAAGCTATTGCAGAAACAGAGCAGATACCTTTAGTTAGATCCAGTTTAAGTGAACCTAACTCACCAAAGCAAAGAAAACAAAAAAAAAAGAATCTTTTAATACTAATGTGAGAAGATCAGTAAGAAGTAAAACAATATAAAAAACAAGAAACTTTAAAGGATCAATAGGATCCTCAAATAAAAGCTTGAAATGCCTATATCTTTACTTAACTGGAATATAAGAGGAATTGGTAATCGGAAAACATTAAGAAGAACAAAGAATTTGATTAAGAAATTTGCAGTTGATATCATAGCCCTTCAAGAACCTATGATATGAGCTGAAAATATTACTTCAATCTGCTTGAAACTTGAATTTGAATCTCAATATGCAAATATTAATAACAAAATATGGTTGTTTTGGAGAAATGGTTATGAAATTATTATCTTGGATAATTCTGATCAACTTTTAAACACTATGGTAAGTCATCCTTCTACTAAGATAGTAGTTCTGATTACCATAGTGTATGCAAAATGTAACAGATCTCATAGAATGCTTCTATGAGATCAATTAAGAAATATTTCTGTCACTAATCTACCTTGGCTTGTTATTGGAGATTTTAACACAATCTCCAACACAAGCAAACAAATGGCGTGTTCTACTCTTTTCTTAAAAGGAATGGATGAATTTAATCACATGATTTTAGACTGTAAGTTAGAAGACCCTGGATACATTGGATCAAACTTTACTTGGACAAATAATCATAAATGGAAAAGATTAGATAGAACATTGCATAATGATAAATGGAGAGACAATTTTAATATAACAAGGGTGAATCATTTGGCCAGAACCTGTTCTGACCATTCACCCTTGTTAATATCAGTCTCAATTAACTCTACATATAAAAAACCATCATTTATATTTCAAAATATGTGGATAAAACATGAAGAATTTCTTAAGACTGTAAATGATAGCTGTACTAAGTAGATACATGATTCTTCTAATATGTTTGTCTTTTGGTCAAAACTTAAAAGGCTTAAGAAACATTTAAGAACTTGGAACAAGGAAACATTTGGAAACATTTTTGATTGTTTAAGTAAAGTGGAAGAAGAAATAAAAACTGCTGAATCAATGTTAGAAGAAAATGATTGCCCTGAAAATCAATCTAAATTAGCTAGTCTAAATATCACATATTCAACATTGCTTGAGAGAGAAGAAATATATTGGAAACAGAAGAGTTATACAAATTGGATTATAGATGGTGATAATAATTCTGCAATGTTTCATAACTATGTAAAGAAAAGAAGATCTAAAAACATTATAAAGGGAATTCAGGATACTAGTAGTTGGATTGAAGATGATAGTCTTATTGGGTCATCTGCTGTAGAATACTTTTTTAATCTGTTAAACAAAACTCCTATTTAAAAAGATCTTTCTTCAGTAAGAAATATTATTCCTATAACTATATCTGCTGTAAATAATGATAGTATCTTAATATTGCCCACTTTAGAGGAACTTTATATTGTTATTAAGAGCTTGAACTTTGACAGTGCTTCTGGAGTTGATGGATTCAACTCCAGATTTTACTTTTCTTGTTGGTCAATTATAAAAGATGATCTTTTAAAAGCTGTTATAGATTTCTTCTTAGATGTAACATTACCAAAAGGTTTATTTGCAACATTAATATGTTTAATACCTAAAATCAAATCTCCTAAAACTTGGATGCATTTTAGACCTATAAGCTTATGTTCTGTCCTTAATATTATCATTTCAAAGCTTATAAACTGTAGATTAGCTAAGCTACTACCTTTACTTATATCTAAGGAGCAAGGAGCATATGTAGAATATAGGACCATTCAAGAGACTATCTTAATAACACAAGAGTTAGTTAATGATCTGAATAGGAAAAATAGAGGAGATAACATAATTATAAACTTGGATATGTCAAAAGCATTTGATAACTTAGATTTTAATTTCGTTTATGAAGTGACGTTGTCATTTGGATTTAGTGAACAAGTAGTTAAGCTGATTAAGAAAAGCATAGAAAATATTTTGTATTGAGTTATAATTAATGGTAATTCAAATGGTTTCTTTAAATCTGTTAATGGTTTAAGGCAGGGAGATCCATTATCTCCCTGCCTTTTCATTATAGCTGAGGAGTTCTTAATTAGGGATGTAAACAACCTAATTAATCAACATAGATCTATGTCATATAACATGAAAAGTTTAGTGAAAATAAATTGTTTAGCGTATGCTGATGACATCATTCTGTTTTCAAATGGATCTCTAACAAGTATAAAGAAGTTAACTAAGTTTTTAGACACCTATCAATCTCTCTCTGGTCAGCAAATAAACAGACAAAAGACTACATTCATTACATCTTTAAGCATGAACAGAACAAGAATAACATCTTTAGAAAGAGTTTTAGGTTTTAAGCATGCAGATCTTCCATTTACTTATCTAAGAATTCCAATTCACTCAAACCATCATTCAAACTTAATTGATAAGATAAGATATAAAATCTCAGACTGGAGCTCTAAAAACTTATCATTTGGAGGCAAAATAACTTTAATAAACTCTGTTCTAATGTCATACCCTATATACTATTTACAGTCTATTAAGTTACCTTTGAAAAAAATATCTAGGATTGATAAACTTCTAAATAAGTTTCTGTGGGGGTCTAGTGAAACAAACAAACATATAATATGGTCTAGTTGGGAGAAATTGTGTAAACCATATAATGAAAATAGATTAAACATCAGAAACATTAGAGATATTCAAACTGCTTTTTCTTTTAAACTATGGTTCAATTTTAGGAATAATAAAACTCTCTGGTCAAATATGATGCACTCAAAATACTGTAACTGTATTCATCCATTACAATCTACATTGAGAATATCAGATTCTAAAATATGGAAAAGAATGTATGAAGTTAAAGAAAAAGCAGAAAAAACATTTAAGATGGAAGTTAGGTGATGGTAATTCTGATTTCTGGCTAGACCAATGGCACAGCTCTAAACCCTTAATAACTTTAACAACATCTAATTCTAATCATTACACACAAACAAAGATAAATAAATACTGGATAGATAATGTGTGGAACATTGATAAAATTCAGAATATGCTGCCTTCTAAATATGTAAATGAAATCATCAAAATAAAGTTTTATACATGTACATCTGATTCCATCATTTGGAAACTTTTAACTGATGGAACCTTCAACTTAAAGAAGACTGTTAATGAAGTAAGAAACAAAACCATAACATCAAAAATAAAAGACAAAATCTGGAATAATACTTCTCCAAAGAAACGTTCTTTCATTCTTTGGAGAGTATTGAATAACCTTTTGAGTGTAGACACAAAGCTTCAACAGAAAGGTTTCCAATTAGCATCTAAATGTACTAGCTGCCAAAATTTAGAAACCCTTAATCATGTTTTTGTATCTTGTGAATCTGCTTGGTCTATTTGGTCTTTCTTTTCTGCTAAGTTTAATATAGACATAGGTAAACATATGACAGTAAATCACATTATTAATCTTTGGTTGTTATCTACATCTAAAAGAATACATATCGGAACCATTCTGCCATCTTTGATTGTATATTCTATCTGGTATGCTAGAAATAGTTCCAAACATAAGGGCATAATCTTATCTTCCAAAAGGATTATTAATCATATATTATTCATTCTTTCATCCTTAGATTTAGGATTGCATTTGACTAGAAAGCATTGGTCAAAAGACCTGCACTTAGCTAAGAAATTAAGATGTTTCAATCATGTTAAATCTTCTAAGACTTGTTTGTATGTTTCTTGGTCATTGCCTATACATAATAGAATCAAATTGAATTGTGATGGATCCTCTTTATACAATGGTGAATCTAGTTATGGTTTTATTATAAGGAACAGCCTTGGAACTATTTTAATAGCTAAAGGTGATATAATTGGGAAGTGTTATCCTCTATTTGCTGAAATCTTAGCACTCATTAATGACCTCATGTATTGCAATGATCAGAGTTTAACTTCTGTAGATATAGAGATAGATTTCCTTAGCTTATTTAACATGCTTGCAATAGGTAGATACCCTTGGTATTTAGAACAAATACTCCAATACTGCAGAACATTGATAAAACCTCAGATGACACTCAAACATATATATAGAGAGAGCAGAATTTAGCTGCTGATTGGGTGGCCAAACATGCAATTAAGATACAGTCTGAATTTACAGTTGAATAAAATCACTCATTGAATGAATTAAATGCAATCACATTGCTTGAATCCTTAAATTTGGGTTACTTTAGGTTCTTTGATGATGACTAATTTGTTTGGCAAGTTGAAAAACTTGACCTATATAGTTTCTGTTTTACAGGAGAAGGAGTACAAAGATGGTGTACAACAAGAAGATGGCGTGAAGACACAAGGTCACTCAAGAAAGAGGAGCTACAAGAGTGGATTAGAGAAGATATGCAAGAGAAGAGATAGTAGTCACAAAATTGTTAAGGATGTTTTAAAATAGAAGATGAAAATGTATCAGAAATAATGAACATATGTAATATTTTACTTAACATCAATAAAATTTTATTTCTTGGGGAAATATATATATATATATATATATATATATATATATATATATATATATATATATATTGCGAATTTGGTATCCACATGTTTCATAATAAAATGTCTTTTCAATTTTTTATTTTTATTTTATAAAATAGATCTTTTTCCTATTCCAATGCAACATTGTTATTTATATTTCATTTTCAACTAATAAAATATTTGCACAAGTTATTAACTCCACCAATTAAATTTATTTTATTTTATTCTTTTAACATCATTATTATTTTTTGAATGGTGATGAAAAAATCTTAAACGACACATATCATGAAACAGAGATTACTTTGCAACGAACTTAGTTAATCACTAATCAAATTATTTTAGTTTTTACAATCTATTATTGACATTTAATTTTACTTTAGATTTGGACGACAAACCCATGAGTCAGGATGATCCGATCCAATATTTCAGAGTCTGGTATAACCTAAAGAAAACAACTTTTTTTAATGTCGTAGGTTTAATTCGAGATTCCTTTTTGTCCCTAGACCATCGTCTTGTTATTTGTATAATATATTTTTTCTGACTTAAAGCTTTCTTCCATCACAAAACGCTTATTTTTTATTCTAACAACTCCCGCAAACTAGATGAAGAGAAACGAAATCCTAGTTTGTCTTCCAGAAAACTAAATTAGAAGTGAGCGACTTGGTGAAGCTATCAGCGGTCTGGTCATTGGACATAACATATCATATTTCAAGCTTTGGATGCATAACTTGATATCTGATTAAATGTACATTTATTTCGATATGCTTAGTTCTGGCATGGAAGACCATCTTTGATGCAAGTAATGCAGCCTCCAAATTGTCACAACAAACAATCAGGGCTCGAGAAAGAAGCATACAAAGCTCGTGAAGAACCGATTAAAGCCATATCAACCTAGCAGCCATATTGGCAAAAGCTCGATACTTGGAATCTATGCTCGTCATTAATACAACTTGTTGTGTCATCATAATATCAAAAAATCTCCAAGAAATACACAATAGCCTCCCATTGATCTTTGATCCTCAGGCGAGCTCGCTCAGTCAACGTTAGTGAATCCAGTGAGGAACATTTGAGCATATGGTTTAATATGTAATCCAAGCTGCTTGAACCGAAATAAGTATCTCAACATATGTTTAATACATTGTAAATATATATGAGTAGAGGCTTTCAACAATTAAGATAATTTGTTAACAACAAACGAGATGCTATGTCTTGTGCGTGGAAAATATTGTAAATAACCTAACAATTATTGATACGGTGTAGGATCATGAGGAAAAGTATCATCTAGAAGAGAATGAAGCTGATCAATAACCATTGTAGTATTTAGAAGAATTCATCCCATGAGAGATAAAAAGGTCTTTTGTATACATTTTTTGAGTTAGATAGAATCTAGTAGAGTCTCATGTAACCTCCATTCATTGGTATAGATTAAGATTGTGCATATCCATAAGTGAAAAAATGCATTAAGTTGAATAATAAACCTATATAAAGACTTCGGTATGTTTCCAATAACAATTGTATCATCCACAAATAACAGAAGGATTTTTGTCTCTTGATTGGTAACATAGAAAAATGTAAAAATATCAGCTCTATAATTCTGAAAATCTCAACTAACTAATACTTCACGCACTTTAGAATATTAGTCTTATGGTGATTGCTTTAGACTATAAGTTACCTTATTTAAATTGTACACATGATGTAGTTTCAAAGGGTCTACAAACCCATGAGGTTGGGCTATATACATTATCTCACGTAAAGGGTCATTTAGAAATGCATTGTTGATGTAAAGTTGGGAAATCATCCAGGTTTTTACATAACAAATCTTAGGATGAGTCTTATGGTAGATTCCTTGACAACATGAATAAATATCTCATCAAAATTTACCCTTTGACACAGATGAAGACCTTTAACTAGCAAACGAGCTTTATATCGATGAATTGAACTATCTACAACAAATTTAATCTTGTAAAGCAACTTACATCCAACCAAGTTCATAGTAGGTAACCAAGGTATTCGGGTCCAAGTACTATTGTACGATATGGCTTTAAATTCTGTATGCATTGCACGCAGCCAGTTAGAATTATACATTGCTTATTTGGAAGTAGTTGGTTCTTTAGATAGACCTTTAGAGGTAGTCATAAGACGAGTAAATATGTTATAGGGTTTTGAAATAACAGATTTTACTATGGTATTCATTAAAACGATTAATGATGGTTAGTGGACCAGGGCGAGAAAAGGTTGGGATTGAAGGATTAAGAAATGCATGATCAATATAAAATCTGAGTGAATTAGGTGATGCAAGAAATGTTGATGAATCATATGGGTTTGTCTTTGTGTTGCAAGAAACGGAGTTGGAGAGCAATGACTAGAGGGAACAAAACGTGATGATGTGCTTGGAAAAATATTATGATAAGATCCATGTATGCTTCTGTCACAAGTAGTCTTGGGTAAAATTCATTGCATTGAGTCATTACACATAGAAGCAAGAGTTATAAAATTACTAAACCCTCCTGAACTAAAACTAGACACATAAGACTCGATTTGAGTAGGTTGTAAAAATTGTTTTACACTAGGAAACTCTAACTCATTAAACAAGACATGACTAAAAATATAGACTTTAACAGATGGTGTTAAACACTTATAACCATTATGAGTAGCAGAATATCCTAGGAATACACACCTAATATAATTATTTTGAAACTTATGCTTGCGAAATGACCTTAAACAAGATTAGCAAGATCACTTGAATGCTCTTAAAAAATTATAGTTATGTTGTTTAAAATAAATAATTTCATATGAATATTTGTATTATAGAACAACAATAGGGATTCTATCAATAAGATAGATTGTAGTAAAATAATTATCAAACCAGAATGACAAAGTTAGTTGATATTGAGCCAAATAAATAAGAACAAAATCAACTATACGTCTATGTTTCCTCTATGACCTACCATTTGGGGCAGAGTAATAAGGACATGCATGCCTTAGTTGTATTCATACTGAGTGGTGTGTAATGCAAAAGTCCAATATTCACCACGATTAGTCAGCAATCTCTTGATTTTACTTTTAAGATTGACTTCAACCATTTTTTGAAACTCTATAAAGGTTTTTGTGCATCATTTTTAATTTTCAATTGATAAATTTAAGAAAACCTTGAAATTTTTTTTATAAATAGAATTTCATATTTGAAACCATATTTAGTTGAAATTAAAGCAGCCTCCTCAAAGGTCTATGTGAATAAGATCTAATATATTTGTGTATGAAAGTCATAAGTAGGATAAGGAAATCTATGTGATTTCCAAGCTAAAAACTGTGTCAAAACAAATATTTTCCATCAGTATGATGTGCAACATTGCATTATCTTAGAATTTTAGATAAAATTTGAAAATGGTTGGCCTAATATCATGTTCCAACCCTCTATTTTGTTTTTACATATAACTCATATTACCTTGAACTGACTCGGAAACAAGAGTATCAGGACTAGAATATTAAAACTTATGTGGTTTCTCAATGCAATAGAGTCCTCTTTTAGATCTTCTTGTTAACAAAGTCATTTATGTGTCCAAATCCTTATAAAATTTAATATAAACAAGATTGGTTGAGGTCAATTAAGAGATATGGAGTAAAGTTTTAGAAATTTTTTGAATATGTAAAATGATTTTAAGTGTTAAATTTTTTTTATAAATTACTAGAATACTAGAATTACCAACTTTTTCAATTAATCCGTTTTGACCATTTCCAACATTTAGAGAGACCTTATGCCCATAATTAACCCTTTGTCTTATCAAGATTGGGTTGTGAGTTACATGGTGTATGGTTTATAATTAGCATACCATGTTTTATTTGGCTCATGATTCACCAAAAAACACTTAAATATGACTGACCAGTATGATATTGTTGTTGGTCAGCAGGTATGGAGCCCATTGTAGTTAGATCATCCCCGTACTTACCACAGATATGGCAAGTTAGTGTATTTCAAGAGTATTTACCTACACGTCTCCTGTAAGTATGGTTATACATTCCTATGTTATTATATTGATTTATACCTTTATATCCACAATCCTGACCTCTATAATATTATCTGTAACCTCTTGGACATGTGTTATTTTTGTTGTTATCACCTTATGACTTGTTATCTCATTTGTTGAATTGTTGTTGGTAGTTGTGAGGGTAAGATTGGCAATACATATTGTAAGTTAGATAGTTGATCTAATCTACTCTCAAAGTCAATAGGGAAGTTTGTAGATCAATCCAATTAACAATTTCCTTGTCTGTTAGGCTCATGACTGATGAGTCCGAATTCTGTTACCTCTTCGGACAGGGACAGTTCGGACAAAGACCATCTAACCAGACAAGGCAGTTCGAACACCTTATCCATTGGACTGTTCGAACAAGGACTAAAGTACTTAAAAACCTAATCACTTCTTGACTAAGCTACCTGTTCTCCTACTAAGAGTTCATGGGTCCTTAAACTTGACCCGAGTCCATTTAACATGACCCGAAAGCCCATAAGGCCCAAATGTAAAGGTATAAATACCTAACCACCAACATTAAATGAGGGTAATGAAAATTAAATACAACCAGGCTGCTTAATTCTCCCTCTACTCTCTACTCAAACATTAAATACTTACAAACCTCCACAAAACTCTGAATAAAAGTTACGATTTTACCCTCAGGCAGAAATAAACCACACCAAATTAGCGACCACAGTGGGAGCACGACGGTACCTGAATCAAGCATTCGAAACCATCAAGAAAAATCAGTCCGAATGAATCCGGATGCCCCTGAAGTACAACCAGCTTTGCTTGAAGTGCTGGGTGAAAATGATGAGTATACCATCGAGGAGCGTGATAGATTAAAGGGCGAGATAGAAGCTTTGAGGGCAGAAAAGGCTAAGATGGGCATGAAAGAAAAGTCAAAGGCATCAGTCGCTCATCATACCGACAACGCCAGAGAGCACGAGCCTTCGAAGACTCATGTAAGTACCAAGAAAACTCATGCTAGCTCTAAAAAGTCTCACCGGTCTAAACGAGTGGAGAGTTCTGACTCAGATTCAGAGTCTTCTGGTAGCTCCTCGGATGAGGAAGGAGTTGAAAAGTCCTTGTCCTCTAGCAGCGATAAGGGCCGAACAAAAAAGAAGCAAAAGTTGATCAAAAAATATTCAAGGAAAAGGGATAGACATGGGAAATTGAAGAAGAATATAGGCAAAGGGTCATCTCACAGCCGGAGGCATGTAGACCGGATGCTGATGGATCCTTTTGCCTTCTACAATGAACCAGGTATCTTTGCAACTCCCAATGAGGATAATGTGTTCAGTCGTGGCCGAAATTGGAGACAATCTCCATTGTCTTCCAAAATTCTGTCCATAAACCTCCTTAAGAGGTTCGATAGCACTAAAATGGAGAAATATGATGGCAGTACTGATCCGGACAACCACTTGGAGCAATTTAAGAATTTCATGATGAATTTTGATGATGACGATAAGCTACTTTGTAGAGCATTCTCCCAATCCTTTACGGGGAGTGCTCTAAAATGGTATAACAGCCTACCTCAAGGCTGCATCAAGAATTTTGATACCTTTTGGGTGGCCTTTCGAAGGTAGTTTGTTGGGAGTAAAGAGTTGAAGGGCAACATGGACACAATAATCCATTGTGCCCAAGAACCAAACGAATCATTGAAAGAATACATAAGTCGTTTTGTAAACACCAAAAATAGGTTGGCTGATTGCTTCGAGCAAGTAGCAATAGCATCCTTGACACAGGGCTTGAACCCTGGGAATTTGGCGGATTCGGTGACCAGAAAGAAAGCCATGACTTGGGGGGGGGGGGTTTACTGAATCAGGTTGGAAAGCAGATCAACGTTGTTGAAACAAAGAAAACTAGGGTGCATAGGCAGGTGAGGTCTGCCCCGGTTGCCCCAAACCCTAATCAAAATCAGTCCGGGAACAAGGCAAAGGATACCAGACAGGAGCATAGCAGGCTAAAGCTCAATCTCAGCCAGCTGCTCCTGCTCAAAGTCAACAATCCAGAAATAAGAGAGGGCCTTGGGTTCAACCGGAGTGGTTTGCAGAATTAAAAGAAAGTGTGGCCACCATTTATGATAAAACAAAGGAAGAAGTGCATTATAGAAGACCGACCGCACTACAATCTCCTAGGGAGCATCGTAACAACTCTTTCTGCCAGTACCATAATGATACTGGCCATACCACTGACGATTGTATAGCCTTGAAACAAGAGGTTCAGAACTTGATTGAAAGAGGAAAGCTGGGGGCATATGTCAAAAAAAGAGGAGGAAATAGGCTTGATAATGCTCATCGGGTTGGTCCAAGCAACACTGCTCCTGAGGGAGCTATGGTTATAATCGAAAGGTTTGATGTAGAGTCAGAATACCTGGATCCTGATCCAACTCGAAATAGAGTGGGTGCCATTGAGGAATGTTGTAGAACGGTCTCCTGGCTTATTAAGTTTTTTGAGTCACTTACAATTTTCGGAGGGGATACTATGACAGCTCCTACTACTTCTTCGAGGAAGAGGCATGTTCATACTTTAGCCACCCATCTAGAAGGAGGCATGACCTCCTATCAATCACAAATTCCATTTCCCTTCATTGTTTTCGATGAAGATGATTTAAGGGATATAGCTGTCCCTCATGAAGATGCTGTTGTCATAGGAGCATCCATTGGGGGCAATGATATAAGGGGAATCTTGGTGGATACTGGAAGCTCAGCCAATATCCTCTTCCTAACCACTTACAAAAAGATGAAAAATACAGCCATAATTCAGCGTTCGGATAGATCAATTGTGGGCTTTACGGGCAGCTCAGCAGATGTGATCGGGGAGTTCGAAGAGGAAGTTTTGTTGGGCAAGGGCCCTTTCAAGAAGATAGTCAGGATACTTTTTATTGTGGTGGATTGTCCCACTTGCTATAATACTATTTTAGGGAGGTCTTGGCTCTCTAGAATGCATGCAGTGGCCTCTACAGTCCACCATTGTTTGAAATATGCTGTTCAAGGACAAGTGGGAGTTGTCCGAAGCAGTCAAAAGGTTGCAAGAGAATGTTATGCTACAGCACTGGCTCCACGGACGTTGGGGGCAGTTCGAATCAACGAGGAATAGCAGTTTGAGGCGCTTTCTGGGGGTGAGGGTGAAATTGATGACCCCAGAGAGACCCCTGGAGTATTGATACCAGTTGAAGAAGTTGAAACACATTTTTTGGAAGAAGGAAAAATTGTTAAGATAAGGTCTAAAATGCCACCCGACCTAAAGAGTAAGATGTTAAAGTTTTTGAAAGCATCAGCATGTTTTTGCTTGGTGCAATGCTGATGTTACTGGGTTTCCACCAGATATTATATCACATCACTTATCCGTCCGGAGAGACATAGCACCAGTGGTACAAAAGAGAAGGGCTTTTTCCAAGGAAAAGGCTGATGTTATTGTGCAAGAAGTTGAGAGGCTCACAAAGATGGGGCATATCAAGGAATCTCAATATCATTTGTGGACTGCCAATCCGGTCTTGGTGAAAAAGAAAAATGGCAAGTGGCATATGTGCATTGACTTCACAGATCTCAATAAGGCTTACCCAAAAGATTTGTATCCAGTTCCCCGGATTGATCAGCTAGTAGACTCCACCTCTGGGAATAAGCTGCTATCCTTTATGGATGCTTTCTCCGGGTACAATCAGATTCAAGTAGATTCGAAGGATCAGGAGCATACCACGTTTGTTACTGACAAGGGTCTTCATTGCTACAAGGTGATGCCATTTGGGTTGAAAAATGTCGGGCCTACTTATCAGAGATTGGTGAACAAAGCCTTTGCTGATCAAATTGGAAGAAATATGGAAGTATACATTGATGACATGATGGTGAAAAGTGTGGATGAGCAACTACACTTGGCAGACCTCCAAGAAACTTTTGCCAACTTGGTAAAAGTGAATTTGAAGCTAAACCCAGAAAAATGTGTGTTCGGAGTGAAATCCGAGAATTTCCTAGGTTATATAATAAGTAAGCAAGGGATACAGCCCGATCCGGACCAGCTTAATGCTCTATTCCAAATGGAACCTCCTCGGAATATTAAAGAAGTACAACGATTGACGGGGAGGTTAGCTGCTTTAAACCGATTTATCTCAAGGTCTTCGGACAGATGTGCCCCGTTTTTTCAAACTTTGAAGGGTGCGAAGGGATTTGACTGGACTTCACAGTGTGATGGGGCCTTCAATGAGATTAAGAAACATCTGTCCTCCCCTAAAACCTTATTTAAACCAGTTGATGAAGAGACACTCTTCATATATTTGGCAGTTTCAAGTTGTGCCATCAGTGTTGTGTTGGTGAGAGAGGTGGATAACTACCCCCATCCAGTATACTACATCAGCAAGAGTTTGATAGATGCAGAAAAGCGTTATTTGAAACTCGAAAAATTAGCGTTTTCCTTGGTAATTGCTGCAAGGAAGATGAGGCCTTATTTCCAGGCTCATCCTATTATCGTCCGAACATCTTTTCCCTTGAAGAATGTACTCCAAAAGGCAGATATTTCAAGTAGAATGACTAAATGGTCAGTGGAATTGGGGGATTTCGATATAGATTTTGCTCCTCGAACAGCAGTCAAGGCCCAAGCTGTGGCTGATTTTTTAGTTGAATTCCACTCTGACAGAGATTTGGAGCAGACTACTGAAATGAAAGACAAAAAGGTCTGGGTCGTCCGGACGGATGGTGGATCCAGCACTATGGGATGTGGTGCAGGGGTGTGCTTGACTTCTCCATATGGTGACAAAATGTACCAGGCTATATGCTTTGCTTTTAGGGCTTCCAACAATGAGTCCGAATACGAAGCAGCTATAGCTGGCTTAAAGTTAGCTTATATTTGTGGAGCCAAGAGGGTCAAGCTGATGAGTGATTCCCAACTTCTTATCCACCATGCACAAGGTCAATCTGAGGCTAAAAAGGAGCAGCTAGTGAAGTATTTACTTCTTCTTAAAAATGAGGCTCTTAAGTTCTAAAGCGTTGTTTATGAGCATATACCCCGGGCCGAGAATGAACTAGCAGATTCATTGGCAACCATAGCATACACTGAGTCATATCCATGGATCCATGTACTGGAAAGCCCATCCATTCAACTTAATATGGGTAAAGAGGAAAAAATTTTCGAAGTACAGGTGAAGCAACCTCAAGATTGGAGATTTCCTCTCCTGTAGTACCTCTCTGATGGCATCTTGCCTCCGGATAAATCACTAGCAAGAAAAATGAAATACAAGGCTCATGGTTTTATCATACTGAGAGACGTTCTATATAAAAAATCTTACGGTAAACCTCTTCTGCGATGTTTGGGAGATGATGAGTCTCAAGTAGTCATCTCCGAATTGCATGATGGTGAGGGATCAACTCATTGTGGATTCAGGGCTCTAACAAGGAGAGTTTTACAGGCTGGCTATTATTGGCCCTCTATAATGCGGGATGCAAAGGAGCTGGTGAGAAGGTATGATCCATGCCAGAGATATAGCAATGAAATTCATGTCCCAGCCATCCCTTTAGAGTCAATTTCTGAGCCTATACCTTTTGCTCGATGGGGGTTGGATTTAGTGGGCCCTCTTCCTATGGCGTCCGGAGGGCGCAGAACTATAATTATTGCTATAGATTACTTTTCGAAGTGGATTGAAGCAGCCCCCCTGGCAGGAACAACATCAAAAGCTGTCATAAAATTCATTTTATCCAACATCTGTTGCAGATTTGGTGTTCCACAAAAGATAACGACAGATAACGGGCCACAGTTCGACAATAGGGAAATGAAGAGTTTCTGCGCCTCAAGGGGTATACAACATTGTTTCTCTTCACCTTTCCAACCACAAGCGAATGGTCAGGTTGAAGTGGCTAACAGAACTATACTGTCCGGTTTAAAGAAAAATATGGAATGGGCTGCTGGGAAGTGGCCTAGCTATTTACAAGAAGTCTTGTGGGCCTACCAGACTACACCTGGGGCTGCAACACATGAGCCACCCTTTGCTTTGGTTTATGGGATGGATGCAATAGCTCCCAAAGAAGCAACTCTCCCATCATTCCGGGTTCACAACTTCTCCGAACATGCTAACGAAGTGGCAATTAGAGGTCAGCTTGACCTAATAGAGGAAAGACGAGTTAAGGCTCACCTTAGAGCTGCACACTATCAAGGTTTGATGAGAAACAGGGTTGCTTCTAAATTTAAGAGAAGGGATTTCCAACCGGGGGACAAGGTGTTGAGGAAAGTCTTCTTACACACTAAAGAGAAGCTGCTCGGTTAACTGGCCCCAACTTGGGAAGGACCTTATGTGGTCGTTGAAAGGATTAAACCTGGAACATATTGGCTAGAAGACAAGGATGGAAGGGTTTTAAATCACCCTTGGAATATTGAGCATCTTCGAATGTACTTGGAGTAGAAGCTATGTAAATATTTACTTGTTTAAAAATCCATGTAAATATTTGGGGGCATACTCTTTCTTACCCTGGTGGCACGGAGAGGTTTTAATGAGGTGTCCGAGCTTTTTAATAAAATTTGATGCCTTCTTAAAAAAAATTCGAAGTGTTCTTACTTTGTTTTTTGTCATACCATCCGGATTGAAGTAAAAGAATGATGATCACTTAAGCATTTGTCATCGGAGAATTTAAATACTCTCACTTTAGACTGTTTATGAAATAACTAAGGGCTATTTAAACACTAGCCTCCAAAATTGAAACAAACTATGAAAGGATGTGAGAATTGTGCAAAACAAGGATATTCATTGAAATAACTTAAGTGCCTTGGCCTTCTAAGGAATTTTAAACTGTCAAACAAAACAAAGGATCTATCCGGTCAGATACGGGACAGAATAACAAAAAATGCCTTGGCCTTCCAAGGACTTTAGTTTAGGTAACAGGAAAAGTGAAAAGATAATTCATAATTTAAGACTGGGCCTTTGAAGATGGCTCAGCCTCACTTGTCTTCTTCTCTTTCTTGGGATCGTCTTTCTCTTCGTGAGGCCCATCCCCGATATTTTCTTCTTCGTCAGAGGAGGAAGCACTGGAATAATCATGCAAGTCCTCATCAGCCATGGTGTGGAAGGGAAGGTCTTCGTACTCTACGTGAAGCCACAAATCTCCCAGGTTCCTCTTCGGGAACTTTTCATGGAAGAACAGGACCATGTCCGACCTCACCTTGGCATACATTTGATCTTGAGTGTCTATCACGTTGTTGGCATAAGCATCGATCTTGGCCTGGATTTTGGCATCCTGCTCCCTTAGCAGATCAGCTTTCTCCTCTGCAGCCTTGGACACTGTGTTCTCAAGCGCAATCTTGTCACTTGTTAAGTTGTGGATGACTTGATCCTTGGCCTTGACCTCCTCTTTTGAAGAGGTGAGATCTTTCTCTACTCCGGACAACTTCTCCCGGAGATCCTTGATAGTATCTTCTAGAGTAACAACTTTTGTGGTCCACCCCTCTTGGTTCTTCTTCAGCTCCTCGTTTTCCCCCTTTAAAATGTCAGCATGTTGAGTGCAGTAAGAAGATCATCGGACAGTCTCTCCTTGTCAGACTTGAGGTCTTTGATAGTATCTGCCTGACTTCGAACTTGCTTCTCCAATACAAGCACCGGATGAACACTACTTAATATAGAGTGAGCTATAATGTCCCTTTCACTTGAAACAGTAAAAGTCTTACCATTAAAAGTGACGGTGTTTGAAGTACTCGGAGGGAGGTAAGGCCCAGCAAAATCGTCTCTGGGGAGGTTGGCAAAGTAGTCACCAAGCCCATCAAGACCGCTGATGTCAACCCCATCAATGCTAAGGTCTCCTCCTCCGACCTCGTCGGTTTGAAAATCACAAGGGATATCCTCTGCTTGTGTTGGATTGGTAGGATCAACATGGGGGAGAGGCTCCGAAGGCCGGAGAGAAAGTTCATCACCCTTGGAGGTCTTTTTCTTCTTAGCCTCCCTGTCTTTGTCTTCAGCTCCCCGTTTTCGGTCTCTTTTGAGGGCCCTTGGGGGTTTTGGGGATTGAACCTCTTGCCTAACACTCTCCTGCTCTACCACTTCTAAGAGAGCAGCGTCAATCTGGCTTGGGGCTGGCCCCTCCGGATTTGTTGAAACAGCCTCCTCCACCTCAGCAGGGTTAGCTCCACCTACCACTTTCTTGCCTTTCTTCTTTTTGCCTTTCATTTTACTCGGGGCCTTGGCCCGGCCTGGCAAGTAAAGTGTCCCATCCGGTTCGTGTGTTCTCTTTAGGACTACATCCGGAGGGGGTTGAGTGGTGTGTTCCTCCCAGGTCAGGTCCCTCCGGCCAGTAGTGTTCCAGAGGTGAGACCTTGCTAAGTTGCCTCCTGTGAAAGCATCGTGAAACCGGTTTCCCCACTTTTCAGCAGCCCAAGTGTTGATCTTGGTGCAAGTGGTCTGCCCGGATTTTAGGTAGTCATTGAAGTCCTTGGGCAGTTCTGCTAAGAAAAAGACAAGACCAATCAGTTTAAACAAATTTGATAAAAGAAGAAATAAGAATATAAAGTAGGAGCCTTACGATCACTCCTCCATCTGCTGGTGAGGAGACTTGGGTTGACTCCGGATTTGATTTTCCTCCCGTTCTCCCAAGCACCACTTACGAACAGGAATTGAGTCCTCCAATTCCTCTCTGACTCTAGCAGGTCATTCACTGCTTTATAGTTATCACCCATGTTGAAGTGATAGAAGGGAATGTGGTGGTTTCTGCAGAGATTGGCCACAGCTGCAAACTCCTCCATTGGTAGAGGAATCCCGGAGAGCCTAGAGGCCATGAGGGTGTACCAATCATTGGGACTCAGCTGGCTTGGACAGAGATGAAAGTATCTGACAATCTCTGGGTTCAAGGGAAATCTGAGCCCCCAGTTAAACAACTCCGTGAAGATAACTATCTCGCTCAGCTTGCAGTCCATTGGGATTTCGGGGTTTATGGGGATTCTTATCTTCACATTCTCCGGAATTCTCCACTTCGTACGCATCCGGCCCAACTCAGCTGTATGGATGAAAGTGTAATTGATCTTTTGCAAGGCAAGAAGATACTTAACATTGACCTTGTGGAAACAAGGTCCCACTCTTCCTTCAAGACACTCCGGCAGATCCGGATGCCTTAAGCATAGCTTTTCCTTTCCTTTTTCGTTTTGGACAGCAACAGCACCACTAGTCTGTCCGGAAGGTTCGGACTCAAAGGGAGCCTCTTCGATAGAGTCCTCCAATATTTCCTCCATGATTGAGGAAGAGTTTTCAGTTGTTGTGGTGAGAGGGAGGTTATGACTTGGTTCAGCCTGACTTCCGGACTGATGAGCTTCTGTACTCTCCTGGATCCTATCCTCCGGTTAGGGCTCTGATGTAGACGTATCTCTTCGGGGGCTTGAGCCAGTGGCCTCGGGACCGGACAGTCTGTCCCTGGGAGCTTTTATGGGTACTTCTGACCCTGTACAACTGTCCTTGGCACCTGATTTCGAAGGGGTGCTCTTGGGAGCCTTCCCTTTGACCAGCCGGCCTTTTCTTCTATCAACCAGCTTGTGAGGAGAGGTATCAGCATTGGACCCCATGGCTAAGAACGGGGAAGATTTTTTAAAACTGGTGACTGTTAAACCTGGCTCAACTGTGGGTCCTGACTATTGAACCGAAGAACCTGAAATAATAGGGGAAAGACTGGTTTGAAACAATCTCTTCGGTTTGACACCCTTTGTGGAGGAAGAACCCTGGTTAGAGTCTGTGGCTGAGAATGCAGGTTTTTCGATGAGTGAAGTGGGTAAGCATGCTGCTATGCGCCTTTCTCTTTCGACTTTTTGTGCTTTGTCTAATTCAGATAGATTGAGCCACCCGCCTTTGATCAGAGTGTTCCTAGCCGTGAACATAAACAACCTAAGTAAGAATTTGTGTTTGAGAGAGAAAGCTTTGAAGATTAGCAGAGTGAAAGTGAAAATGTTAGTAAAACAATAGAAAAGTATCTTAATTTATAGTAAACCTCAAAAAGAAGTCTTGATTCTTAGGAGAATTCGAAAAGATTAGTAATGATTAAAAGGCGGCGCTGATGTCACCTTCATTAATGAAGGGGTTGCTTTTCAGAGAAGGTGGGTGCAAAATTCAAGGTGAAAAAACGGCTAAAGAAACGAACCAAAGAGAGACACGTGTCCCATGAACTTTGGAAAAAACCCGTTAAGATTCACAAAACTTTTTCAGTCCGGATAAAACCATAGCACAGTTCGGAAGACTTGCCCGGATAAAACTGTCACTGAATAAGGACAGTTTTTCTGGTTTTGACAAAGGTTATTTGAACAAACACCTAAAAAAGGGCTACTGATGAGTCTGGATTCTGTTACCTCTTCGGACACGGACATTTCAGACAAAGACCATCTAACCGGACAAGGCAGTTCGAAAACCTTATCCATTGGACTGTTCGAACAAGGACTAAAGTACTTAAAAACCTAATCACTTCTTGACTAAGCTACCTGCTCTCCTACTAAGAGCTCATGGGTCCTTAAACTTGACCCGAGTCTATTTAACATGACCCGAAAGCCCATAAGGCCCAAATGTAAAGGTATAAATACCCAACCACCCACATTAAATGAGGGTAATGAAAATTAAATACAACCAGGCTGTTTAATTCTCCTTCTACTCTCTATTCAAACATTAAATACTTACAAACCTCCACAAAACTCTGAATAAAAGTTACGATTTTACCCTCAGGCAGAAATAAACCACACCAATGACTATATTAGTATAGTATGAGTCTAAACTTGCAAGGACTTCTAAGACTAAGTCATCAATGCTGATAGTGCAACCTGGTAAAACTAAGCTATCACCAATGGATTTCATATTAGCTAAGTGATCCTCCATAGTAATTCATTTATTTCTTATGCTCTAAAATTCACTCTTAAAGTAAGTTAGTATGACTCTAATTTGTGATCCAGTGAGCCTAGATAAAGCATCAAATTATCCCTTAACAGACTCTTGGTATAGTAACTTAGTTATTATTTCAAAGGATATGGTGGTGAACAACCATCCAGGTGAGAGTTGATCCCTAGAGTACCACTCTTTATAAGTAGAATTGTGAATCAGTATTCTAACAAAATCAAAGATAACTTTTAGAGGATAAAGTAATTCACCTAAGATATGGTCAAACATATGATTTCCCTTGACGATTAGAATTATCATAGTTATAGTAGAAAAAATGTTATATATATTTTCATTATGCTATTTTTGTTGCCTATTTGAGTAATCTATGGCTTTTTGTTCATATTCAGTTCAGGTTGATGACAACCAGAATCAACTGTGTCAGAGCTCAGGGCCGGAGAGATGACGTTAGCCATGAGTGCGCTGATAACAAGTTATTATTTGAATCAAATACAAAGTAAATAATTTTATATTCTGCGTATATTGTACTACATAACTTTCTCAATGATTTACATGAGTGCGCTGATAACAAGTTATTATTTGAATCAAATACAAAGTAAATAATTTTATATTCTGCGTATATTGTACTACATAACTTTCTCAATGATTTACAAGTGTAATATATAAATAAGTAGTGGTGAATTTGTTACAATGTAACAAACTTAGTTATTCTGCACGTAACTCACTAACCAAACCATTATAGTAAAGAAAATTTATTATTGAGACTTGTATTATATCAAAATTGGGTTACAACATAAAGATATGATCCAAAATTTTGGAGCCCAATATAACCTAAAGCTATAAACTCTTTCAGTGTCATAGGTTAGCGAACTACCTCTTTTCTTTCTCAAACCATCATCTTTATTAGGCCTACGATCTCCACCAACATTTCCTTCTACTTCTTCCAAGGTTTCATTCAACACAATACGTCAATTCTTTATCTTAACTATGTTTATTTTTGTCATGATATTAATATAAATATGATGTAAAAATTATTACTCACCATGAAAATGTATTTTAAATTTAACTATTGATAATAGTCGGATTTATTACTGGTAAAACATTGGGCCGATATTTACTTTGTAATATAAACTCAACAAATGTGTGACATTTAGGATGCTTTTTGTAATATGGTCTAAATATGTCTCAATTTAGTAGGTTAATAAGATGGATTCGTTAGAAATGAGCTAATGGTGTAGGCCAAAAGGCCAACCACCATTACTATAAAAATGGATGTATATTATTTGGGAAATGGTGAACAATTATTATTTTATTACTACTTTTGGTAGTTTCTCTCTCTAGAATTCCCGTATTAAATCTCTCTCTAAACTTCTACGTGACCCCTGAAATAATAAGGTTCTACTTGTCCTTCAAATATTTTCAGGAGTCATCAGTGGCGATCATAGTGAGAGCTTAAACTAGTACTCGGATACAATATCTAAAACCACAAAGACAATAAACTTTACTTCGAATTATTATAAGAGATAGACACTCGAACGCAGGTTGATCATGCAGTATTTAAAGATGTAATAATAATTAAAGAGGGCTCGAATCAGTTAGTATATAATTCTCAAATGCAACATGAACTCGAATATCAAAGAAATCAATTTGATCGAAAATCTGAAAATATGGAAATGAAGAAATATTTTTGAGGGTGATGACTATGAGTCAAATCTTTGCGAGATCAAAAATACTTAAGAACACAGTTTCAATTGGACTGAAGTTACCATTCCTTAAAAGATGAGCGTAAAACAAGACATCGGTACATTTCTTTAGAATCTAACGACTATTCTGTGTCTGATTCAAATGAACTTTCTCATTCCCAAGTATGGGGTCATTGCCACATGAGGAAATGTTATTCCAAAAGATATTCTTGTCATTTTAGAAAATCTAGACGAGAACGATATTAGAAAAACAGCGCAAGTCATCAGACAAATAGGTACTGCATCTGAGGTTAAGAACCGAATGGTCACTGAAGGTACGGTAGAAAAATAGCAAACAATGGTTCATAGTCAAGAAAATCATGCATTTTCCCTACCACACTAGCGATCAAGTATCAGTATCAATATGAGGGTTCGGGTAACCAAAGTTTTAATTACCATATTAATAGCCGATTTATGAATCCTTCCGAGGTCTTTATGAAATTATTCATGAAGGTCTGGATGCATAAATATATTCAAGAGCATCATCGAAGATTATATCCTCTATCGATAAAAATTCTATCCGGACATCGACAAAAGAGATTCGACATATAAAAAACTGAAGAATTTTGATGGCAAATGAGATCTAGATACCCATATCGAGAAGTTCAAGAATTCCATGATCAATTATGATGATGAAAAGTTGTTATATCGTGTTTTATCGTAAACTCTTAAGGACAACGCTCTGAAATGGTACAATCAACTACCTCATGTCTAATTAAGAATTTCAACATATTCTGGATAGTTTTCGAGAGATAGTGATATGATCATCCAGTGCATATAGCTAGTTAGAAAAATCTGAAAAATTATACCAGATTTTGTTTTGACAAAGAATTGTTTATAGGATTGGCACGATAATTTTGCTTATCCTAATTTTATACAAGAGCTTCTCCCGGGATAGTTGGCTGATGAAGTTTCTAGGAATAAAACTTTGACCTTTGTCACTCTGCTAGCTCAGGTCGAATAGAAAATTAAGATGGAAGAGTCTAAGAGGTTGAGAATTGTTCCATTTCCCCAACAAAGATAATTGTCTGCTCTGGTTCACCAACAATAATAAATTCAGAGTTTTCAACCTTAAACTTCTACTCATTTTGGCCTTAAGGGTCCGAATCAAATGTCGCCTCAGCCAACAGTTAATCAGCAGCCTCAGGCCCATTGTCAATGATCAAGAGAGAACTAGTGGGTTTGACAATAATTAACGAATAATGTTGCTACAATTTTGGTAAAACTCAAAAAAATTTCTAATCCAGGAAACCTCTTCAAATTCAAATATCTATAGAAGAAAATAGTAAACGATTTTACAAATATCACAACAGTATCAGTCATGATACGAACGACTGGATAGCTCTAAATCATAAGATCCAAACTTTAATTTATAATGGAAAATTATTAAAATTTCTTGAAAGATAGGCGGGGCCAACATTAGGATCTGGTGGGGACCAAGAAACAACACAAATTTTAGTAGTTAAGAATGCTCTGTAGTAGAAAAATGCGTGGTGATAACAAAACCTTTTGACAAGTTATTCGTAGACATCTTTTAATGCGTCTCTTATAGAAAAAAAATTAAATTCCTATCAATAGATTTCAAATAGAATAAATATTGACTAGATAGTATACAACTTTGGGAAAATAAAAGTTGAAATACAATTCCACGACCTCTATTTATTAGAAAAATCATCACATAAAAAGAGAGGTTCTATTTCCTTATGAGTTATAGGTATTTAAAACAAATTTACATCTAACAAACAACATATGCACACGTCATTGACATACACCACTTAAATAGGAGATATACATGTAAAACATAACATACGACGATAATAAGATACATTTGGGAAAAAAATAGTAACCTGTATTTATGATTTTTTAGAAAATTATCATTAATCTAATATTTTAATTTGTCAAGTACTAGTAAAATCCTTATTTGGGCTAATTCCAACTACTTTAGCTAACTAAACTCAAGGAATAATTTTCTGTAAATTTTATCCAGATCGTGATTAACTATTACAAGCATTGACCTTTATCTGGGTCGGCAATACTTGAAATTAAATTAAAATTCTTAAACCTTTTATACCATAGGATCCTTAATCCATAAATTAAGCATCATTTATGCCGATTAATTAATTTTATGATTCACCTGAGAATCTGAAACCTTAGTCATGTATCTATACATAAGCATTCAAACACATAATTTACACACCCCACATATAAATACAAATTTAACATTTCCAAATAAAAATCGCGTGGTCACAAGTCATACAAAATGAAACAATGCATTTATTTATTTATTTTTAAATTATAAAATTAAAAAAAAATACACAAGATGGGCGCTATTACAGCGATAGACTTTTTGCTGCAGCGGGCCGTTGGACCGTTCAACCCAACCATTATGTTGTCGATAGGTCATACCCCTAGCCAACGCTGTATCTACTATCATCACGAAAATAGTGCAACTACTTGCTTGTTGTGATTTGTGATCTTCAGACGCATCGACAACGTGTTACCAACCACAATGAACATCGTTGGATAGTCTTCGACCGACAGTGCCAACTGGGGCTACTCATACTTCTAAACATTTATCAATATGAACTTAGCCAAGAACGGGCTGCTGGACCGTTCGGCCTAGTCATTATGTTATCGATAGGTCAGAACCCTAGCCAACACTACAACTACTATCATCGCAAAAATAGTGCAACTACTCGCTTGTTGTGATTTGCGATCTTCAGACGCATCGACAACGTGTTACTAACCACCATGAACATCTTCGGATAGTCTGCGACTGACAGTGCCAACTTGGGTTACTCATATTTGTAAATATTTATCAATATGCACTTAGCCAAAAACACACTAAAACAAATATAAAATGAATATGTCTAACTAGTACGAAGTAAAACCACACATATGTTCTCTCTTATCTATAAACAACTAAACAATTATATACAACAACAAAATCTATCAATTTTTAATAACAATCAATTCTAAGAGGAAAAAATATAACAAAGCACAATTATATATTTTTAATTAAAAGCAATATATTGATGAAATGCAGGTTCTTAAAAGAGGATTACAAGAGACACCACTTCAACTAAAACTCAGATGAAAATTTTTGGACTCCAAAACATAGATCAACGAATCAAACAACCAAGGAAGAAGAATGAATTCCTAAGAACTTCAAGAAGATTCGTTGTACACTGGGTTGAAAACTAAGATCCAATCAAAAGATATATATAAGCTGGCTTCAATCTAAACTTAGAATGAAAAAATTTAAGCCCTTTGCGATTGACAACAACCGGAAGGAGTAAAATCACCAAGGGAGAGATGATTTCAGGGACAAATCTTGATTGATTCTAGGAATATAGATACAATGTATATGAGGCGTTCGATAAAATGATTAGGAAGTCAGAAAGACAAGCTAATCAGAGAAAGGATCTCTCTCTCTCTCTCTCTCTCTGTGTGTGTGTCTCTGTCTACGGAGAAGCTTTCCAAGAACAGAGCTTGATACGCACAACTCATCAATCCAACACTTCAAAAAAGAATAGATTTTGAAGACTGAGAGTTACTTAGATAAACTCTAAAACTAACAGGAGCACCTTAGGATCGGGAGTCTCCTCACTCAAGTAAACTCTTAAACTAACAGTTACTCAAATACTTCAACTCGGGTACTAGATTCTTCTCACCAGCACTTAAAGACCCGGAGCACCTTAAAGACTGACAACTACTCATGTCAACTCTTAAACCCAAGTTATTAATACAACAAAAAATTAAACATTAGAGAATGCCGGTTTTTTACAAAATAAAAATTCATGGTAAGAAAGAAATTGAGCTAATAACGATTTGGTTTCTTCCATCTCAGACCTGGAAGTTTAAAGTATAGCATAATGACGCAAGATAGATCCAGCAAAGATCTAACAGTTAGAGAAAGGAGAGAATCTAACAAGATCTAACGGTCATCAGGCTTCCATCAATAGTAAGACTTCCAATAAAATGAAGATAAGGATTCTGAACTTGAATATGCTTCATCAGTGCCCCTGACTTTGAAAATAGTATATATTTTTTAGAGACATGGAATAGGCATGACAATGGAAAAGGAGATCTACGTTGAAACTTGAATGTTGAGAAACAGATCTGTAATATAAGCTACAAAGGTATTTATCTTATATTTTCTGAAAATAGACTTGAGGCTTCTAAGAGAAGCTATAACTTCAATTTAGGATTTTAATCATTTAGGGCTGGTTAAGCTTAATCTTTTTGGTCCTGTAAACAACAATGACTTAATTACAAGGGAGTTTTCTATTATTATTTTTTCTAGCTTGTTTAAGCTTTTTGTTGAGGATATTTTTGGGAGCTGGTATCAATCCCTTTTTGCTTTAGGATTGGGGTAACATGGAGGCTGCCAATATTATCTTGGTTAAGGGTATGGTTGTCTATGTATTAGATGTTTGAGTTTTCTGGAAATGATAGATTATAGTCATAATCTAGGGATTTAATAGCTTCAATGATTTCATGATCATTAACAATCTTTCCCGTAGTTTTGGTGTCAGTGTAGAGCTCTTTATGGGGCTTGTTTTCAGTTATCTGATTCACTAAAGCATTCATAAGTTTATTGTTTGATTTTGCAGGAGAAATAATTATGGATTGAGATTGAGGCTTGTTAATAGGATCTTAGTTTTGCTGGGCAGAATCTTGACTGAAAGTTGTTTGCAGATTGATGACGATTGATTTAATCGTTGATGGCTGAGAGGGTTGAGGTTCTGGTTCTTTAACATTTTCCGGATCAGGTACATTCATTGCTTAAAATTCTTGTTTGGTTTGAGTGAGTTTCTTGCAATTTCTTTTGTCATGACCTATGTGGTAGGATTGATGACAGTAAGGATGAATGATTTTGTACTTTATTTGGAGCCATCAGCCCTCATTTTTCCGAACCCCGCCCATATATCACCATGTATTTTCTGTAGGGTATCAATTTCGAACCACACGTAACATGCATTGTATAAAGCCTAGTTTTTCTCTGGTATCCCTGATTTTATTGGATTTCAAACTGAGGAGGCGATATATAAGATCATTGACTCATTGAATAGGTACTCAGGAACCTTAGATATTTTTATCCAAATATGGGTGATAGGGCTCTCTATTCTAGGGTTAAAGAAAAGAGTCCACTTGAGGACTCTCATCAAAGAAGGACCAACATATCATACATTTTTTACCCAGAGCCTAGCTAAGTCTTCTTTGAGTAAAAATTCGATAAGAATATGGTGGGCATCCCAGTTGGAGATGCTATATTGTTCATCAAACCTGTGGTCATTAAAGAACTTAGTTAGGATAGGTTTCTTTGAGGAAAATCTTCTGATTAGAGTAAATTTTGTGGATGCCACTAGTTTTTCCTTGACTTATTTGGAATATTATAGATGTTGGGAATATGGGTACCGCATATTCCGCCTCTGTATATAAGTAAGAACAACACAATCTCAACACTAGTATGATATTGTCCGCTTTGGTCCCGAAGGACCGCATAGGTTTGCTTTTGGTCCACTTCCAAAAGGCCTCATACTAGTTGAGATATGTTCTTACTTACATACCAATGATCCTTCCCATGCTTAACCGATGTGGGATGTGGGACTTTGGTCGCCACCCTAATAGTAGAGATATGTTTTTGCTTTTGTGGTGTATTACAGATGGGTTGAAGTCATTTCCCAGAAAAAACAATTCAATGTAAGTTTTTTTGACTGAGATGAAGCTTTTAATTCTTCTTTTTGCAGGTTTGGATAAAGGAGTTTAGAGAATTCAAAGTTTGAGAAAACTCTATTCTGGAGACTCTTCATCAATGGCAGACCAGATCGCGGGGAAAAATTCTAAGAGATGTAATGGTTCATCAGGCTAGCATCAACGAAGGTTCAGGAAAAACCAAAAGATGCAGATAGATAAGGTAGATAGAGGAAGAATGCAACGCCTTGGATAACTTCACATTAATAATGTAGGAAAAACCAAAAGGTTTCTTGAGATTCAAGATCAAATTCTGTTAATAATTACTAATAAACATAAAAAGTTATGAATATGGGTTAAAAATTAAACTTAATCTGATAGCTAACTAAATAGATGAGTTAAATGGAAAAGAACAATAACAACAAAATAAAACAAAAACGACGCATTAAAAATAAAATAAATAAAAAATCACACAAATATTCTAAGAAAATATTTACGTTCATTTTTGAAATAATAATTACAAAAATAATAAGAGAAATTAATAAAAATGACATTACCTTAAAAATATATATAAAATATTTGACCGAAAAAATGTTACCCGTAAAATAATAACTATGAATCTCTTGAGAACTTCCTTTCTAATACTAATCTAGACTTGATTCAGAAGATTATTATTAACTATAATGCTAATTATAATAAAATGTGGATGAATGATACAAAGTTTAACACTAAAAATACATGGAACTTCATTAGGGCTAAAGGAATAAGTCTAATATTTATGGGAATATGTGAAATATGGTAATTCCTCATAAATGCTCTTTGTTAACATGCAAATTGTTGAAAAACTTCATTCCTGTTAACACAAATTCACAAAAGAGAAAATTAATCATGGTATGTAAATGTTAGTTCTATTGTAATATTGAATCACATAATCATCTCTTTATAAGTTGTGACTATGCTTGGAACATATGATGTTTCTACTCTAATCTTTTCAAAATCAAGATTAAAAAATCTATGTTTATTGCCTATATGCTGAGAGTCTGGTTCTGGTCTATAAACGATGAGGTTCATATAAGAACTATTGTTCTATCTATTATATTGTGGACTATAGGGAAGGAACGGAACAATGCTAAATGCAACAGTGTTATTAAAAGTATGCATACTTCTATCTCTTATATAAATTACGGCTAAGAAAAAATGTCTTCTCTGAAATCAAAGCCTACATACCTGAAACGGTCTCCCCATGTTACTAGTTTTCTGAAGTTAAAAAAAATATGTTTTTTGTCAAACAAATGGTGATTCAGGAGGTGGTATCATTACTAGAGATGAGAACTTTCATGATAAGGGTGAAACTCTGATTGGAATGACTAACTTATATGGGAAATTAAATTCAATAATGGCTGAATCTCGTGCTCTCCTCGGCGGTCTTCTTATCTGCAACAAAAATAGTTGGAGTAACATTGAAATCGAAACCGATTCGCAAATCTTAATCACTCTTCTGGCCAATAGTAAGTTTCCTGAACCTTTTAATCCAATATGAAGTTGCGGTAGAAGATTAATCAAAGCTTCGATGGATATAAAACATATAAACAAGGTCCAAAATGAAGCATCTGATTGGCTTGCGAAGTGGACTCTCAAATATAAAATAAAAAACGTTTTTGAAAATCATCAAATCCCTAACTAACTAGTATAACTCTTCCGGAAAGCTTGAATTTAGAATATATTCAATTTCAAGATTGCTTTAATTTTTGCCATTGAACTATGTAAATCTGACTCATATGCTGTAATAGAACTTCAAATTGTATCAACATTATTTTGCAGGGGAATGAGTTAGACTAAATGAAAGCTGAATCTGGAATGTGTTAGACCAAATAAAAGCTAAATCTGGAATCAAAAGAAATGGGAAGAATGTTTATGGTTTATCGACCGAGGATTTGTGATCGAAAGAAAGCTTAATCTGGAATTTACATGTCGGAGAAGAAAAGCTCTTCACAAAGTTAAAATTAGGTGAAGGAAATAAATTAATTGTGGAATTAATTTCAGTTTCGCGCCTTTGGCCACTTCTTTTCCAAGACTATTAATCGCTTATTCTGTAACGTAACCCAATTGATTGGGCCTTATTAAAATAAAGTTCATTTTATAAAATAATAAAAAGAAAACACGCAGAACCACAATCACATTCTGTCTATATGACGAAATAAAATAAAATAATGTTAATGACAAATATATGACGAAAATTTATCTCATATAACCAAAATAATAAAATGAATGGTGAGTAATCACATTATCTCGGATCTCGCCCAAATGACAACTAAATCTTAAAATCTAACCCAAATAGTTATATAATCTTACTTTTAATCGTATTGTACGAGGCTATTTATTAACTGTTTAATCAAAGTAGTCATTTTATTTTACTCTTAATTATATTTGGCCATTTATTAACTATTTTATCCAAATTGTCATGTTATGTTATTCGTAATTATATTTAAATAAAAGTATCAATAAATATCCCATCAACTGCTTAATTGTTTATCCATGTCTAAAATTTGGATAGTATTAATTGCTACTGTCATTTAAAATTTGATAAAAATATATCCGACTATTCAAACCTACTTTTTTTCCCTTTTCAACGTCCTAAAACAATAAAAACACGTCTAATAGTTTAGAAACAATAAGAGAAATCGTTCGACTTCTACAAACTTTCCTCCAGAAAATTCTTCCAACATTCAACCCAAAAATTAATCGTTCTTTATCGGATTTTGTCCGGTCATTGTCTTCTACTCCTTCAAGCTAGTAACCAGCAACCGTTCGACGTGTTGCTGTTGATTCTACGTCGGCCAGTGAAGCGATAACCAGTTACAGTAAACAGGTACATTTCAATTCTGCAAAATGTCTTCTTTTTTTTACGTTTATAGTGATTTCGAAGCACTTGTTGATGTTATTTAACGATCGACGTTGCTTGTTACTACCGAAATCAAGTATTTAGGATCGACAATTGGTATGTTAGTTTATGGGTTTATCATCAAAGGCAGTAGTTTTTTAGGTTGCATGTAATGTTAATCGTTTTGTGCGTGTTGTGATGTATATTAGATGTGTGTTAGGTGGTTGTTTGTTTATTTTTGTGTTGTTTCCATATTTCCCAGATTTGTGCAACATGCATGTAAAACTAGAACAATTCACGTCTGGCTACATGTGTGTTATAGTACGATTCACGTCTTCATCATGTACGAATGCAAACACTTCGCATCTTCATCGGTTTTTTATATTTGCAAACAATTTGCAGCTTATTATTGTCAAAGTTGTTGCACACAATTTGAATCTTCATCGCTTTATATATATATATATATATATATATATATATATATATATATTTGCAAACAATTCGTAGCTTATATTTGCAAACAATTCGCATGCAATCCGGAGAGTTGTTTGGAAGTCAGATTACCCTGAGAGTTCTTTATAAAACATACCTGATAGTTGTTTGAAACTGTACCCTGAGAGTTGTTTGAAACTGTACCTTGAGAGTTGTTTGCAACTACAAAGTAATTGTGTTGTTGTTCCCTTGTGGAGTTTGTTCAGCTGATGATTTTTGGTTTTTCAGGAAGTATGACAACAAAACCAAGCTATTACAGGTCAGGGTTGGTGAGCCTTTTAAAATTCCTGAAATAGTACCGTATTACTATTGCCCGCATTGAAGCTACAAGAAATACACCCTTCTACACACTTTTGAAGGAGACATTCAACCTCTGGAATGTGGCAGAGCTGCCAAAGAAGAAGTTCTATTCGAACATTCAATAGGTTGTGGAGATGTTCTTGGTCGATTAAGACACCTTCTGATTTGGGTCAAAGTTTGTGAAGCTAACGACGTACAATGTAAAGGTCATTTTCTGGCTGAATCACGCCACAGAGGAAATGGATTTGACAAAAGCCGGAGCATTCGACAACAGATACGTAAACGGGGATGAGAACGAATCAAGGATGATGAGAAAATACTGTATGGGTGAAACGTCGAAGAAGATAGGACCGACGAATAGTAAAACCATTACGAACACCATTTTAAAGGTACATGTAAATGTAGTTTCTCTTATAAGCAGGATGCTGAACTTTACTAACATAACATGTTGTGGTGGGTTTTACAGGTACGTATAGCAAGAACTATTAGCGAAGGGGGGAGCATGAGCTAGAGGATGTTGCCCGGTTGTTGATACTGCTTTTGTGCTCAACCCTATTCTACTCGGTATCTGGAGATGTAATGGGTTGAAGCGTGTTTTATTTTGTCGAAGACCTCAGCAGAATAAACGATTACAACTGGTCCAGATCAATAGTATTGAAGCTTCTCCAGTCTATCAGGAGTTGCTTACAAATCAGAAAACCTGATAGAATTATCGGCTGCGTCGCACTTCTAATCGTACAATTGCTTATTTAGTCCAAATATAATGATTATATACGAAGCATCTTAATGATCATACTTGTCCCGATGCAACATTTCGTCATGGAGCACTCAACAATTGGGCGAGATGTCGTAAAGCGAAACTTGATCCCAAGGTTCTTCAAATGATGGGGATTGGAGTGCCTAACATCGTATGTGTAGCTGATTGGAAGACTACCTCTGCTGGAAGATGATGAGGTATAAAACATATAGTTATATAGACAAGTATCAGGCATTAGAGTTACAGACAACTCTTTGCTATCAGAGTTCCAAACAACTCTTTGTATAACCTGAGAGTTTCATACATCACCAAACTTGATGAAGTTCCAAACAAATTTCAAGAAACCCTGAGAGTTGTTTGCAACCCCAAATATAATAGAGTTGAAAACAATTTGTAGATTATAGTTCGCAAACAGCTCTCAAGATATCCTGAGAGTTATTTGGAACTCCAATATGATAGAGTTCCAAACAACTCTCAAGATAGCCTGCGAGTTGTGTGCAAAAAACTCTCAGGCTATAACCTAATATTTTCCAAACAAATTGCGTGCAACTATTTACTTTGATGTTCCTCCATTTGTAGGTTTTGGAAGCTCCACTATGTTTAACAGAGGCTGAAAGCAAAGCATTCAGAGGAATAGTAGGAAATGGAGATCCAGATGTTGCACCGATTTTACCTGAAGAAAGACCGAGGAAAAGGAAGAAAAATGCAGTCCCAAAAACTAGGAAAAGGGCGACACAGAAACATAAAGAATCTAATATGGATATCTCAATCAGATTCCAACCAAAAACAGTCTCCCGAACAGTGATTCCACTAACGCCAATCGAGACACCGTAACATGAGGCTGAGGAAGAGGAAGACGATAGTATAAGTGAAACAATCGGTAAATTTTACGTCAAACGCAGACAAGCTATTCCAAAGAAGTCTGGAACTGAAGCATGATCATATAGATTTAAGACGTATAACGATAAGGACAAGTACCAACGGAAGATCGACAAATAGGAAAAAAAAGCAAGTAGGAAATTGAGGCTTACGTAAACATAGATTTAATCGCTATAATCAGCATGTAATATGTTATAATGCGTATGCTATTACTTTTTCAGCTTCAAGCATTAAGGTTGAAGATAGCGGAGCTTGAAGGAAAATAACTCCGCAATGCTCTTTCTGAGCCCATTTGCCAGATTGGAAGCCATGCAAAGGATAAGGAACCGGAGCTACCGGCATTGCCAGTGGAAGTGGCGTCCATTGAATTGCAGGCACTTGTGCCATCTGAAATTCAGGATAAAAACCTGAATCAGGACGAACAAATGCTAGAGGAGAAGGAAGATGATGGGAACCATTCACCTGTACTGGTACAATCCGTTGTACCCGAAAAGGACGATACAAATAATTGTCCTGCGGAAATGTGGGTTTCAGAAAAAGAGGCAGACGGGCCATCTAAACAAAAACCGGAAGAGTTATTGGTCACCACAGAGACAAACACCACGGAGAGACATACAGACAAGTATCCTCTAACAGAGGAGACAACGACAGGTCTGAGTCATCCAAAAGAGACAGAAAAACATGATTCTCTTACGAATGACCGACAAATCATACCCAACATGCCAGAGGAAGTAGGCTGCCAAGAATACATAGTTAAGGAGGTGGAAGCTCGTGAGAAGGAAGTGACAGTGGAAGAATCTAGACTTACGGACGCAGAAAGCCGTGAAGATGTAAGTGGATCTGAAGTACACTAAGATTCGGATATTTTAATATATCGTTGTGATGAAATTGTCTACTAATGTATATTATTGTATACATATTCAAACAAAATCAGGGTATGTATTTAAAACAATCCACGGTTTTCTTTTACTAAAAATTCGCATACTGTTATGCTCTAATTTCCCAAAATTCGCTATATGTTCACTTTCAAAAAACTCTCATGACTGTTATGTTAGTCCAAACAACTCTCAGGATATCCTGAGAGTTGTTCGATACTATATTGGATTGGGGTATCAAACAACTCTCAGGTTATTCTGAGAGTTATTTGCAACTCAGAGTATCGTGATGTCTGACACAACTTCCTTCTTATTTTGTATTTTGTATGAAACAACAGACCGACACACAACACCCACAAGAAGAAAAATAAAATCGAGGAGAAAAACAACAACAACACCTAGCCTTGGCAAAGAGTGAAAGGCTAACACAGACCGGATGCACAAGATGTAGCTCTTATAGAGTCAGAGTCTTCCAATCCCTGTAAGATGTCAGGACTACTTAGCCAAGAAGAAGCACCTGTAGAAGACCAACAACGAGACGAAGATGTACCTGAAAAACACAAAATGACATACGCAAAGTCAGAATCACTAAGCCAAACTGAATTTGTAGGACCAGTACTGAATCAACCGCAAAACATAGAAGGCCAAACTCCAGACTCGACTGATACGCACGATATCACAGTGCGTTTACCAAATGTATCTATTGATGGTTTTTCCACTCAAGTTTCACAATCATTTTAAAATGAAATTGAAAATGTTGAGTACGATGTTTTAATAAAATGGTCTTTCGAAAATATGTCGGAGGATATGATAAATGAATTTTGTCGACGGGATCCGGAGATTGTACTGGAGCAGTCAACGGCATTGGTTATAGCCGATCGTGTGGTAAACGGAATTTTAAATTATTTTGCAACGTGTGTATTTAGGATTTTAAGAGTGTTTGGATATTTGTATAGCAATTTTATAACAACTCGCAACATATCCTGAGAGTTGTTTGGATATATATTATTCAGAGTTGGAAAAAACTCTAAGCATATTATGAGATTTGTTTGATATTCTATTAGATTGGTGTACTAAACAACTTGCAGGTTATCCTGAGAGTTGTTTAGAACTGATAATATCATGATGCCTGCCACAAAGTATCTAATTTTCAAACGACTCTCATATATTTGACGTAAATAAACAACTCGTTTCATAGATTTTGCACGCTTGGATTCTAAAGATGCTTAAAGAAGTAAATTGGAAAGTTCCATGCAAAACTTTCCCTTAAGTGAAATTTGACTGCATACAAATTTATGGCATGACTACGGTAAGTTTAACTATAAAGTACAAAAACTTTGCATGTTATCGTTGTAATATACTCTTCATTGAATGCAGCATCAAATGGAAAAAGGACAGGCAATAACAAATGTAGTCAACGATGTTTTTAGCGTAGTGTCTTAAACGCAAACCTTGTGCTCATTCCAATATGGAGCAAGAAGAAGGATATAATCAACCATTGGACGTTTCTCGTCATTGATATAGACGCCAGGACGAAAACAAACTACAACCCACTCATGCCTAAACCCCAAGCAACGAACTACATAACAAGGACACAAGTACTGCTGGTAAGACACCTAACTACTATAATACCTGTAAAACACATTTTAAAAAAACTCTCAGGATAATCTGAGAGTTTTTCGCAACTCTATTTCTCTGTAGTTGCAAACAACTCTGAGGTTATACTGAGAGTTGTTTGCAACTCAAAAATCCTGAGAGTTGTTTGCAGCTCTAATACCTTGGAGTTGTAAACAACTCTCAGGCTACCCTGAGAGTTGTGTGCAACACTTTTAGCTTGGATTTGCAAACAACTCTGAGGTTATCCTGAGAGTTGTTTGCAACTAGTGTATGAGTTTTTTGTGCAACTCTATTAATTAACTGAGTATTTATTTGTAATGACCCCTGACACAAATTATTATGACCAGATTAAGTACTTCCTCGAGAAAGGATACTTACCTCCTTCAAGGACCGAGTACAAGGTGAAAAATGTAAGAAAAATTCCCAACAAAAATGAGGCACCCTCGACTGTGGTATTTTCATATGTCAATACACCAGAGATATTATCAAAAAGGATATTTAACCAAACATACCGTAAAGATATGGTCACAGACTTCAGAGCGATTTTTTTTCCTAAATGATTTTAACACTAAACGACACTGGTAGTAATCTTTTTATGTAGAAAACTATGGAGGGAGCCTTTTGGATATATTCCTTTTATTTTTTTGGTGTATATATATTCCTTGTAAGTTTCGGTGTATATATAGAGTTCTTTTGTTTCCGAAATGTGCAATATATGACATTTTCGAACTCACTTTAAAAAACAGTGGGTAATTGGATACAATTTGCATAATTTCGTGAGATATACGATAAACAAATTTACTACTAAACAATTCCTAATGTATACAAACAACTACTTTTATACAATTCTCAGGAGTAAACTACAACTAACAGTTCGCATCTTATCCTGATATATATTAAATAATTAGAAAACATGGCTGCTGAATACGAACAGACTATGGCGTCTTCCTTGGTAACCGTTAAGTGCATTGAGCACACAAAAATCCATCTAATCAAAACAACCCATTAATTGTTGATTGGACAGAGGAGTCTATGTAATGATTAATATAGCCACACCACCACCTCACTCAGACTCCCTCCATGCCTATAAATAATACTAATAACCAGACACTAATATAAAAATAAACTCTATATTTCAATCACTCATAATATCTTCAACTTCCAATCGTCATGTCTACCTTCGGTTCTTTAGGTGAATCTTGGTCTTGCATAACCACCACTATAAACTCCGACTTAATCACTCCGGCGGCACCACCAAACAGCCCAGTCTCTGTAATCGACTTTGATATCGAGGATTACTTTTCTGTTGACTCTGAACCGGTCGAAGTGGTTCCCCTGGTGGCTGCATCTCAGCCAATAGAGGTTCCAAATAGGAAATAGAAGAGGGAGGAAGATGTTGGTCCATCGGGGACCAAATATAAAATCATAATGGACGTAGATAACGAGGAGGAAGAGCATAATGGAGATGCTAATGATGAGTATGAAGAGGAGGAAGAAGACAAAGAATCCTCTAGTGATGACTCATAGTCACTGCTTTTGTTTTTTTAATGCAAACTAACAAACACTAAAGGCGGTAGTGTTTATTTCTAAGTGGTTTGTGCATGAAGCTTATTATGGCTATGTAATCTATTTTATGTATAAACTTTTAATGAGTGTAAAAATTTTATGAAGTATTTTTATTTTGCAAACAATTCTCAGGTCACCTTGACAAAGAATCCTCAAGAACTAATATACAAACAATTCGCACTCCTCTGTTATACAGAATCAGGGGAAGGACATGCAAGCAATTCGCATCCTCATGTTTGTATGTGAAACAATTCCCACCCTAGTAGCTACAAAAAACTCTCAGTTTACCTGAAAATTGTTTGCAATATTATACCCAGATATTACAAACAATTTTCAGTAGTATAAGCCGCGAGTTGTTTGTAATTTAATATCCTTAGAGTTATATGCAACTCTATAAGCTGGACATGCAAACAATTCACATCACAAACAGTTGCAAAAAACTCTCAGTAATACCTGAGAGCTGTTTGCAATATGATAACCAGATATTGCATAAAAATCTCCATAGTACATGTTAATTGTTTGCAACTCTCAGACTATGCTGATAGTTGTTTAAAACTATGTTCATGACAGTTGCTTGGGAAAAATAACTTTATTAACCAAACACCTCGTATTTCATTACTATAATACAGACAAGAAAAGTATGTGTAAATGAATAAACAACTCTAAATTTTTTTAGTGTATTGTCTACAACAAGCACAATATTACAAATCAATGTAGCCAACGAGAATTGTCCACAATAAGAATTTTCTTTAAACTAGAACCTCACAAGTCCTCCTGTTATGACCTGATTTCGAACAACGACCACACCTCAACTGCTTGGTTGAGGCTTCTCCTCTAAAGGGGATTTGTTTTTTCTTAGGCCTTCCGGGGCGTTTTTTAACGTTGTGAGGCAGAATTTCCACCTCCAAAAGATCGTTAGCACTTGACCCTTCGCCGAAATCGGTTATCGCCGGTATGCTGAAAGAGTAACTTTTCCTGTAATTCTTAGCCGTGAAGAACGACTCTATTATAGTAAAAGGATCTTGGTTGGTAGACTGTATTGCCGCTAAAGCGTGAGGACATGGAAAACACTCTTGTTTTCATGCTCCACTAGAACATTTAAAATCCAACAAATTAACAACCGCCACAGGATCAAAATAGATTTTGAACATGGCTGCAACTGACTTACGTACTACCCAAGTTCGACACATGTCAACATTTTACTTTAGCTTCTTCTCATACTTGGGGATCAAATTAGTACTCCAGCTTAACCCTTCTTGGTATCTTCGTGAAACTTGAGTCATAAGCAAGACTCTAATGCAGCCAATAAACTCAATAATGGATAAGCCACAATATTTTTTGATCTGATTTTTAAAAGATTTGGCAGCAGTTTATGCCATAGATGTGTATCGTTTCCCTTTAACGTAAGCCTGAGCATACTTACCCTGAGGTAAATCTCCAAGAAAATCGCTAACTCTGTCACCACCTTCACATGGAAAATCTGTTAGTATATCTTTAAAAATCTCTCGAGTGGGAGCATAAGCAAGGCGATGGAAGAAACACAACATCCTTTTTTGTAGTCTCTGTTAGTGTGTTCCAATTTGGATTTCAAATTCTGCATGAGATGGAAATAACAATACGCATAATAGGAGTTTGGATATAAGATATAAACAACATTAACGATACCAGAATGGCGGTCCGAAATAAATATGATTTGACGCTCCAACAAATGAGGTTTCAAACACCCCAAAAACCACATCCAATTGTCCCAATCCTCAATGCTAACTATACCAATTGCAACAGGTAATAGTCCTGAAACAAGGCACCAACATGGTCAAATATAGCACTCAAGCATGAACAAAATATAAACAATTCGCAATAGTGCCTGATAGTTGTTCTCAACTCTCAGGATTACCTGAGAGTTGTTTGCAACACTTGTATTTGCATGGAGTTGTTTGAAACTCTCAAGATAGCCTGACAGTTTTTTGCAACTCTTATATTTGCAAAGAGTAGTTTGCAACTCTCAGGCTAGCCTGAGAGTTGTTTGCAACGCTTATATTTGCAAAGAGTTGTTTTCAACTCTCAAGATTACTTGAGAGTTGTTTGTAACTTTTGTCTTTCCTGAGAGGTGTTTGCAACTCTTATATTTACAAAGAGTTGTTTGCAACTCTCACGATATCTTGGGAGTTTTTTTTAAATATAGGCTGCGAGTTGTTTACAATATTTTCACAAAATATCATAATCCTTCAGATTAAAAAAATGAAACTAACCATTGTTGTCGTCTTTTCCTACGGGAGTAAGCAAATACACCTTTATACTTCCTACATAAGAATGTTTCATCGACATACAATATTGGACAGCATGAATGAAAACCCTATAGGGATGAACAGAATATTATAAAATAACATTTGAAGAGGTTTCCAGCTGATAAATCCAACCGAAAGTCCGTAGTAATATCACAGCTCTTCAATCGTTTGATGTACCCACTTAGTAAACTAAAAGAACTTGAACTATCTCCAAAAACTCCCCTCATTTCCTTCTCAAAAGCATTCCATGACAAACAGTATGAGATGTCTAGACTGTAATTTTGTTTGACAGTCGATTATATGGTTTTGGCTGTCAACGAATGGCGGGTCCGGATAGAATCATGAATTTCCTCCGATGTCAAATGCTTATGCCACTTATGTTTTTGGGAGAAAACGGGACTACAACTATGATACGGAACATACTTCTTGATCGAAATTAAGCCAGTACTGGAAACAATAGATGCATAAAGTCTTCATTTGCATCCGCTTGTGAATTTATTTTCACAACAAGCAGTGATTTTGTTTGATGTGTTGTGCATGTATTTGAAAGAAAAACCATGCTCTAAAGCATATCGGCACAAAGATAACCTTAGACCCGCAACACGTTCTTCGAAAGCTTGACCAACTTCTGTAATAACATCAACCCAACTAGTAGTAGCAAGTTGTTTTTTTCTCTGATCTTAATTAACTAAACCGTTACTATTGTCCCCGCTAATTAGTTGATTAAGAGATGGTTCTCCCAAACTTATGCTAGGTTGTTTACGCTTTAGACCAGAACCCTTATCACCAAAACTCTTATCACCAGAACACTTATCACCAGAACCTTTATCAAGGATTTGTTATTCTATGGGAAAACTAAAATGTTTTAAACGTTGCAAATCAAGATATAATACTAAACCAACAATATCTTTGTGGTTATTAAAGAAACAATTCTTGTAATCCCCGCAAGAGAAGGTAATTAGGTAGTCAAATGTGACCAGCTCCTCCCATATGCTCTCCACATACTCTTGGATACTTTGAAAGCTTTCAAACTTCGTGAAAGGCACAATTTCAGTTTGGTTGCCATGTTTAAAAATACAAACTCGTGATTTAGACATACCTTACCCTGCATTGAACAATCATAAAGCAAGTTATTAGTTCCAGACAATTGGACCTATCACAAATAAGCAACTCGCATCCTCTCCTGAGAGTTGTGTATAACTATAAGACGTGAATCGTTTGCAGTTTTATGTCCTGAGAGTTGTATGTAACTCTACTACACTGGAGTTACACAATTTGCATCTTATTTTAGCACTCAAGTATGAACAAAATGTAAACAATTCGCAATAGTACCTGAGAGTTGTACAGTTACTTCCTCACAGGTCCGGTGCTACCATTGTCATGAACCCTAGTTGCACAGTTACTTCCTCACAGTTACACAGTTACTTCCTCACAGTTGCACAGTTACTTCCTCACAGGACCCTAGTTGCAGGACCCTAGTTGCACAGTTACTTCCTCACAGGTCCGGTGCTACCATTGTCATGAACTAGGGCATGTTGCTTTACAGTGTCCAAAATTACGACAACAACCACAACACCCGAGGGGTTTGTTCGCTGACACTGCTGATTTTTCCCTGGAGGGCGAGCCGCGGTTTGATGAAGAACCAGAGGATGTTGTTGATGAGGTTCCAGAGGACCAGGTTACAGGAGGATATATTGGTCAGGCATTGGTTCTAAGGCGTATCTGCTTGACGCCGAAAGCCAAAAGTGATGGGGATGATTGGCTACGGAACAATATTTTCCAATCGACTTGTACTATTGGGGGAAAGGTATGCAAATTCGTTATTGATTCAGGGAGCTGCGAAAAATGTTATCTCTGAAGAAGTTGTCCAGAAACTGGCCCTGAAAACAGAAGACCACCCAAACCCCTACAAGCTTGCCTGGTTAAAGAAAGGTAGTGAGGTAAGTACCTCTAGAAGATGTCTGGTATCTTTCTCTGTTGGTAACTATAGGGATAAAGCTTGGTACGATGTCATTGGGATGGATGCGTGTCAGTTGTTGCTAGGCCGACCCTGGCAATATGATAGAAGTGTCACATATGATGGTAGGAGGAACCGCTACAGTTTTATATGGAATAATGTCAGGTTCATATTAACACCAACTAGAGAGGTTTCTCCAAAACCTGCCCTTGCAGTATCAAAGGAGTCGGGTAAGAACTTTCTAGCTCGAAAGGCGTTTATAGAACATGCTCATGAAATAGGGATTGTCTATCTTTTGGTGGTTAAAGAATTTAGTACTGATCCATTTGCTGGTATACCTGAGCGAGTTCGGCCGCTTTTAGCAGAATTCTCTGTTGTCTTTCCCGATACTTTACCTACAGGTCTTCCTCCATTGAGATATATCTAACACAAGATTGACCTTGTACCGGGTGCTAGTCTACCAAACCGACCGCATTATCGGATGAGCCCAAAAGAGCATGAAGAGCTCCGCAGACAGGTGGAGGAACTATTAACGAAAGGCCACATCCGGGAGAGTCTTAGTCCTTGTGCGGTTCCTGCACTATTAACACCAAAGAAGGATGGCTCAATGAGAATGTGTGTGGATAGCCGGGCTATCAACAAAATTACAGTCAGGTATCGGTTTCCTATTCCTCGCCTTGATGATTTACTGGATCAATTGAATGGTGCTACTGTGTTTACGAAGCTGGATTTGAAGAGTGGATACCACCAGATTCGTATTCGTATGGGGGATGAGTGGAAAACAGCCTTCAAGACCCAAGAAGGTCTGTTTGAATGGATGGTAATGCCATTTGGTCTTTCTAACGCTCCTAGCACGTACATGCGGGTTATGAACCAGGTATTTCGCCCATTCATTGGAAAATTTCATGTTGTGTACTTTGATGATATTCTTATTTATAGTACCACGGAAGAGCTGCATCTCCAGCACTTACGCGAGGTGTTGGTTGTTTTGAGGCGAGAGAAGTTTTATGGAGGACTCGATAAGTGTTGTTTTACGACAGATTCGGTCATTTTCCTCGGGTATGTTGTGTCAAAAGATGGGCTTTCAGTGGATCAGTCGAAAGTAGAAGCCGTGCGAGACTGGCCTATTCCTACTTCCATCACTGAAGTCCGCTCTTTTCACGGATTGGTCTCCTTTTACAGACGGTTCATACATAACTTCAGCACTGTTATGGCTCCCATTACAGAGTGTATGAAGGGCAAGACATTATGTTGGACCCCTGAAACACCTAAAGTGTTTGAGGAAATCAAGGTAAGACTGACCACTGCACCGATTCTGGTTTTACCTGACTTTTCTACAGGATTTGAACTGCATTGTGATGCGTCCGGATTGGGCATTGACGCTGTACTCAGCCAACGAGGTCTCCCTGTAGCATACTTCAGCGAAAAGTTAATTGGAGCTAAACTTAACTACAGCACCTATGACAAGGAGTTCTATGCAGTTGTACGAGCTTTGAAGCACTGGAGTTCCTACTTGACCTACAATGACTTTGTCCTGTACACCGATCATGATGCCTTAAAACATCTGCAGAGTCAGGAGAAACTCTCTTCCCGCCATGCACGTTGGGCAACATTTACGCAACAATTTACCTTTTCCATTAAGCATACTTCGGGGACAGTTAACCGCGTAGCTGACGCATTGAGCCGACGCAACATGATGATTCGTATGGAAGGAGAAGTTGTGGGATTCGAGATGATGAAGGATCTACTGCTATCAATCCATATTTTGGTCCTATTCTAGAGGACGTCAGCGCAGGTTTGAGAAAAGATTTTGCAGTGAGCAACGGTTACCTCTTCAAAGGTAATTTACTTTGTGTTCCTGAGGGCAGTTTGAGATTACTGATTGTACAAAAGAGACACAACGAGGGGCATAGGGGTAGAGATCAAACCCTTCACTCTGTATCCAGTCAGTTCTTCTGGCCGCATTTGAGGCGAGATGTTATCGTTTTGTAGCTGGTTGTCGGGTTTGCCAGGTGGCAAAAGGTACATCCTCCAACGCAGGTCTATACCTACCACTCCCAATACCAGATGGACCATGGCGAAGCGTCAGCATGGATTTCATCTCTGGGCTGCCAAGAACACGGAGAGGTAACGATTCTATTTTTGTAGTGGTTGACAGGTTTTCTAAGATGGCCCACTTCATTGCCTGCAAGAAAACCACAGATGCTGTGAATGTTGCTAATTTATACTTTCGTGAGGTCTACCGCTTACATGGTCTACCCTTGAATATCGTTTCTGATCGCGATGCGCGATTTGTGGGGCATTTTTGGAGGAGTTTGTGGCGCCTCACAAACACGAAGCTGAGTTTTAGCAGCGCATATCACCCGCAGACAGACGACCAAACCGAGGTAACTAATCGAACGTTAGGCAACATGTTACGCACAGAGGTCTCTGGGAACTTGAAAGCATGGGATTCTCGTCTTTATCATGTTGAGTTCGCCTACAATAGGCACCACAAGCGCAGTACTGGGTATAGTCCATTCATGGTAGTCTATGGTTATAACCCACGGGGTCCTATGGACTTAGCTTTCCCAACGCTTGATAAGGTCCCAGCTAAGGTCGAGAATGCCATTGTTGATCTATGGGAGATCCATGCGAACACCCGCAAACACCTGGAGGAAACAACACAGAAGTACAAGATTGCCGTAGATAAGAAGCGCCGCCTGGTGGAGTTTGCAGTGGGAGACTTTGTATGGGCTGTTTTGACCAGGGATCGCTATCCTGCACACGAGTACAACAAGTTGGCTGCAAGGAAGGTGGGTCCGTTTGAAATTATTGAAAAGATTAATCCCAATGCATACAGGTTGAAACTACCCAGCCACATGAAGACCCATAACGTTTTCAATGTGAAGCACCTGGTGCCATTTACCGCTGCTGCTGAGGATGATGAAGCTGGGAATTCGTGGGCGAATTCTTCCGAAGAAGGGGAGGATGATGTAGTTGCACAAGCCCATGACTATATGGCCCTTTTGGACAAACGGAAACAGGTTTTATTTGGGGCCCAGATATCAGAATTAGGCGATGCGACCATTCAAATCGAACGCGTCGAGAAGCCCAACAATTTTCGAAAGCATCACAAGTGATGAAGTCCAGGCCCTAAATTTAGTCGTTTAAACCCTCGTTTTGCTGTTTTAGTAAATTTTCTGTATTTTTCTATTTTATTTAGATTTTATTAAAATACTTAACCAGCTCCAATCGCTTTGAAATTGGGCTGGGCTTTATTTTATTGCATAAGAAAAAAAGATGTAATTTTGGGCTAGGGTTTCGAACACTTTTATAAAAGGCTCTCAAACCCTAGTTTTGCCTCAAACTTTTTTTGAATATAATTTTGATTTCTTTAAAATCTCCTTTAATCTAACCTAAGATTAGAACTATCCATGGGTTGTTTTGTCTTCTACCTCTTGATTTCTACCGCCGACGACTGTGTTTCAAAACCAGTCGCCACCAAAAATATATGACGAAAATATATCTCATACAACCAAAATAATAAAATGAATGGTGAGTAATCACATTAGCTCTGATGTCGCCCAAATGACAACCAAATCTTAAAATCTAACCCAAATAGTCCTATTATCTTGCTTTTAATTGTATTGTATGGGGGTATTTATTAGCTGTTTAATCAAAATAGTCATGTTATCTTACTATTAATTATACCTGGCCATTTATTAACTGTTTTATCCAAATTGTCATGTTATCTTACTATTAATTATATGTTATCTTACTATTAATTACATTTGACTATTTTTTAAGAGTTTAATTGTTTTGGATTACTTTCCTTTTCCACCAAAGACAAAACCAAATCCAAATACTGCTATATATAAATGTTGTCTCTGCAAGTTTCATGTTAAGTTTTCTCCTCCTCCTATATTTACTAAAGAAAATGAAGTGCTTATTAGAAAGGTTGTCTTTAATCCTTCTTATCGGAGTGTGTATGGCAAATGCCGTGGCTGGGGTTTCTAATGATTTGCAGATACATCCCAACAATTTAGATTTTCACATTGTTGGGATTTACAACCATTTAAGTGGAGGTTTGCCTCTTATCGTACACTGCAAATCTAGGGAGGACGATTTGGGTGTACATAATCTGTCTAGTGGGTCAGAATGGAGTTTCCAGTTTACTGATAATGTTTTTAGTTCGACTTTGTTCTTTTGTGGATTCACATGGAATAACCAACTTCATTGGTTTGATATCTTCGTCGCTACAAGAGATTATTGTACTCGTTGCAACTGGAGTATCAAAGAATCAGGGCCTTGTGTGATAGGTGATCAAGAAAAAACACCTAGGTGTTATGCATATACCAACAAATGATGAATAAATGCTTCTATTTCCTTTCTCTTATTTTAATACTTATGAAATAAATGTAATCTGTTCTTGTTTTGGTTTTCATATAATACTATTTTATGTTATAGTTTTGGATTTTATTTTATGTTATAGTTTTGGATTTTATTTTATGACATAAACGGTTGAGTAACTTGTAACTTTTGAAACAAATAATAATAATTAAATGATATAGGGTTCAGGTTTCGATTCCAATTTGGTAATGGTTTGGTCCGTTATGGATCCCTTTTGACCATGTTCGTTTTATTATTAAATTATAATTATTTTTTAATTTTTTAATTTTTATTTAAGTAAATAATATAAAAATTAGAATTTAGAATAATGTTTAATTTATTTTATTTGGACCTTTAATAATTTTAGCACTGATATAATGAATAGAGAAAAAATAATCAGCTCCAAACCTATTATTTATTGGGGTTTGAGTTCCATTTCATATTTAATGAAAATCGATTAATTAGTTTTATTCCTTTGGTCTCGGTTCTGTATTGGGCCGATCGATTTACAAATTTTATCGGTTCGTACCAATTTTATCATTTTAATTTTTTATAGATTTTAAATTTTAAAATCAAAATCAAGTATCGAGCCAAACTATTAAAATTTGTTCCAATTTTCGTTACAGGTTACCTGATCAGATCTCGCCAGCTTCCCCATTTTTTTAGCCATTAAGCTTTAGCAATCGTTGTAGGTTCAGAGATATAAAAGGGTGAGTAAGTTATAACTTATAACTTTTGAAAGAAGTATCAGATTGTGTGATTCCTTATGCTAACCGATACGGTTACAAATTTTTTTGATAGATTCACAAAGATTTCTTAAAATTATTTTGTTTATTACAAAGCCTATAATTTTAAAATATTTTATTAAATATAAAATATTCCAAAACTAAATTTCAAAGTTAAATAATTAACCTAAAATTAAAAATATTTAAATTTATCTATTCATCCTTTATCATTGATCAATTTTATCAGCTTATATTTCTCTCAATTTAGTTAACATTTGTATACAATTTAAAATCTAAAAGTTAGCTGAGAAAGCGTATGTAAAAAAATAATATCCTAAGGGTATTTTGTTAATTAAAAATGAGAATTATCCATTTAACTCCTCGATTTATCCTATAATAACAAAATATTTTTAATACTCTAAGTACTCTCAGCTAAGAGTATGACTATATATACCCAAATGTGGTTTAAGATTACTTTATGTACCTATGGTGCGCTCAGCCTTCGCTGCCGGCCATTTTCCGGTTGGAAAATGGCCTCCAAACACCCTAAAATTATGATTTTTTTTACATAATTCAACCATAACCCTAATTTTGAGACTACACTAAGTTTTTATATAGTTCACCGGATAAATTAGAGAGAAGTTAGAGAGAGTGTAAGAGAAAAAATGAGCTGGATGAAGGTCAGTAAAAAAACCTTATATACCCATAAAAGGGTATTTTTGTCAAAATTTGGGTAAACTTATACCACCTTTGGGTAAACTCAAAATTGGATATACTTAAACCATATTTGAGTATATATAATTTGACCCCTTAACTAATTATATATAAAAAAAATTATATTTATTATTTAAAATTTTGTTTTTGCTTATCTCTTTAGGATTTAGGAGCTATATACACGATTAAGCTTCCACTCGATTCCTTATTTTATTTTTGCAGTTTTAGTTTGTTTAAAAATTTGATACTAAATTATGAACTAAAACATTATTGCCCAGTCTTATAATACCATTTGTTTATCACAACTTATTTCAAATCTGTTTAATCATAATAGAACAAAATATAAAATAAAAATCGTATAAACTAATGCTCGAGACAAAACCGTATTAAAATAAAATAAAAATAGAACTCTTTACAAAAAAGGGAAATGTCACACTAAATACATTCTCACCAAACTTATTATCATCTAGTACCCCAACTATTTTCTATGCCTACTAAACACCAATCTCACCAAACTAATTCTTTTTAATACCCAGCTTATATATTAATTTCTGAAGTACCCTCAACAGATCATGCAATTTATGTGTAATAGATCATGAGATATATGTGCAACAGATCATGAGATTTGTGGGTAACAGATCATGCAATTTATGTGTGAAAACATATCATGTGATTTGTGTGTAACATATCATGATATTTATGTGTAATAGATCATGAGATTTGTGTGTAACAGATCATGAGATTTATGTGTAAAAACAGATCATGCGATTTATGTGTAATAGATCATGAGATTTATGTGTAACAGATCATGAGATTTATGTGTAAAAACGGATCATGCGATTTGTGTGTAACAGATCATGAGATTTATGTGTAACAGATCATGAGATTTGTGTGTAAACAATCATGAGATTTATGTGTAAAAACAGATCATGCGATTTATGTGTAATAGATCATGAGATTTATGTGTAACAGATCATGAGATTTATGTGTAAAAACAGATCATGCGATTTGTGTGTAATAGATCATGAGATTTATGCGTAACAGATCATGATATTTATGTGTAACAGATCATGAGATTTTGGTCACGCGATTTACGACTTACAATTTTAAACATAACGCAATATACCCTCAGGGTTATTTTTGTCCAAAATAGTATCTAGTATTTGGGTACTGAAACGGAATATCATACTTGAAAAGGTACTAACGGATACTTTTCCCTTAAAAAAATTATTTTATAAGAAAATTTAAATAAAACATATTTTCTTTTATGAAGAAAATTGATATTTTTTCCATCAAAAATCAAGATGAAGAACTAGAGTTTTTTTTTTCTTTTGGGGTTTCTCAAGAGCGTTCTTTTTTTTATGATGAGAAGTTTTGTTTTGTCAAAATTTGTGTGTTAATTCTGAATCATCAAAAGCTCTTTATATCACTAGAATTTTTCATGATCCTCACGACCTGTGTCAATGTAGTTATAATTTTTTTCGATTTGATTTTATCTGTTTTTACTTAATTAGGAAACATAATTGTGTGTACAATTATCGTTCTATGAAATTATCACAAGATATACATTTTTTTGTTTTTGGATCTGTTATGTGCAGCCACAATCAAACGGTCTGACCGAGGGTCAAACGGTGTTGGGTTTTTCTGACTTTCGGACCACATGTTTGGAAGATCTAGTGCTTTAATCTGACTAATAGGATTAGGATTTGGAGCTAAGATTAAGGATAAACAGTTTATGGAATACTGCATTACGTTTTTTGGTTGATAAAAGAGGTTTCATTTTACACATAAATTAATATTTGGATTTTATTTGGATTTGGAATTTTATTGGGTTTTCATTTTAGTTTGGAATTTGATTTGAATGGTTTTAGATTTGGATTGGATTGAAATTTTGATTTGATTTTCGATTTAGATTTAGTATATCTCGATTGTTTGATTTTGTTCGATCAAAGATTGTGGATCCTATTGTAATTATGATTGAAAAAATGACTTGTTACAGTCTTCCATATTATTCGGGTATAGATTTGTCATGTCCACATCCACATATAATTCAGGTATGTATTTATCTTCCAATTCTAATACTAATTTATCTTTGTGGATTTTGGATCCGGGTGCGTCTCATCATATGTCACCTCATATGTCGAACTTTGTTTTGTTGTTTCCTGTTTCATCTGATATGTTTTGTCTGCTAGTGCTACAACAATTTCAGTGTAGGGTATTGGCTATATTTTTAACCCTCATATATCGCTATCAGATGTTTACTACGTTCCCACTCTTTCTTTGAATCTTGTTTAGTTAGCCAATTGAGTAAATATGGTTATTAGGTCTTGTTTTCTTCTTTTATTTGTGATGTAAAAATCAACATACTCAAAGAGTGATTGAAACATGTCGTAAAATAGAAGCACTCAATGTATTAGAAAAACTTGAAGTAGCTTATGTGGATGTCTATCGTGTTGATAATGGGAAAACATACTTGACCGATACTGCTGCTTCTGGTGTTGATTTATCTTTGGTTCGTTTGAGTCCGTTGTCGTCTGAGTTTTATCTTTGACATTCTTGTATGGGACATGTATCTGCATCACGTTTGAAGTTTTTAGTCTCTATGGTGCTTTAAGTCGGTTAAAAACTTGCAATATCTCAGATTGTAATGGTTGTAAATTGGCAAAAGTTTCTTCTTCGCTGTTTATTCATTTTGATGCACGGGGTCCATCTTTTGTTTCCAGAGAGGCTGGTTCGTCATATTATGTATTTTTTATTGATGATTATACTCGATACACATAGATTTATCATATGAAAGGAAGGTAATATTTTTTTTGGAATTCATAGAGAATTTAAAGCACTAGCTAAGACCTAACATTTTACTACCAGCCTATGCAGAGTAAAGCCTATGCAGAGTTTTAAATAAGCTGAAGATTAGGTGCAGGTATGGTTGATTTTTGACTAGTCAATTGGACTAACTACCAGACTCTCCTTACTTTAAATGAAAATGACAACAACAATTGGTTCACTAGTGAAAATGTCAGTAGTTATTGGTCTTTAGATTGTTGGAATCTTAACAGATTTTATGATCTTATTCAACCTTCTCACCTTGAAAGAATTAATAGTTTCACTGCCAAAATGGAAAAAGATGATACCATGATATGGAACTTACCTAACAATGGCAGATTCAATCTTAAAGATACTTGGAAAGCTATTAGAAACAAGCATAACACATCCTCTAGCTACAAAATAATTTGGAACCATTTAACTCCTAAAAGTTTTGTTTTCTCCATTGGAAACTTCTGCATAACTTTGTTCCTATTGATACCATAATACAGAAGAGAAACATTTCCATGGCTTCTAAATTCCAATTTTGCAGAAACATAGAATCTCCTAGTCATTTATTTGTATATTGTGAGTCCGATTGGTCTATTTGGTCTTATTATACAGATATATTTAATCTTTTTATCTCCAAATACATGAATAATATGCATATCACCCGAGTGTGGCATTGGTCCTCTTCCAAGAAAATTCAGGTTAGGTAAATCATCCATAAATGATATTAGGTGTTATCTAGGAAAGATAGGAACGCTGCCAAGATTAAAGGGGTTAGCCCCTCTTTTAAGAGTGATATTATTCATATTAACAATGTTCTTCATAGTATGGACCAATACAAAATTCTTAAAAAGATTCACTGGCCTGATAACCTCAAAGTTGCTGAGACTCTAGGTTGTTTCAATCATATATTAGACTCTGGAAATAGACCTTTATATCTTAAATAGATTCATCCACCTACTGACAGACTTAAATAAAACTCGGACGTAGCTTGTCAGCGCAATGGTGAATCTAGTGGTTCAGTTATCATTAGAGACAGTTCTGGCAATCTAATCTGTGGTTCTAGTTCTTTGTATGGGAAGATTAACCCTCTTTTTGCTGAAGCTATGGCTCACCTTGACGGTTTACTCATTAGTAAGTCTAATAATTGGACTCGTGTCGATCTAGAAACTGACGCTCAGATTCTAGTTAACCTTCTAGGTCAAGGAAATAGTAACATTCTCTGGTCTCTTGACCCGATTCTTATTTGCATCAGGAAGTTAATTCATCCTTTTATGACTTTAAAGCACATTTTCAGAGACCAGAACCAGGTTGTTGACTGGCTAGCGCACTGGACTCTGAAGTGCAAAAAGGAAACTTAACATTAACATCAATGATATTCCTGCTAGTTTAAAAACCATTCTTATTCTCCAGAGTCTAGTTCTTCGATATATTCTAACTCCTAATCAAGCCTTTATTTTGCTTTAAATCAAAGATTTGTTCTAAGTTTTTCTATAACAGGATATTCCCGACTTAACATGTAGTTGCATATCATAATCAAAGCTGAACTTACTGTGTTTCAAGTCAAATAAATATTATCAAAATTGTATAAAGCTGTTCCTTTTTCTCGTTAATGGCGATGCTCCCATCTGTCTTGATATGTCGTCCTTCAAGCTAACAGAGCTTGTTTCAGCTGGTTCTAGATAATTCTCGTATGATGCATAGCTCACAAAGCTCTTCAATTGCGTCCCATACTTCTCATTAATGATGGTGCTTCATCTCTCTTCCGAAGCTATCTTGATGTATTGTCCTTAAATATAGCAGAGCTTGTTGGATTCTAGATTATGGTGCAAAGCTTCCAAGCTCCTCAATGTCCTTCTTGCTCTTTTAATCAGTTAAAATTAAAGTTTTTGAAAACTGCTAAAGGTTTGGAAAGAATTGTTGGAGTATCCATGGTCTTTGAAACAATAGTTTTGATTAATGATTGAATGTATTCAATTTTTCGTTTTGCGCCAAATTTATTTTGGGCGTCAACTGTAAAATTTTGAAATATAATCAAATATCTCATTTTAATTAAAAAAAAGACCTAATATTTTGACGTGATAATGTGCTTTAGGTGTGACTTAAGTGGTGAATATACCTCCAATGATTTCAAAAATTTACTTGTGTTTGTTGATACCATAAATAAATCATCTTGTACTGAAACCCCTCAACAGAATGGTGTTGCAAAAAGAAAACATCGTCACCTTCTTAAAATTGCTCATTCTTTCTTTTTATTGGCTGAAGTTCCTACTATATTTCGGGGAGAAGAAACTCTGAGTGTTGTTATGTGATTAATCGAGTCCCATTTCTCATAATGTAGGGATGTCTCCCTTTTAGAAATTATATAGACACCTTCAAGATTATTCTTCCTTTCGAGTGTTTGGATATACATGTTTTGTCATTCTCCTTCATGTTAAACGCAACAAATTGGGTCCTAAAACAGCTATAAGTGTTTTTTAGGTTATGGTGTTACAAATAAAGATTATCATTGTTATGATCTCACCAGTCATAAGTTATATGTATCTCATCATGTCATATTTCTTTAGTATATCCCGTTTTATTCGACTTTGATGAAATCACATGATGTAACAAAAACATATCTTCAAGTTATTGATCTTTTTTAAACTTATAACGATACATATTTTGACATTGATATACCAGCCCATGAGACATCTACAACACTTTATATGACTTTTACTCCATTAATGTTTGAGGTAGCTCATTCCTTTAGTAGAGCAACATATTCTCCACCTTTTAGGAGATCCACTTGTACAAGTTAGTTTACTAAACTACCAGACTTTGCTTATTTTTTTACCTACGTTCTTTTTATTCTTTCATATCAAAGATACATGTTTTGTATGAACCTCAGTCGTGTAAAGAAGTTGTTTGTGATACTCGTTATCGAAATCCTATAGTCAAAGATCTTACTGCTCTTTATGAGACTCATACATGAGATATAGTTGAACCTCCATCATGTAAAGATATAATCGGTTCTCGTTGGGTTTTTAAAATTAAAACAAAGTCTGATGGGTATAAGGCTCGTCTTGGTATTCGCAGAAGCATGATGTGGATTACAGGAGACCTTTCCTCCAATGTGAAAAATGAAGACAGTTCGTACTCTTATTGTAGTTTCAGCCGTTCGTTAGTGGATGATCTTCCAAATGGATATCAAAATGTGTTTCTGAATGATGGTTTCCATGAGGAGGTTTACATGAATCCTCTCCCGGGTGTTGCTCACCAACTACGTAAAGTTGGTCGACTTAGAAAGCTTTATTTGGTTTCAAACAAGCTCCTCGTTCTTGGTTTGATAAATTTTATATTTATATCCCTAAATGTAGATGATATGATCATTGCAGGTGATAAATGGCATTAAAATGTGATTTGGCTCAATTGTTTGTGATGAATATAGGGAATATTGGGTCCATATAAATATTCCATATAAATTTTGCTTTTGGTCCACTTCCAAAAGGCGTCACACTAATGGAGATGTATTCTTAACTTATATACTGATCTTTCTTCCCATGTTTAACCGATGTGGGATGCGGGACTTTGGCCGCACCTAACAATGAAGGCCTTTAGACTATTACGTTATTTTTAGGTATTAATATTCAAAATTTTATATCATCTCTCACACAAAATATATATCTGATTTATTCGAGTGAGCACGACTTACTGATAACAGAACGGTATATACCCCTCTTGAAATCAATACTCGTTATTCTACTATTGATGGTGTTCCTTTGTCATACCAGACTCTGTATCGTACTCTTGTAGTGAGCTTGGTCTATCTTACAGTTACTTTATGTTATTCATGTGGTTGTCAGTTTGTTACTGCTTCTATTTATATCCATTAGAGAGTTGTTCGAATATTGAGATATCTTCGCGACACTCAGTTCCAAAGCATTCTTTTCTTTCAATCTCTTCACTTGAACTGTGTGTCTATAATCTTGATTGGAATAGTGATCATCATGACCGTAAATTTATTACTGGTTTCTATGTGTTCCTTAGAGATCCATTAATCTCATGGAAAAGCAAGAAACAAGATGGTGTCTCTATATCGGCTACCTAAGTTGAGTACCGTGCTATGACATTGACCACACGTGAGATTGTTTCGTTACGATAGCTTCTTGCAGATATGAGTATTAATATTACTAAACTCACTTCCTTACATTGTGATGCCAAAAGCTGAATGCATATTGCAAACGATTTCATATTATCATGAGAGAACAAAGTACATTGAAATAGATTGTCACTTCACTCGACATCATCTTCAGATTGGCACCATCTCACTTCCATATGTTCCATCGACTTTGCAAGTTGCAGATATTTTCACGAAAGCTTAGTCAATAACGCGGATTCATTTATTTTGTGACAAACTCTGAAAATTTATTATGGTTGCATTGTGAGTTTGAAAAAAAATGTTAAAGATATTAGATTTAAATCCGTTACTTCAGATATTTTATCTATAAACAATAATATATATTCTATGTATCTGGAAACTTTCTAAATAATAAAACTCCGGCCGTTTTTTTTCTATCTTTCTCTATCGTAGTAATACAAATACATGTTAAATAAATAATAATAATAATAGTAATACCAATATAAATAAAATAAGGTTAATAAAAATATATGACGAAAATATATGTTATATAACCAAAATAATAAAATGAATGTATAAGTAATCCTTCATCCTCTGTCCGGGCCAAATGACCACCAAATTTCTAAATACAACCCAAGTAGTCATATTATTTTACTTTTAACTATTTTTGGCTATTTTTTAACTGTTTAATCGAAGTAGTCGTATTATATTTACTTCTCATTATATTTGACTATTTTTAAGCGTTTAATTGTTTAGAATTACTCAATTATTCTTTCTTCCATTAAATCCAAATCCTTCGGCTATATATAAATGTTCTATAGAGATTTCATGTGGTGGTTTTTCTCCTTTTATATTTACTAAAAAGATGAAGTGTTTCAAAAGGTTGTCTTCAATCCTTCTTCTCGGAATATGTATGGCAAATGCTGTGGCTGGGGTTTCTAATGATTTACTGAGTCATCCGAACAATTTAGATTATCACATTGTTAAGATTTACAACCATTTAAGTGGAGGTTTGCCTCTTACCGTACACTGCAAATCTAAAGATAATGATTTGGGTGTACATAATCTGTCTACTGGATCAGATTGGAGGTTCCGGTTTACTGATAATGCTTTTGGTACGACTTTGTTCTTTTGTGGATTGACATGGAATAACCAACTTCATTGGTTTGATATCTTCAAAACTACAAGAGATCATTGTACTCGTTGCAACTGGAGTATCAAAGAATCAGGACCTTGTGTGTTAGCTGATCAAGAAAAAATACCTAGGTGTTATGCATATGACAACAAATTATGAAAGATGCTTGTATTTCCTTTCTCTTATTGAAATAATTATGAAATAAATGTAATCAGTTCTTGTGTTGGGTTTCATGTTATAATATTTTATGTTATAATTTTGGACTTATTTTATTTTGAATGGAAGATATAAATTGGTAAGCTATAAGTTTTGAATCAAATAGTAATTAAAAAACATGCCGTAGCAATATAGGTTGAAAGATATAAACGGTTGGGTAACTTATAACTTTTGGAATAAATATTAATGAAATATTGATCCGTTATGCTAAAGGACGTTTAAGAATTTCGGTTACAAAAATATTTAATAGTTATAAATAGTTTCTTTTTGGAAATATTTTGTTTATTATAAAATCTATAATTTTAAAATATTTTCCTAAAATATAAAATATTTTCCTAAAATATAAAATATTCCAAAACTAAAAATTAAAGGTAAAATATTATCCTAAAACTAAAAATATTTAATGTCTTTAAGTATTATTATCCTCCTCCACACTAAATATAAATATTATAGTTAGAAATCTATATTTACTATAGCGTCTATATTTATTATAGCGTCTATATTTATTCTGATTACAAATTTGAGTTTTAATTTGTTCAAATTTAATACTAAATTATGAAGCAATAAATAATTTCCAATTCGTATAATAAACTTATTGGTGACATCACGAGAATATGAGAGTAAAAGAAATAGGAAACTAAAGCCTCTTTTTTCTTAGACTTCTTGTCTAAAAATATTTAGAAAACGCGTTTTTTTCTTTTAAATAATTATTGTTTTTTCTTAAGACAATCCATAAAAATAAATAATATTTTTCTTAGACTTCTTGTCTAAAAATTCTAAGAACGTTTTTTTTATGGACGGTTATGTCCATATTTTACAGCAGCATTTTCGTGTTTTTCATTGTTTATGTCGATGGCGGAGATTCAAGTTAGAAACACGTGCTAGTAGGTGTTTTTTGTAGTTTCTTTATGGATCTAGGTCGTGATAGACTAGTCTAAAACACAATCTCATATTTTTTCGGTTTTTTTTAAGAATAAACTTCATCCCATACTTGATACAGAATTCCACATTGCTAAGATTAAAAAGAATATAGTGTATATAAATGTAAATCCACCTAAACTAGTAAAAGATTTTTTGAGAGTGTACCAAAAGCAAACCCGTGCAGGTGTTCGGATCTAAAGCGGGCAATATCTTGATAGTATGTGAGGCACGTTCCATACTTATACACCAATTCTAACATGGTATCGAACAATATCTTGCTAGTATCTGAGGCACGTTCACACTTATACACCAATTCTAACATGATATCAAGTTTAAAAGGAGATGTTGAAGAGTAAACTTTATCTCATACTTGATCCAGAACCCCACATTGCTAAAATTGAAAATAATATAGTGTGTATAAGTGTGAACCCACTTCAACCACTAAGAGGCCTTTTGGGAGTTACACCAAAAAACAAATCCGTGCGGGCCCGATGATCCAAACCAGACAATATCTTGATAGTATGCGATACACGTTTCACACTTACACATATACTCTAACATGGTAGCGGAGCCATCTTAACATGGTATGAGAGTCAAATTCAATGTGGGACTTTATCTAGCGATGTTGATTCCGCTCTGATTTGGAAACGTTTATTATGCCCATTAATGGGATCAAGTTTAAGGAAGGATGTTGAAGAGTAAACTTCATCCCATACTTGGTCGAGAATCCCTTATTGCTAACATTGAAAAATAATATAGTGTATATAAGTGTGAAGCCACCTCAACTAGTAAGAGACATTTTTGGAGTTACACCAAAAATAAAATTCATACGGTCCCCATGGTAAGTGGACAATATCTTGCTAGTATGTGAGACATGTTTCACACCTACACATCTATTCTAACATTGTATCACAGTTAGATTTGAAGCAATGTAGGACTAAAAAATGTGTTGAATATACAATGATGTTTATGCCGATGTGATTAGGCGATGTTCTTTCCGCCCATCAACACATTCAGCGATGTTGATTCCGCTGTGATTTGGCGATGTTTATTCCACCCATTAATGGGATCAAGTTGAAGAGGGATATTGAAGAGTAAACTTCATCCCATACTTGGTCCAGAATCCCACATTGCTAAACATTGAAAATAATAGAATGTATAAAAGTGTGAACCCTCCTTAACTAGGAAGAGGCCTTTTGGGAGTGTACCAAAAGCAAACTCGTGCAGGACTTAGACCTAAAGCAAAGCATACAATATCTTGCTAGTATAGGTGGTATATTTCACACTTATACAGCAATTCTAACATATTTAGACCTAAGGGGCTTGTCCATGTAAATGAGACATCTCCCTCCAGTAAGTTTGTAAGTTTTTGTGCTTCTTTTTTAATTGGAGATAATCATTGTATGTGAAGGGTGTGAGAGTTAATGAGACTATAACCCCAACTGAATTGTTTTAATATATCTTTGTTTTAATAATAGAATTAGTTTTTTTCAATTCTTTATCTATGTGTTTCAGTTCTAGATCTTGATTAATTTTATGTTTATCAACTTTTATTATTTTCATAGTCCGATTATAATTATGGTTCTTATATTGTAGTTGTAGTCCACCGATAGTCTGGTAGCTCACAGACTTAATTCCTGGGAATGGCCCTTGATTTTATACAATACTATTTACGATATAGTTAATAGCTTTTATACCCAAAAACATTGCACACAATAAATCTAATTTTTACTTATCTCATATATATATATATATATATTTACTTATATATATATATATATATATATATATATATATATATATATATATATATATATTAATACACGTAAGTGATATAACAAATTTTATAACATTTTTGTATAGTAATGATAATATTTTAAAATCAAAATATTAAGTTTATATAAAGTATTTAAGGTGATGTATTTATGTGTTTAGATTATTTCACTCAAGCAATGTTGGACAAAGTGTTGAGATACCAAATTGTGGTTACGAGTGATGGAACGAGAAATATGAGTGGTGGAAATAATAACAATAAGTATGAAAATAATATACATAAGTGTTGATAGGTCAACAAACATTGTAGAGAACGTGTACCAAGATTGTAGGGACCTCCATGATGAAAACGAATATGAAGAGTTGTGAAGCATAAATGATTTTTAAAAAGTCGGTTGACCTTTAACAACGAATGCATTCGTTGTATATATAGGATTTATATGGGATCTCGAACCTTTAAGGGCTTTAGACTTAACTTATAAAAAGTTTTTAATGCGTAGCTCGAACTAAATCTCTATAAGGAAAATACTTGGCATAAACTTTTATAAATATAAATTTTTGCCTAAAGTCTTATTCAAGCTACCATCTACCTAAAACCTAATTAACGGTATCATGCCTAATAGGAAATATCCTAAAAAATTGTAAATTTAGACCTCTAGTCCTTGCGAGATGATCGATGAAAGACAATATTTTGAAGCGTTTCTCTCATGTTGAACCATTGGTGGGCCCGAACCATTAATATTTCATGTGAACTTGTTTGCCAAAATTTGTTTCAATTGGTTGTGTAAGAGAAGATATCCATACTAGATCAATTTTTATGCTGGCCCAAGCTACCAAGCTAGTTTTAACTCGACACATGAGAGTATTGAGGTCTATTGTCCTCACACCTGCCTAATTGATACCATCTCTTGCCAAAACTTCCCTTTAATGATAAAACTTACTTTTTCCAAAAGAATACGAGCACATGCATGGGTAGAATTTCCATGTTTATCTTTATTTTTAGGTAGTTGGTTATCTCAAAAGGAAAGTTTACGGCCAGATTCAGAACTGGAGAAAACTATAAATTATTCTGCAAAAGTAGATTTGCTATATATATGGTAGTAACCCTTTAATCATTTTAAGTATGAGAAATTAAAAAATGAAGACAGTATTTTGGATGATACCATGAAGACAACCCACTTAGAATACTAGGCGTTGATTCTAGTTATAGTCGAGCCGTCACGATGGGTGACCAAACAATATAATGGCTTTAGTACTTCATATATGAATCGTTATTAATTAGTTAGGTCCACCTTTTAACTGACCAAAGTGATGAAAATATTAGGTGTTACTGACTAGTTGTAGCAACTTTTGAATGGTCAGACAATTTTAGGTCTAAAGTATTACAAAAATGTTGAAGAATTGAATAATGGAAGTAATAGATCAAAAGGTATGAGTATGGTTGTCATATACTAGAGAAGTATAATATCACTCGATGTGTATCGATCACGTGGGCATCCATCATTACTCTAACAACGCACACTACAATCAAACAACGCACACTATAATCATATCAACTTTGATGATCATGACCGTTGAGGATGATTGCATCTCAATCCTTTATTTAAATTAAAAATATGTATATATATGCCATTGGTTAGTTAATTATATTAAGGGATGAAATTAACTTACCTTGCACATAAATAGACATGTATTTATTTACTTAACATTTTTTTGCCAAAGTTTTGGGTTTTATCTCCATCCAAAATTTATTTTCAATCGGTTTTTCTTCTTTACATTTTGCGTTGAACTCGTATTTTCTTAATAAATGGCTCAAAATATAGGAAGAATGTGGGTCCAATAACGACAGTTTTGATAGTCATAACCAGAGCATCTCAAAAATTTCAAAGACATCTTTCTAAATACTCTTCGGAGAAATGAGGAAGATTATTGGTATTACAATCATCGTAAGATAACCATCGTCATTATTCAACCACTAAATGTTACATATTTATTCCATCCTTCTATAGAAACCGTGATTCCTGATTTTTTTCATACAGTTGGTGTTCTTGAAGATCTAGTGGGGAATATTCCACCGGTACCAGCTCTTGATCATATTATAATGTGGATTTTAGGATCAACAAATCCAAATGCATCACTTATAGAATGAATCTAAATGAATTTATCTCGAAATGTGGATTATAATCGTTTCATAATTTTAATTGTTGATTTAACTTTTATTTTGTTTGAATTGGATAAAAAAAACACAATTAACCATTATTGACATATGAATAGTATTTTATTTAAGGATAATCTACCATTAATGACATATATCAAAACTATTTACCAATAACCATCCAGTGTTTGATAAACCACAAATAACCTAATTATAATACCAATATTCTTTTTGACTAATTTTTCTCTTCTATTTTTTAAATGCAATGTCTTTCAAAATTATCTCGAAAAATAATTTGAATATACCTTTAGTTTGTTTATTTAAGGCAAATAAAAATTGATGAGTCCGGATTCTGTTACCTCTTCGGACAGGGACAGTTCGGACAGAGACCACCTAACCGGACAGGACAGTTCGAACACCACCTCCATTGGACTGTTCGAACAAGAACTAAAGTACTTAAAAACCTAATCACTTCTTGACTAAGCTGCCTGCTCTCCTACTAAGAGCTCATGGGTCCTTAAACTTGACCCAGGTCCATTAAACATGACCCGAAAGCCCATAAGGCCCAAATGTAAGGGTATAAATACCCAACCACCAACATTAAATGAGGGTAATGAAAATTAAATACAACCGGGCTGCTTAATTCTCCCTCTACTCTCTACTCAAACATTAAAAACTTACAAACTTCCACAAAACTCTAAATAAAAGTTACGATCCTACCCTCAGACGAAAATAAACCACACCAAAAATAAGTTAATCACATATATTTTTGGATTTTATTTTTTGAAGTTTTTATTGTTTGCGTAACTACATTGAATTAGTTTACAGAGTAAGTGAAAAAAATTATGTTCCATTGCATAATTATGTGTAAATGTGTTGAAAAAATAAGAAGAAAATAGTTACACAAATAGTACTTTGGTTGCTGGATAAGTCTGATTGTGTGAAAACACATAATCCAACTTAATTTTGTAGAAATAAGTGTTAATTTAGTGTGAAATAAGTAACTTTTTAAGCTGCAAACATATGTGTATTTTCATGTTGAATTTTATCTTTGTTGCGAAAATACGTGTAATTTGGTTGCGCAAAAATAATTATGGTTTAGTTATGTAATTACGTGCAAACGTATTACGAAAATAGGAAGAAAATAGTTGTGTGAATAGGACCTTTGGTTGCAATATAAATCTCATTGTGTGAAAAACAAAATACAACTTGTTTTTATGAAAATAAGTGTTAATTGAGTGTGAAACAACTAACTATTTTGTAGTTACGAAAACATGTGTATTTTTGTGATGATTTTTTTTCTATTTTTTTTGGATTGTGATTGAGATGTAAAAGTACGTGTAATTTGCTTGCGAAAAAACAATCGAGGTCCACTTGCGTAATTATGTGCACCTATGTTGGCAATATCTAATTTACGTAACTTTTTTGTTTCTAATTACGCATCTCGCTTACTTCTAATTTTGCACTCAAATGCACTAAATTAAATTTAAAAAACAATATTTCATAGATTTAGTTTTATTTGCCTTAAAAATAGAACCAATAATATTTTTATATTTTATTTTGGAGCTATGATTTAGAAGATATGATATGTAGAAAAAACTATACACATTGTTTTTTCACAATAAATGTGCTGTTTACACAACTCTTTTCTTCTTAATTACGCACCCCGATTAATCCTAATTTTGCACCAAATACAGTTAAAAATATATTTAAAAAAATTATGGATCTAGTTTTTTTTATCTTCAAAAAATAAAACCAATGATATTTTCAGATATTTTTGGCGTTATGGTTTGAAAGATATGACATTTAAAAAAACTCGAAGATATTGTTTTTTCACAACCAAAGACCTATTCACGCAACTATTTTCTTCTTAATTACGCACCTCAATTACTCTTAATTTTTCCCCAAAATAGAGTAAAAATATAAAAAACAAAATTAAAAAAAACAAAATCTTTTTTATTGATATAGTTTTGTTCGTCTTAAAAAAATAAAACCGATGGTAGTTCCAGATTTTTTTTGGAGCAATGGTTTGAAATATATGGTATTTAAAAAAACTTCTAACATATTTCTTTTCACAACCGGAGTATTATTTAGAACAGTCTTTTCTTCTTAATTACGCACCCCAATTACTATTAATTTTGCAACAAAATGCAGTAAAAATGATACAAAAAATGTTTCATCTTGAAAAAATAAAATCAATAATATTTTTGGAGTTGTTGGAGCTATGGTTTGAAAGATATTATATTTAAAAAAACAAAAAAAAAAGAGAAAAAACGTTAACAATATATTGGTATTACGATAATTAAGTTCTAAAACTAGGTGGTTATGAATACTTTCTCAAACCTTGGACTATTATGGGTAAATAGCTTTCTTTGTTATTGATAGATTCTCCAAAATATTAAATAAATACTATAAATATATATGGTTTTTGTTTTAAACATAAAGAATATGATGGTAAAGTAAATGTATCGAACATTAATGTGTTTTGACCTCGAATGCAAACTTCAGTTTTTTGTGAGATGAATGACGCTTTGACTATTATAGTGGAGATTATATGTTTCTTGATTGATGCACAACTCCATAAAAGCTATTTACTAGCTTATATGTTCAACCCCAATAATAGACAATACAACACATTTTTGTAGTCTTCATTGCAATGAAATTTATCTCATTAAAAACGTCATCATATATGCCAAAGGATTTTAGGTATCAACATCAGCAACCATATCTAAATCTGTCTAGCCTTCTATAATAGGTTTACATGGAAAAAACCTAAATATAATTTAGAAGTTCTTAAAATATACATGAATGTTCATTCGACATACGTTCATAGTTTTAAAAAAACGTCGTCGCGACGCCGCCGCAAAGCGCGATGACATGTAACGCTAAAAAATCGTTACGACGAGTCACGTAACGGTCCAAACAAAAAAAACACCTGCCGCGGTGGCTTTATGAAAGCGTAACGTCACGTTGCGTCGCGAGCGTAATTCTACTGCTACATCTATTATTGTTTCTATTATATATAAACTAATTTTAATTACTTAAAATGCTATAATGGAACTGAAACGTTATGCATAAAGTAAAGTAAACCTATTATGGAGTAAGGTTACTATTCAACTTTCAAACCATTCGACTCGAAACCACTAACTTATCTTAAATACAAACTAAATACTGAATTATCGATTTATTAAATGTCTAATCAATTTATTTATATTGATAAAAGTTATTCAAATTTTATACTGAATATTGAATTGCCACACGCAAAATCGTTTCTTGTTCTTCTACTGCACACTGCATCTTTCTTCTTCAAGTGTATATCTTCATTTAACTCAAGATAACTTAATTGACTTTATGTTTAGCTGAAGTATTTTTTATGTTTAATCGAATTTAAATGTCTTAAAATATTTGAAGTTAAGATTTTATAATATTTTTATTGATTTTTTGACTTAAATTCTTATTTTTTTACTATATTATATATTATTTAATTAATAATATTGGTAAACAGAATAACTCTCGCCGCAACTCTCATCGCGTCGTCGCAATTTTTTGTCCCACCATCTTCGCAAGGCGTCACACGTCGCTTAAAACTATGCATATGTTCAACGCTCGTTGCAAATATTAGATTGTAAATGGCTAACTACTCTCACAACATGAGCAATATTAGACTTTGTATAAACCAGAGTATACATCAAGTTACCCACAATTTGTTTGAGACCGTACAAACTCTTTTTTTAATTTTCACACCAAATTTTCTTTATCTTTATCCTCAAAATTTTCGGGTTGCGTCATATAAATATCTTCTTTTAAATCATCCTGAAGAAAAATATTTTTTTAGATCAAGTTGTCCGAGTTCCAAATTCAGGCTAACGACTATGACAATAATTACTTAAATGAATGTTATTTTAACGATATGTGAAAATATTTTTCAAAATCAATTTTGTTTCTCTAACAAAATCTTTTAACAACCAACCACACTTTATATATTGGTTTTGGAATTCATTCTTCGATCTTCAACTTAACAATTTATTTGATGCTGATTTTTTTTTTCATTTTGATAACTCTATCCAAATCATGTATGATTGCAACGATTTCTTCTAGTCAATTTTAATAGACCGATTTATAGTTAACGTAAAAAATAAAACAACAACAAATATCAACATTAATTCATTTATTCGGTTAAAATTTATTTTTAAAAATCATTATAACTATTTATAATAATATAATAAACAGTATGAACAATATTTTAACGTTTTTTTTTAAATATAACTATCACAACGCAAAATAAAATACAAAAACTTTATTTTAATTTTATTTTAAAAATAATTTTTATACAATTATTATCTGATTTATGATTTAAAAAAATGGATTAATTATTTAAAATACTATTGAGTAATGATAAAATATTATTTTATAATGGTAAACATTTTATAGGTACTCAATTCTTTTTATCATACATAAAAAATTATATTTTATCCATCAATAAAAAAGATTATAGGAATATTAAAAATAGTAATAATGGATTCAAAAGCATCTATAATATATTTTGAAACTTAAAAAAATAAAAAAATAAGAATACAAATAAAATAAATTCACGTGATATATTAAAGAAATTCAAAAGATGGACACAAACGTACCATGAAAAAAATAAACTTTACCTTTGGATCTTTTACCAATTGAGCGGGTTATGTGGTGGATGACTTTAGAAACGAAAAATACACAATGTCAACCGATATTTAAAATATTAAGAACATTATATTTTTGGTAAAATTATCAAATAAAGTAGTTGGTAGATAAGAATAACATTTATGTGAGTTTAACTGTTCTAACTTTATCTATATATAAAAGTCCATGTCTATAGACTTCAAATGGATACACGAACTTTTGCTTGCTCTACCTTTCATATAAACTAAAAAAATGAAGTGTTTCAAATTGCTTTTGTCCATGGTGCTTATTATAATATGTATGAAATATGTTTCGGCTGGTGCTGGTGCTGGTGCGGTTGTTTCTAATGGAATGCGCACGGTTGAGATCATCAACAATTTAAGTGGACGTTTGCCGCTTATTGTGCATTGTAAATCTCACGATGACGATTTGGGCGAACAACATGTGACTAATGGAGCTAAGTGGGAATTTCATTTTGCTGATAACTTTTTTGCAACCACTTTATATTTCTGTGGGTTCACATGGAATAATCAAATCCACTGGTTTGATATTTTCAAATCTAAAAGAGATACATGCTCTCACTGCAGTTGGACTATCAAAGATTCAGGACCTTGTTTGTATGCTAATTACGCAACAACACCAGTTTGTTATTCATATAACATATAGTCAAAAAAGTTGCTTCTCTTTCTTAATTTATTATTGTTGAAATAATTGTGAAATAAATATAATCATGTTATGTTTTGATTATTTCTTGTTGGTATGATACTAATTTTTATTTTATAACTTGTAAATTCAGAATTATAAGCTCATGAATAAATAAAATCCATTAAAAAGTAATAAATAAACTTGGGATCTATTTAATCATCTTCATTTCTATTAATCCACTAATCTATACCGGTTTATCGGGATTTACAAATCAAGTCATTTGTACAAAAAATTAAATTAATAATTTTCCAATATTCAATTCTTGAATTTAATTACAAAAAAGTCTAGTTAATTGTGGGTGGGAGGGAAAAAAAAAAACGATACGTAGAATTTTATCAAATATGCGGAATGATGATTTTGGAGAGGAACAACTAAAAATTCAAAACAAAAATCGTATTTTTATCAAATTGCTTGTCTTTCTTAATTTGTTATTGTTGAAATAATTGTGAAATAAATATAATCATGTTATGTTTTGATTATTTCTTTTTGGTATGATACTAATTTTTATTTTATTACTTGTAAATTCAGAATTATAAGCTCATGAATAAATAAAATTTATTAAAAAATAATAAATAAATATAAATAAATTTGGCATCTATTTAATAATCTTCATTTCTATTAATCAACTAATCTATACCTGTTTATCAGGATTTACAAATCAAGTCATTTGTACAAAAAATTAAATGCCCAATTTTCCAATATTCAATTTTTGAATTTGATTACAAAAAGTTTAGTTAATTGTAGGGAGGGAGGGAAGAAAGAAAGACGATACATAGAATTTTATCAAATATGCGGAATGATGATTTTGGAGAGGAACAACTAAAAAATCAAAACAAAAAAATCAAAACAAAAGTCGTATTTTTATTAGAAAAATGTGTAAAAAAGCTAATTTTTTACTTGAAAATCTACAAAAATAGAGACGCTATTAAGAATTTCAAAAAAATAGAGTCTTCGAGAATCAAAACAACATTTGCTCTAACGCAAACGACAACATTTTCAGATTTACACTAAGATGACTGGAGCCGATGATCCTCACATGCACCTCATATGCCACAAACTTGGCCATCATCTCACCTACTTTCAAAAACAATATCATCAACCATAGCCGTTACCAAAAATAAAAAACTAGCACACCCAACTCCTGTTCTTATGAACAAAGCCTCAAATCCTAGTCAATCTTTATTGAACATGAAACAAAACAAACTAGATTCTGATTTCACTCCATTATTTTATCCAAGAAATTGAAAAAATCAATCCACGGAAAACTAAATACCAATTTGAAAAACCTATCAAATTTATGACCAAAATTATCCACTAGATATCAATAATTAACTTTTGCAACAAAACAATGACGGTAAATCCTGCCAAAATCGTATGCAAACATTAAAATAAGCGACTCAAAGAAAACACTCCATCCAAATATGCTGATTCAAGACTTTGGAGATCACAAGTCTATCATATTTTCTGCACAAGATAACATAAGTCTTCAAACTAACTCTAAATTTACTTTGATTGTTAAATTGCCAACAGACATACCTCAACTATTGTCTATAAATGGTGTGGTTAATTTTGGTCTGAGGGCAAGATCGTAACTTTTATTTTGAGTTTTGTGGAAGTTTGTAAGTATTTAATGTTTAAGTAGAGAGTAGAGAGAGAATTAAGCAGCCTGGTTGTACTTAATTTTCATTACCCATATTTAATGCGGATGGTTGGGTATTTATACCCTTGTATTTGGGCTTTATGGGCTTTCGGGTCATGTTTAATGGACCCGGTCATGCTCAAGGACCCATGAGCTCTTAGTAGGAGAGCAAGCAGCTTAGTCAAGAAGTGTTTAGGTTTTTAAGTACTTTAGTCCTTGTTCGAACAGTCCAATGGGTAAGGAGTTCGAACTGCCCTGTCCGGTCTGGTGACCTTAGTCCGAACTGTCCCCGTCTGGAGAGGTAGCAACATTCGGACTCATCAGGAGCCCCTTTTTTAGGTGTTTGTTCAAATACCTTTGTCAAAAACCTGAAAAACAGTCCGATGTCAGGGGCAGTTTGTCCCGGACAGGTCTTTCGAATAGTGTTATGGCTTTATCCGGACCGAAAAGCTCTGTGAATCTAAACGGTTTTTCGCCAAAGTTCATGGGACACGTGTCGCTCTTAGGTTGGTTGCCTCAGCCGTTTTTTCACCTTGAATTTTGCACCCACCTTCTTCGAAAAGCAACCTCTTCATTAATGAGGGTGACATCAGCGCCGTCTTTTAATCATTACTAATCTTTTCGAATTCTCCTAGGAATCAAGACTCCTTTTCGAGATTTACTATAAACTGAAATACTTTTCTACTGTTTTACTATCACTTTCGTTTTCACTCTGCAAATCTTCAAAGCTTTCTCTCTCAAAAACAAATTTTCACTTAGGTTGTTTATGTTCACGGCTAGGAACGCTCTGATCAAAGGCGGGTGGCTCAACCTATCTGAATTAGAAAAAGCGCAAAAGGTTGAAAGGGAAAGGCGCATTGCAGCACGCTTACCCACTTCCCCCATCGACAAACCAGCAACCTCACCCACAGAGTCAGACCAGGGTTCTTCCTCCACAAAGGGTGTCAAACCGAAGAGGTTGTTTCAAACCAGTCTTTCCCCTATCATCTCAGGTTCTTCGGTTCAAGAGTCGGAACTCGTTGTTGAACCAGGTTTAACAGTCACCAGCCTTAAAAAACCCTCCCCATTCTTGGCCATGGGGTCTGATGCTGAAACCTCTCCTCACAAGCTAGTTGATCGGAGAAAAGGCCGGCTGGTGAAAGGGCAGGCTTCTAAGGGCACCCCTATATCAGGTGACAAGGACAGTAGTACTGGGTCAGAAGTACCCATTAGGGCACCCAGGGACATGCTGACCGGTCCGGAGGGCACTGTCTCAAGTCCCCGAAGAGAAAAGTCCACAACAGAGCCCCAACCAGAGGCTAGAAACCAGGAGAGTATTGGAGCTCATCAAGCCGGAAGTCAGGCTGAACCAACCCCAAACCTCCCTCTCACCACAACGACTGCAAAGCCTTCCTCAATCATAGAGGAAATAATGGAGGACTCTATCGAAGAGGCTCCATTTGAGTTTGAACCTTCCGGACAGACTAGTAGTGCTGCTGCCCAAAAGGATAAAGGCAAGGAAAAATTATGCTTGAGGCATCCGGATCTGCCGGAGTGTCTTGAAGGTAGGGTGGGACCTTGTTTCCACAAGGTCAATGTTAAGTATCTCCTTGCCCTGCAAAAGATCAACTACGCTTTCATCCACACAGCTGAGCTGGGCCGGATGCGTACGAAGTGGGGAATTCCGGAGAACGTGAAGATAAGAATCCCCATAAACCCCGAAACCCCCATGGACTGCAAGCTGAGCGAGATAGTTATCTTCACGAAGCTGTTTAACTGGGGGCTCAGATTTCCCCTGGACCCAGAGATTGTCAGATACTTTCATCTGATAAAGCTCTGTCCAAGCCAGCTGAGTCCCAATGCTTGGTACACCCTCATGGCCTGCATTATGGCCTCTAGGCTCTCTCGGATTCCTCTACCAATGGAGGAGTTTGCTGCTGTGGCCAGTCTCTGCAGAAACCACCACATTCCCTTATATCGCTTCAACATGGGGGATAACTTCAAAGCAGTGGATGACCTGCTAGATTCGGAGAGGAATTAGAGGACTCAATTCCTGTTCGTAAGTGGTGCTTGGGAGAACGGGAGGAAAATCAAAGCCGGGGTCAACCCAAGCCTCCTCACCAGCAGATGGAGGAGTGATCGTAAGGCTCCTACTTTATATTTTCATCTCTTTTTTTTTTAAATTTTCTTAAACTGATTAATTTTGTCTTTTCCTTAGCAGAACTGCCCAAGGACTTCAATGACTACCTAAAGTCCGGGCAGACCACTTGCACCAAGATCAACAATTGGGCTGCTAAAAGGTGGGGAAACCGGTTCCATGATGCTTTCACAGGAGGAAACTTAGCAAGGTCTCATTTCTGGCACACTACTGGCTGGAGGGACTTGTCATGGGAAGAACTCACCACTCCTCCCCCTCCGGATGTCGTCCTTAAGAGAACCCACGAACCGGATGGGACACTTTACTTGCCAGGTCGGGCCAAGGCCCCGAGTAAGATGAAAGGCAAGAAGAAGAAAGGCAAGAAAGCGGTAGGTGGAGCAGACCTGCTGAGGTGGAGGAAGCTGTTTCAATAAATTCGGAGGGGCCAGCCCCAAACCAGATTGATGCTTCTCTCTTAGAAGTGGTAGAGCAGGAGAGTGTTAGGCAGGAGGTTCACTCCCCAAAACCCCCAAGGGCTCCCAAAAGAGACCGAAAACGGGGAGCTGAAAGCAAGGACAAGGAGGCCAAGAAGAAGAAGACCTCTAAGGGCGATGAACTTTCTCTCCGGCCTCCGGAGCCTCTCCTCCATGTTGATCCCACTGATTCAACACAAGCAGAGTAGATCCCTGGTGACTTTCATACCGACGAGGTCGGAGGGGGAGATCTTATCATTGATGGGGTTGACATCACTGGTCTTGGTGGGCTTGGTGACTACTTTTTCAACCTCCCAGAGACGATTTTGTTGGGCCTTACCTCCCTCCGAGTACTTCAAACACCGTCACTTTTTAATGGTAAGACTTTTACTGTTTCAAGTGAAAGGGACATTATAGCTCACTCTATCTTAAGTAGTGTTCATCCGGTGCTTGTGTTGGAGAAGCAAGTTCGAAGTCAGGCACACACTATCAAAGACCTCAAGTCTGATAAAGTGAGGCTGTCCGATGACCTTCTTACTGCCACTCAGCACGCTGACATTCTAAAGGGGTAAAACGAAGAGGTGAAGAAGAGCCAAGAGGGGTGGACCACAAAAGTCTCCACTCTTGAAGACACTATCAAAGAGCTCTGTGAAAAGTTGTCCGGACTAGAGAAAGATCTCACCTCTTCGAAAGTGGAGGCCAAGGCCAAGGATCAAGTCATCCACAACCTGACCAATGACAAGATTGCACTTGAGAACACGGTGTCCAAGGCTGTCGAAGAGAAAGCTGATCTGCTAAGGGAGCAGGAGGCCAAAATTCAGGCCAAGATCGACGCTTATGCCAACAATGTGATAGATACTCAAGAGCAAATGTATGCCAAGGTGAGGTCGGACATGGTCCTGCTCTTTCATGAGAAGTTCCCGAAGAGGAACCTGGGAGATTTGTGGCTTCACGTAGAGTACGAAGACCTTCCCTTCCACACCATGGCAGATGGAGACTTGCATGATTATTCTAGTGCTTCCTCCTCCGACGAAGAAGAAGAAAAAACCGGGGAGGGCCCTCTCGAAGAGAAAAACGATCCCAAGGGGAAGAAGAAGATGGATGAGGCTGAGTCATCTTCAAAGGCTCAGTCTTAAATTATGAATTATTTTTTCACTTTTCATGTTATCTAAACTAAAGTCCTTGGAAGGCCAAGGCACTCTTTTTGTTAGTGTGTCCGGTATCTGACCGGATAGATCCTTTGTTTGACAATTTAAAAGTCCTTGGAAGGCCAAGGCACTTAAGTTATTTCAATGAATATCCTTGTTTTGCACAATTCTCGCATCCTTTCATAGTTTGTTTTAATTTTGTTGGCTAGTGTTTAAATAGCCCTTAGTTATTTCATAAATAGTCTAAAGTGAGAGTGTTTAAATTCTCCGATGACAAATGTTTAAGTGGTCATCATTCTTTTACTTCAATCCGGATGGTGTGACAAAAAACAAAGTAAGAACACTTCGGAAATTTTTTAAGAAGGCATCAAATTTCATTCAAAAGCCCGGACACCTCATTAAAACCTCCCCGTGCCACCAGGGTAGGAAAGACTATGCCCCCAAATATTTACTTGGATGTTTAAACAAGTAAATATTTACACAGATGCTACTCCAAGTACATCCGGAGGTGTTCAATATTCCAAGGGTGGGTCAAAATTCTTCCATCCTTGTCTTCTAGCCAATATGTTCCATGTTTGAGCCTTTCAACGACCATATAAGGTCCTTCCCAAGTTGGGGCAAGTTTGCCGAGCAGCTTTTCTTTAGTGTGTAAGAAGACTTTCCTCAATACCTTGTCCCTTGGCTGGAAATATCTTCTTTTAACTCTAGAAGCAAATCTGCTTCTCATCAAACCCTGATAGTGTGCAGCTCTAAGGTGAGCTTTAACTCGTCTTTCCTCTACTAGGTCAAGCTGACCTCTGATTCCCACTTTGTTAGCGCATTCGGAGAAGTTGTGAACCCGAAATGATGGGAGAGTTGCTTCTATAGGAGCTATTGCATCCATCCCATAGACCAAAGCAAAGGGTGACTCCTGCGTTGCAGCCCCAGGTGTTGTCCGGTAGGCCCACAAGACATCTTGTAAATAGCTAGGCCACTTCCCAGCAGCTCCTTCCAGATTCTTCTTTAAACCGGACAGTATAGTTCTGTTAGCCACTTCAACCTGACCATTTGCTTATGGGTGGAAAAGTGAAGAGAAACAATGTTGTATACCCCTTGAGGCACAGAAACTCTCCATTTCCCTATTGTCGAACTGTGGCCCATTGTCTGTCGTTATCTTTTGTGGAACACCAAATCTGTCAACAGATGTTGGATAAAATGAATTTTATGACAGCTTTTGATGTTGTTCCTGCCATAGGGGCTGCTTCAATCCACTTCGAAAAGTAATCTATAGAAACAATTATAGTTCTGCGCCCTCCAGACGCCATAGGGAGAGGGCCCACTAAATCCAACCCCCATCGAGCAAAAGGTATAGGCTCAGAAATTGACTCTAAAGGGATGGCTGGGACATGAATTTCATTGCTATATCTCTGGCATGGATCACACCTTCTCACCAGCTCTTTAGCATCCTGCATGATACATGGCCAATAGTAGCCGGCCAGTAAAACTCTCCTTGTTAGAGCCCTGAATCCACAGTGAGCTGATCCCTCACCATCATGCAATTCGGAGAGGACTACTTGAGACTCATCATCCCCCAAACACCGCAGAAGAGGTTTACTGTTAGACTTTTTATACAGAATGTCTCTTAGTATGATAAAACCACGAGCCTTGTGTTTCATTTTTCTCGCAAGCAATTTATCCGGAGGCAAGATGCCATCGGAGAGGTACTGCAGGAGAGGAAATCTCCAATCCTGAGGGTGCTTCACCTGCACTTCAAAAGTTTCTTCCTCTTTACCCACATTAAGTTGAATGGAGGGGCTCTCCAGTACATGGATCCATGGATATGACTCTGTATAAGCTATAGTTTCCAATGAATCTGCTAATTCATTCTCTGTCTTAGGGATATGCTTATAAACAATGCTTTTAAACTTGAGTGCTTCATTTTAAAGAAGAAGTAAATACTTCACTAGTTGCTCCTTTTTAGCTTCAGATTGACCTTGAGCATGATGGATAAGAAGCTGGGAGTCACTCATTAGCTTGACCCTTTTAGCCCCACAAATATAAGCTAACTTTAATCCAGCTATAGCTGCTTCGTATTCGGACTCATTATTGGAAGCCCTCAAAGCAAAACATATAGCCTGGTACATTTTGTAACCATACAGAGAAGTGAAGCACACCCCTGCACCACATCCCATAGTGCTGGATCCACCATTCGTCCGGATGACCCAGACCTTTTTGTCTTTCATCTCATTAGTCTGCTCCGAATCTCTGTCAGATTAGAATTCAACTAAAAAATCAGCTACAACTTGGGCCTTGACTGTTGTTCGTGGAGCAAAATCTATATCAAAATCCCCCAATTCTACCGACCATTTAGTCATTCTACTCGAAATGTCTGCCTTCTGGAGAACATTCTTCAAAGGAAAAGATGTCCGGACGATAATAGGATGAGTCTGGAAATAAGGCCCTATCTTCCTTGCAGCTATAACAAGGGCTAACGCTAACTTTTCGAGTTTCAAATAACGCTTTTCTGCATCTATCAAGCTCTAGCTGATGTAGTATACGGGACGGGGGTAGTTATCCACCTCTCTCACCAATACAGCACTGATGGCACACCTTGAAACTGCCAAATATATGAAGAGTGTCTCTCCATCAACCGGTTTAAACAAGGTTTTGAGAGAGGACAAATGTTTCTTAATCTCATTGAAGGCCTCACCACACTGTGAGGTCCAGTCAAATCCCTTTGCACCCTTCAAAGTTTGAAAAGCGGGGCGCATCTGTCCGATGACCTTGAGATAAATCGGTTTAAAGCAGCTAACCTCCCCGTCAATCGTTGCAGTTCTTTAATATTCCGAAGAGGCTCCATTTGGAAAAGAGCATTAAGCTGGTCCGGATCGGGCCGTATCCCTTGCTCACTTATTATATAACCTAGGAACTTCCCAGATTGCACTCTGAACACACATTTTTCTGGATTTAGCTTCAAATTCACTTTTACCAAGTTGGTAAAAGTTTCTTGGAGGTCAGTCAAGTGCAATTGCTCATCCACACTTTTCACCATCATGTCATCGATGTATACTTCCATATTCCTTCCAATTTGATCAGCAAAGGCTTTGTTCACCAATCTCTGATAAGTAGCCCCAGCATTTTTCAACCCAAATGGCATTACCTTGTAGCAATGAAGACCCCTGTCTGTGACAAATGTGGTATGCTCCTGATCCTTCGGATCTACTTGGATCTGATTGTATCCGGAGAAAGCATCCATAAAGGATTGCAGCTTATTCCCAGAGGTGAAGTCTACTAGCTGGTCAATCCGGGGAACTGGATACAAATCTTTTGGGCAAGCCCTGTTGAGATCTGTGAAGTCAATGCACATACGCCACTTGCCATTTTTATTTTTCACCAAGACCAGATTGGCAGTCCACAAAGGATATTGAGACTCTTTGATATGCGTCATATTTGTGAGCCTGTCAACCTCTTGCACAATAACACCAGCCTTTTCCTTGGAAAAAGCCCTTCTCTTTTGTATCACTGGCGCTACGTCTCTTCGGACAGATAGGTGATGTGATATAACATCTGCTGGAACCTCAGTTACATCAGCATTGCACCCAGCAAAAACATGCTGATGGTTTTTCAGAAACTTTAACATCTTATTTTTCAGGTCGGGTGACATTTTAGACCCTATCTTGACACTTTTTCCTTATTCTAAAGAATGTGTTTCAACCTCTTCAACTGGTATCAATACCCCAGGGGTCTCTCTGGGGTCATCAATTTCACCCTCACCCCCAGAAAGCCCCTCAAACTGCTATTGGTCGTTGATACGAATTTCCCCCAACGTCCGGGGAGCCAGGGCTGTAGCATAACATTTTCTTGCAACCTTTTGACTGCTTCGGACAACTCCCACTTGTCCTTGAACAGCATATTTCAAACATTGGTGGATTGTCGAAGCCACTGCATGCATCCTAGAGAGCCAAGACCTCCTTAAAATAGCATTATAGCAAGTGGGACAATCTACCAAAATAAAAAAAGTATCCTGACCATCTTCTTGAAGGGGCTCTTGCCCAACAAAACTTCCTCTTTGAACTCCCCGATCACATCTGCTGAGCTGCCAGTAAAGCCCACAATTGATCTGTCCGAACGCTGAATTATGGCTGGATTATTCATTTTCTTGTAAGTGGTTAAGAAGAGGATATTGGCTGAGCTTCAAGTATCCACCAAGATTCGTCTTATGTCATTGCCCCCAATAGATGCTCCTATGACAACTGCATCTTCATGAGGGCCAGCTATATCTCTTAAGTCATCTTCATCGAAAACAATGAAGGGGAATGGAATTTACGATTGATAGGTGGTCATGCCTCCTTCTAGCTGGGTAGCTAAAGTATGAACGTGCCTCTTCCTCGAATAAGCAGTAGGAGCTGTCATAGTATCCTCTCCGAAAATTGTAAGTGACTCAAAAAACTTAATGAGCCCGGAGAGTGTTCTAGAACATTCCCCAATGGCACCCACTCTATTTCGAGTTGGATCCGGATCCAAGTATTCTGATTCCACATCAGACCTTTCGATTATAACCGTAGCTCCCTCCGGAGCAGCATTGCTTGGACCAACCCGGTGAGTATTGTCAGGTCTATTACCTCCTCTTCTTTTGACATATGCCCCCAGCTTTCCCCTCTTAATCAAGTTCTGGACTTCTTGTTTTAAGGCTATACAATCATCGGTGGTATGGCCAGTATCATTGTGATAATGGCAGAAAGAGTTATTACGATGTTCTCTAGGAGATTGCAGTGCGGTCGGTCTTCTATAGTGTACCTCTTCCTTCGTTTTATCATAAATGGTGGCCACACTTTCTTTCAATTCTGCAAACCATTCCAGTTGAACCCAAGGACCTCTCTTATTTCTAGATTGTTGACTCTGAGCAGGTGCAGCTGGCTGAGATTGAGCTTTAGCCCTGCTATGCCCCTGTCCGGTCTCCTTTGCCTTGTTCCTGGACTGATTCTGATTTGGGTTTGGTGCAACCGGGGCAGACCTCACCTTCCTGTGCACCCTAGTTTTCTTTGTTTCATCAACGTTAATCTGCTTTCCAACCTGATTCAGCAAACCTCCCCAAGTCATGGCTTTCTTTCTGGTCACCGAATCAGCCAAATTCTCAGGGTTTAAGCCCTGTCTCAAGGATGCTATTGGTACTTGCTCGAAGCAATCAGCCAACCCATTCTTGGTGTTTACAAAACGACTTATGTATTCTTTCAATGATTCGTTCGGTTCTTGGGCACAATGGATTGTTGTGTCCCTGTTGCCCTTCAAGTCTTTGCTCCCAACAAACTGCCTTCGAAAGGCCACCCAAAAGGTATCAAAATTATTGATGCAGCCTTATGGTAGGCTGTTATACCATTTTAGAGCAATCCCCGTAAAGGATTGGGAGAATGTTCTAAAAAGTAGCTTGTCGTCGTCATCAAAGTTCATCATGAAGTTTTTAAATTGCTCCAAATGGTTGTCCGGATCAGTACTGCCATCGTACTTTTCCATTTTAGTGTTATCAAACCTCTTAGGGAGGTTTCCGGACAGAATTTTGGAAGACAATGGAGACTGTCTCCAATTTTGGCCACGACTAAACACAGTATCCTCATTGGGAGTTGCAAAGATACCTGGTTCATCGTGGAAGGCAAAAGGATCCACCAGCATCCGGTCTACATGCCTCCGGCTGTGAGATGACCCTTTACCAATGTTCTTCTTCAATTTCCCATGTCTATCCCTTTTCCTTGAATATTTTTTGATCAACTTTTGCTTCTTTTTAGTTCGGCCCACATCACTGCTAGAAGACAAGGACTCTTCAACTCTTTCCTCATCTGAGGAGCTATCAGAAGACTCTGAGTCTGAGTCAGAACTCTCCACTGGTTTAGACCGGTTAGACTTTTTGGAGCTGGCATGAGTCTTTTTGGTACTCACATGAGTCTTTGAAGGCTCATGCTCCCTAGGGTTATCGGTATGATGAGCAACTGATGCTTTTGACTTTTCTTTCATGCCCATCTTTGCCTTTTCTGCCCTCAAAGCTTCTATCTCACCCTTTAATCTATCACGCTCCTCGATAGTGTATTCATCGTATTCACCCACCACTTCAAGCAAAGCTGGTGGTACTTCCGGGGCGTCCAGATTCATTTGGACTGATTTTTCTTGTTGGTTTCGAATGCTCGATTCAGGCACCGTCATGCTCCCACTGTGGTCGCCAATTTGGTGTGGTTAATTTTCGTCTGAGGGCAAGATCGTAACTTTTATTTTGAGTTTTGTGGAAGTTTGTAAGTATTTAATGTTTAAGTAGAGAGTAGATGGAGAATTAAGCAGCCTGGTTGTACTTAATTTTCATTACCCATATTTAATGCGGGTGGTTGGGTATTTATACCCTTCTATTTGGGCTTTATGGGCTTTTGGGTCATGTTTAATGGACCCGGGTCATGCTCAAGGACCCATGAGCTCTTAGTAGGAGAGCAAGCAGCTTAGTCAAGAAATGTTTAGGTTTTTAAGTACTTTAGTCCTTGTTCGAACAGTCCAATGGGTAAGGAGTTCGAATTGCCCTGTCCGGTCTGGTGACTTTAGTCCGAACTGTCCCCGTCCGGAGAGGTAGCAACATTCGGACTCATCAATAAATATTTTGGACAATCTGATATTCTTATGAGAAGTTAATATATCACTATAGGACGCTAAACACATATTAATCGAGTTTGATCATCATGATGATCTTCGAAAAATATGGAAAAGAAATGTTTGGACCTTACGAAAGCATATATTAAGGCTACTTAAATGAAAACCAGATTTTAATCTTAAGATTGAATATCCTATAACTCCAGTTTGGATTATATTACATAATATACCTGATTTTATGTTTAATGATGATACAATCCTTAATATAACAAAATCAATTTGAAATTCGTTAACTATTTAGGTTCCTACAAAAAATTGAGTAAACTTGATATGTTGTACGACATGGATTGAACTTGATGTCTCCAAAAATCATATCTCTAAAGTGTGGATCGACTTTAGAGATATTGAAGGATTTTGGTAGGAAATATTATACGGAGATATTCCTTCATAATGTCTTGAATGCCTTCATCTTGGTCATAAGTCCTTTGAGTGCACGAAATTATTGATTCCTAAAAAAAGTAATAACTTAAATAAGAACTACTCTCAGTCAAACTTTATAACTGATAAGGAAAGATATTCTATGAGGACCTAAATGTAATTAGTAAGGACTAAATTGATAAGTTCTACAAATATAAGGTAAAATTTAAGCTTTTATAAGAGATATAGGGACTAAGTTGTAAATATTCACTTATGTAACCGCTCTTGCAACTGATTCACCTGGCCTATTTATAGAGGCTGAGGAAGACAGTTACACTCATGAAATAATCAGAAGCACAATACTATTTTCACTACCAAAAACTCTCTCTGTGAAGACTTGTGTTCTTGATTCTCTCAATCCAACTTTAATTCATACCAAATTGGCGCTAGAAAGAGGGGGCGAAGATACCTTGATCGACGGATCAAAAATCGAGTCTCGAGTTTTTTGTTTTCTGAAGCTTTTTGTTCGAGTTTCTTTTCGTTTTCTGGAATATTTTGTCTAGTTTTTCACTGATCGGAGATGAATTCAGAAGGAGGTGATAATCCATCTGTTCAAAAGGCTATGGAAACATTGAAATCTGATCTGCAAGAGGCAGGTAAGTCAATTCCAACTCAATCAAATCAATTCGATTTCGAAGGTAAAATGAATGAGATGATAAGAAAGGTGGCAGAGCTTGATGAATTGGTAAAAAAGAAGGAAAATAATGATGGCGCTAGACTTAGGTCTAAGATAACAAGGGGTGATCAGTCGGATCCGTCGAATGACGATGGTGACGATCAGTATAAATTGCGTAAAGCACATTTCGAACGGAAAAAAGAGTATAGTGGAATCAAAAGAAAGGGAAAATTACAGAAGCAACAGTATGTGAACTCTAGTGATGAAGAGGATTTCGAAGATTCGGAGTCGGATGAAACACCGAGGTACGAACATTCTCGAGGCCAGTCAAGAGGAGGACATGAACTCCGATCAGCTAAGGTGTATAAGGAAGGAAGGCACAAGAAGGAAAGGAGAGTATATTCGCCTCGGAAATACTCGCCTCGGAAATATTCGCCTCGAAAATATGAAGGTGAGTCAAGTTTATATGCTACGGTGGGGATGAGAAACGAAGACCAATATGTTCAAGGAGTCGACTGGAGAGATTCACCATTGATCAGGGAGATTAGGTCTGTTCCGCTTCCGAGGCGGTTTGACATTTCCAAGATTGACAAGTTCGATGGGACTCAAGATCCCGATGATCATATAGAACAATTCAAAAACTATATGACCAATTTCGAAGACGATTATAAGTTGGTGTGTAGAGCATTCTCTCAAACATTTAAGGGAACTGCACTAAAATGGTACAACAAGATTCCTAAGGAGTCAATTGCAAATTTTAGAGGCTTCTACACAGCTTTCCGAAGACAGTTTGTGGGAAGCAAAGAAATGAGGGCTAATGGGGACACAATAATACAATGCAAACAAGCTGTGGGAGAAAAGTTAAAAGATTATACCAAAAGATTTGTGTCAACAAAAGCTGGACTAGATGATTGTGAAGAGGTGGTGGCTATGGCGGCGTTTAGACAAGGATTGTTGCCAGGAGATTTGGCAGATGAGATTACAAGGCGTAGGGCATTAACATTTGGAGCTCTCATGGCTCAAGTTGAGGATCAGATCAAGGTCGAAGAGTCGACGCGGGTCCGAGGAGGAGGCAGTACTATTCAGAAAGGGATTACTCAAGTGAACACCTCGAACAATAACTCATCGCGCCCGAGGGCTAATCAAAATGTTTCTAATCGAGGGGGCTCTTCGAGCTCATACCAAGGGGGTTATAATCAACACAACTCTAATAATCAACAACAGTTCAGGTCCAGATCGAATGTGTGGGTAAGACCAGACTATTATGCGGATTTGACTGAAAGTGTGGCTTCGATATATGAGAAAACCAGAGGAACAGTAAATTTCAGAAAGCCACCATCGATTAATAGGCCAAGAGAGGAGCGCAATAACAAGTTCTGCAGGTACCATGAAGATGTTGGGCATGATACAAATGATTGTATTGCTTTGAAGAAAGAGATGCAGATTCTGATAGAAAATGGAAAGTTGCTGGAGTATGTCAAGAAGAATGCTAAAGCTTCCTCGAAAATTGGTAATCCTAATTCTAAGCAGGAGACTGCACTAATGATTTTAGACGCTGCAGGTGAAGAGTTTGATGTGGCTTCGGAATATGTCGACCCAGATCCAAGTCGATTATTGTTGATGTCAGTAGATGAGCCGATGTGTCAGGGACGTGTTCGAGATTTGTGTGCCTTCTTTGAGTCACTGACAATATTCGGGGGAGATTCAATGACTAACAACACTAATAATTCGAGGAAGAGGCATATAGTGAATTTAACACGTCAAATTGAAGGAGGAGCATCAGCATACTTAAGTAACAAGAAGGATGTCCCCTTTATAAGTTTTGATGGGGATGACTTGAGAGGAATTACTAGACCACATGAAGATGCAGTGGTCATAGGAGCAGAAGTTTGTGGAGTGGAGATTCGACGAGTGTTAATTGATACTGGGAGCTCTACCAATGTGTTGTTCAAGTCAACATATGATAGATTAACCACTCCGCCTCGAATAGAAAGGTCAGAGAGAACTATCATTGGGTTCACTGGCGCAACAACAAATGTGATAGGGGAGTTCGAAGGTGAGATTTCTTTGGGAAAGGGGCATTTCAAAAAGAAGGTGCAAGTGCTTTTTATGGTGGTGGATTGTCCATCGAGCTACAACGCTATTTTTGGAAGGTCGTGGCTGGCTAAAATGTATGCTATAGTCTCTACGGTTCATCAGTGTTTGAAGTATGTGGTCGAGGATAGAGTCGGCGTAGTTCGAAGTGATCAAAAGGTGGCAAGAGAGTGTTACGCTGCTGCGTTTAGACTACGTGGCAAAAGTGCTGATGATCCAATGGAGAATTAGCAGTTTGGGGGGTTGTCTTCTAGTGGAACAGATGAGGGAATTGATGATCCGAGGTCAACCCCGAGTTCTGTGGTGATAAATGAAGAAATAGAAGAGTATGTTTTCGATAATGGCAGGGTACTTCGAATTGGGACTCTGCTGTCTTTATCGATGCGAGAAAAGTTGTTAACTTTTTTTTTCTGAGAATTTGGATGTGTTTGCGTGGAGGTCCGAGGACGTAGTGGGGGTCCCAAGTAACATCATATGTCATAGCTTGGCGGTGGATCCGAAGATCAAGCCGATAATTCAAAAAAGAAGAGCTTTTTCATTGGAAAAGTCTGAAGCCATAGTTGCTGAGGTAGATCGATTGTATAAGATGGGGCATATCAGGGAGTCCAATTATCCGAGGTGGACGGCTAATCCTGTGGTGGTAAAAAAGAAGAATGGAAAATGGAGAATGTGTGTAGACTTCACAGACTTAAATAGAGCCTGCCAAAAGATCCTTTTCCAGTGCCTCGAATTGACCAGTTAGTGGATTCCACTTCTGGAAATAAAATCTTAACGTTTATGGATGCGTTTTCAGGGTATAATCAGATTCGAATGAATCCGGATGATGAAGAAAGCACAACTTTTATCACTGATCGAGGTCTGCACTGCTATAGAGTGATGCCGTTCGGATTTAAAAATGCTGGGTCTACATATCAGAGGTTGATGAATAAGGTGTTTGCTTCGCAAATAGGGAGAAATATCGAAGTGTACATCGATGATATGCTTGTTAAAAGCAAAGGTGATAATGAACACATTGGTGATTTAGAAGAGACGTTTTTGAATCTCAAAGCCATACAATTGAAGTTGAACCCAGAAAAATGTACATTTGGAGTCCGATCTGGTAAGTTTCTGGGGTACATGATTAGTGAAAGAGGAATCGAAGTGGACCCAGAACAATTGAAGGCTCTGATATCAATGTCTTCACCTCGGAATATCAAAGAAGTGCAAATGTTAACGGGCAGGTTAGCAGCTTTGAACAGATTCATTTCTCGTTTTTCAGATAAGTGCTTGCCTTTTTCCAGGTGCTGCGTCGACCAAATAATTTTGAGTGGACTTCGGATTGTGAAGAAGCTTTTGTGAAGATCAAAAATCTTTTGTCTTCTCCTGAAATATTATCAAAGCCTCGAAAGGGTGAGCAATTATTTTTGTATATATCAGTATCGGATTATGCAGTAAGTGCAGTTCTAATCAGTGAGGATACGAGAGTTTCGAAGCCTGTCTACTATGTCAGTAAAAGTTTGGTCGATGCTGAGAAACGATATTTGAAGCTCGAAAAATTGGCACTGTGTATAGTAGTAGCAGCGAGAAAAATGCGTCCCTACTTCCAGGCACATACGATTGTAGTTCGAACTTCTTATCCTTTGAAAATGTGTTGCAAAATCCAGATATCTCAGGAAGGATGACGAAGTGGTCTGTAGAATTAGGAGATTTCGATGTATTATTCTCTCCTAGAACAGCCATCAAGGCTCAAGCTTTAGCAGATTTCTTGGTTGAGTTCCATTCGAGTAGATCCGAAGAGAAAGATGGTGAAAAAATGAACGTGAATCCGACGTGGACGATACGAACTGATGGGGGATCCAGTAACAAAGGGTCGAGTGCAGGAGTTGAATTGGTGGCACCAACAGGGGAGTTTATGTTTCAAGCTATAAAATTTGGATTTCATGCTTCGAATAATGAAGCTGAATATGAAGCTGTGCTAGCAGGTTTGCGGAGCAATATTTGTGCGCTTAGAAACAGACTCGCAGTTGGTCGTTAACCATGTCAAAGGGGTATCAGAAGCTAAAAAGGATCGTTTGGTTTTGTACTTGCAAGAGCTACGAGGAATGATGGCACAATTTGAAAATGTCGAGGTGGAGCATATTCGAAGAGGTAACAATACAATGGTTGATTCTTTAGCAACAATGGCTTACTCTGAAGAATATCCATGGATCGTGACACAACCATTGCCCTCGATTATTTTGAGTTCTGATCAATGTGAATTTATTGAGGAAGTAGTAAATGATCCAATGCGTGTTCGAGGTGACTGGAGGTTTGACTTGTTAAACTTTATTTCGAAGGGAATACTACCTCTTGATAAACACTTGCTCAAGAAAATAAAGTATAAAGCTCTTAGCTATGTAGTATTGGATGGGGTATTGTACAAGAGATCTGCGTCAAAACCTTTGCTGCGATGTTTGAGTAAGGAAGAGTCTCAAGATATCCTATCTGAATTGCATGATGGAGATGGGTCAGCTCATTGTAGATTCAAAGCTTTAACGCGTAGGGTATTATTGGCAGGGTATTATTGGCCTACCATATTGCAGGATGCCAAGTTATTAGTTCGAAGCTGTGATACTTGCCAAAGGTATGCAAATTTAATACATAAACCAGCAGTACCCCTAATGACAATCTCAGAGGCGGTACCTTTCGACAGATGGGGGATTGATTTAGTAGGACCATTACCTATGGCTTCTGGTGGAAGACAGATGATTATTGTTGCGGTTGATTATTTTTCGAAGTGGGCAGAAGCAGAACCTTTAGCTGGGACAAAAGCTAAGGATGTAATCAAGTTTATTCAAAGTAACATCTGCTACCGTTTTGGAGTTCCTCGAAAAATAACAACGGACAACGGTCCCCAATTTAATAACAAGGAAATGGACTCTTTTTGCTCTTCGAAATGAATACAACAATGCTTTTCTACTCCTTTTCACCCCCAAGCAAATGGGCAGGTGGAAGTTACAAATAGATCTATTTTGGATGGTTTGAAGAAAAATTTGGCAGGAGCAGCAGGAAAATGGACAAATTATCTTCAAGAAGTGTTGTGGGCATATCGAACAACCCCCAGAGAAGCCACAAAGGAGACTCCTTTTTCTTTAGTTTATGGGATGGATGTTGTGTGCCCTGCTGAATCTACATTGCCTTCCTACAGGTTATTGCAATATTCCGAAGCAGATAATGATGAAGCTAGGAGGGTTGAACTTGACTTGTTAGAAGAGAAAAGGGTTAAGGCACATTTGAATGTGGTTCATTATCAGACCTTAATGAGAAGCAGGTACGATGCTAAAGTGAAGAAGAGAGAGTTCAAAATTGGCGATAAAGTATTACGAAAAGTATTCCTTCATACTAAGGACAAGCGCCTCGGAAAATTGGCTCTGAATTGGGAGGGTCCTTATGAAGTTAGAATAAAGGTCAAGCCAGGTTCCTACATGTTGTCTGATCGAGAGGGAAGGATCCTCAAACATCCTTGGAATATAGAGCATTTGAAATTGTACTGTGAGTAAAATCGAACTTCGAATTTTTGTAAAACAGACATACTCTTTCCTTATCTGTTGGCCCAGAAAGGTTTTAACGAGGTGTCTGGTTAATTGTTCTCAAGTTTTTAATAAAATTTCTTTTGGCCATTGGTTGTTTAGTATGATGGGTGATTTATTATTTTGGTAACTTGGCAAAGACTGATCATCTTTGAAAGTTGACTAAGAATAATTTTCCGAATCAATAGCTTTGAAGAAACAACCAAATTTTCGAGGTGCCACGTTTTATGAGTGCATCTAATTTTCGAGGTGCCACGTCTTATGAGTGCATCTAATTTTCGAGGTGCCACGTCTTATGAGTGCATCTAATTTTCGAGGTGCCACGTCTTATGAGTGCATCTAATTTTTGAGGTGCCACGTCTTATGAGTGCATCTAATTTTCGAGATGCCACGTCTTATGAATGCATCTAATTTTCGAGATGCCACGTTTTATGAGTGCATCTAATTTTCGAGGTGCTACGTCTTATGAGTGCCTCTAATTTTCGAAGCAACAAGTTTAAATAAGTATACCAGAAATTCGAAATATTAAAAAAAAGTTGCTTGTTTCATCGGATCAAACATGAAGCTTACAAAAAAAACTACTTAATCAAACACACAAAAAACAAGCGCGACATGTCTAATCTATTTTTAGGCATTTTCTTCTTCCGATGACCCTTCCGAATCATCGTCTTCTTCTGAGGAGCTTGGTGGCACCGTGAAGGCTTCCTTTGGGCGATCTTCTTCTGGAACTTGTTTCCAAAGGTCTGTTAAATCTAATCTTGGACAGGGAGCATGAACTTCTCGAAGAAGTTTAATAGCTGTATCAGTTTGAGCTTTCTTGATACCATCAAGCATCACAGAACCAACAGCAGCTTCGGCTTTCTTGACAGCAGCCTTCTTTTCCACCTCGAATTTTGTTCGAAGCGTTGTCAGTTGAGTTTGACAATCTTCCAGGTCTTTCTGACTTTTCTTAGCAAGATCTTCAGCTTCGGTAGATTTTTTCTTTGCCTCAGAAATAGCAGTAGAATGTTGAGATTTTAGATTTTCCAAAGCCAATCGATGAGAAGCCTCCAGGGCTTCGATTTCTTCTTTATGCTCTTTAAGAAGCTTTTCTTTTTCAGCCTCGAAATCTTGAAGTGCTTTATTTTTCGAAGTCTTTTCAGAATCTGTTTCTTTTTTGCTCTTGACTAGCTCTTGTGCAAGGAGCTCCAATTGGGTTTGAGAGTTTTTCACCTCTTCACATAATTTCTTGGCTGCAGCCCTTAAACTTGTAAAAGGGCGAAGAATCGAAGTTACCTCATCGGATCTGTTAGGATTGGGCTAGTTCGATGAGTGATGATAAACAGGAACGATTGCATTGGATTTTGAAGTTGTAGCAGCATCGGCAGAAGTCATTGGAATGGTGTTGATAGGTCGAAAATCTTCACCAGTGGCTGCAAAATCTCCGCTCGAATTTAAATCTTCGAAATTAAGATAATCAATTTCCTGGCTATCTTCCAATGCCAATCCCCCTTGATGATTTTCTTCCACAAAGATTTTTTCATGCACCTCGGAAGCCAATACCTCCTCGAGCATATCAGCTTCGTTCTTTTTCTGTGGAGTAATGGACTTCTTCTTTTTCTTTTTTGGAGTATTGCTTTCTTTCTTTTTCTTTTGCGCAGGTTTGTCTTCTTCGGATATGGGGGGAAGTTGAGATGCAGATGCTTTTCGCTTTCCTGCAGTCTTCGAAGGGTTGGAAGGTTTAGCCTTGATTGTGTTGGGTTTTTTTAGGGTTTGCTTTCCCTTCTTCTTCGGTGGTAGGTGGCTTATTTCGATTCCTGGTGGGAAGGTAGCATTTCCCATCTGGTGCAAGTATTCTCTGAACTGCCAGGATAGGATCTGGGGGGATCATCGGATCTTGAGGAAAGTCAGCTCCTAAGGATATACGCCAGAGATGGCTGTTGACAAAGTTGATCGGCTCAAAGGCTGAGTGAAAGCCATTTTCCCAGGCTTTTTCTGCCCATTCAACCATTTGCTGGAAGATGACCTTGGCATCTTTTCGACGACTTTTAAATCGCCTCGGAATTTCTAAGAAAATGGGGGGATAAATAGTTAGATAAATGAACTTGATTAATTTGGCTAAGTTTAAAAAAAGAGGTGTTACTTACTGCTATCTCTCCAGGTGAGAGTGAGTTTTGAGGGATTGGCATCGGAAATCTCTTTGCCATTTTCCCAAGCTCCTGATAGGAAGACGAATCTTTGCTTCCAAAATTTATCAGCTTCGAGGAGGTCGTCGATAATTTTTAAATCATCCTCCAGAGTTAGGTAATAGAACGACAAAACTGGCCCATTAGAAACTTTGGTCACCGAGATGAAGTCTTCAATTTCGAGGGGAATGCCTCCCAGCCTCGACACCATGATAGAGAGAATAAGGTAAAAAGCTGGTTTGGAGTGACTTGTGTTGGACACAACCTATGAATTTCAAAGTACCTCACTATCATCGGATCGAGGGGAAATCGAAGTCCCCAGTTGAAAAGTTCAGGGTAGACTACCAATTCGTCTTTCTGACAGCTCAGAGGTGTCTCTCCTTCTACTGGTAGTCGAAGAGTCATGTTATCGGTTAATCCCCATAGTTTTTTGAGCTTCTCTTTCTCTGACTCGAGGTAGTAAGTATATGATACATTCTTTAGGGCAAGAATGTACCGAGAAGAAAGTGATTTAAGATTTTCTTGAACCAAGGCAGCAACGTCCTCGGGGAGTGTAATGAGAGGTTTCTTCCCTCGAATCTTCTTAGGAGGGACCACGCCGTCAGCCTCGGAGTCCTCTTCGGCATCAGATTCAGTAGCTTCAGAATCATTTTCTTTGTTGTTGTCCTCGTCGGTGGCTTCATTAGAATGACTTCGGATTTGAGTCTCCTGTTGAGTCACAAGAATTGGTTGACTACTCTCTGGTGTAACATCAACCACTTCTTTTGGGGGAGGAGAAGAGGTCTCTGCATCATCACCCATTGCTAGAAAGGTCGATTTTTTGCGTGGTTTAACTTTAACAGCTTCGGTTTGAAGGGTAAGTGATTTGGGTTGAAATTTTCTAGTTGCTTCGAATTTTGGGATAGGCGATTTGAGTTGTGGATTTTTATCAGTTGATGGTTTATCAGAAGTGGCACCCTTAGATTTTCGATGAGGTCTTAATGGTGGAGAAGTAGGTTGATTTCGAAGAGGAAAAGGTTCTTGGCTAGATTCTGGGTTTGAATCTAAGGGTGAAGACGAAGTAGCAAGATTGGGATCGAAGTTACCGTATTTAAAGGTGGTAAGGGAAGAATGAGGACCGTTGTAGATTAACCCAGCAGCTTTGTATTCTTTAGCTCTTTGAGAAATACAAAGATAATCGTAAGCTCCAAATACTTAATTGCTAGAACCAGGGAAGAGAGGTTTCTTTGCTTTTACTGGTTTTCTGGGTTTGGATTTTTTATATTTGGGATATCTTCTCATACAATAGGTATTGATCCGAGAAGTTGAACAGGATGAAGATGGCTTGAAGGTTTATGAAGAACAGGATGAAGATGGCTTGAAGATTGATAAAGAACAGGATGAAGATGAAGAACGGGATGAAGATGGTCTAGAAGTGATTTCTCTAAAAGTTCTCAGTGAATGAAGAGCTGGGTATTTATAGTTTAAAGAAGTGACGTTGAGAATCTGAAGAGGAAAAACTAGTGAGTTGCTCTCATTGGGTGGAATGTGAAACGAAAAGGAAACGTGCAATGTCATAGGTCTACCAATAAAAGTCTAGTCAATCAATCAAGTAGGGATCAGAAAATTCGAAGCATCAGCAAAACTATGTCTTTAGTAACAATATTCGAAGTAGAGGCAAGGTTATATTTCAAGTTGGAAAGTTCGAAGTGATTGGGAAACTTGTTTGCACTTATTAATAAATTCGAAGAGAAGTCGCAAGTCATTGAGTTTAATCATAATGAAGAGGCGAAGTGAAGAAAGTTGTATTTACTTGGAGTAAAGTTCGAAGAGCGAATAGTTTTTATAAATTGTTTGTATAAGAACTAGGGGGGCTACTGATAAGGAAAGATATTCTATGAGGACCTAAATGTAATTAGTAAGGACTAAATTGATAAGTTCTGCAAATATAAGGTAAGATTAAGCTTTTATAAGAGATATAGGGACTAAGTTGTAAATATTCACTTATGTAACCGCTCTTGCAACTGATTCACCTAGCCTATTTATAGAGGCTGAGGAAGACAGTTACACTCATGAAATAATCAGAAGCACAATACTATTTTCACTACCAAAAACTCTCTCTGTGAAGACTTGTGTTCTTGATTCTCTCAATCCAACTTTAATTCATACCAATAACTATAGGTGTCTAAGGTAATATCAATTATCATAAATGATAATGAACTTGTTGATATAGCAAGCAAACAAAAAAAATTAAAAAGTCCAAGATTGAAAAATAAACAGACATTAATGAAAACTCAAAACCAAAACATCATTAGAAGAAAAAATAAAATTTAAAGACCAGCTACTCTTCACACAAACATTGCTTGTATAACAACCAGAGAGAAACATGTTAATGATAAGATGACCAACAAATAAGTCAAAACTAGAGAAGGACTATGGCATGCCAGATAATATAAATAATGAAATTATAGAAGCTTTAAAGATATTGAAGTTGGCGTTATTTTCAACTCATCAACTGAACTTGATAATTTTGACCAAGACTTAGACTCGCCTAAATAGATTAACACTTCTTGTCCTTAAGAAGATAGAATATGAAAACAAATTTAAGAAAATGTTAAGCAAAATAATGAAAAAGGCTAAAGCTAGATGGATTAAAGTTTAATTAACATCAATGTACTATATTTTAAACGGCCTAGCAGACCATTCAATGTGGTATCAAGATGACTATCACATTCATAAACTGGAATGTGAAAGATCTAGGCAATAAATGAACTATTAGAAGAATTAAAAGTATAAAAAAGGCTAAAATATGGAATTTATTGTCATTCCAGAGCCCATAATATTTATGGATCAATTAGAAAAGATTTTAAGGAAGATTAGATTTCAATCTGAACAACCAACATTTCAAACAAAAGTTGGATATTCTAGCAAGAGGATTTTAAAGTGGAAAACATTATTAATCTAGATCAACTTCAAGCAGCTAACTGATTTTGGACACTAAAAATCAAAGTGAAACTGGATTATAGTCAAAACAAAGCTCCTAATCAACTAAGCACAATCAATCTACTAGAAAGCTTAGCTAACTGGTTTGCTAAATGGACACTAAAAATCAATGTGAAACTAGATTATAGCCAAAACAAAGCTCCTAATCAACTAAGCACAATCAATCTACTAGAAAGCTTAGAAGTAAAGGTATATTAGGCTTGAAGAATAATGAAGAACTCTAAATTTATTTTAGTCTTGATAATTAAAAATATCAATTATTTACTAACCATAAACTGTATAAACTATACTGCTAAAATAGTTTATCGGGGCTGATATTGAAAGAACTTTGCATGTTCCTTAAATCGTTGCAACTAATCAAGCTTTAGATGGTATCACTATTAAAAGTTGTATCCTTACATTCATAAACCTGGTAATATGTAGAAGATAAAATTCATAATTAAGGATTACATCCTTTATAAAAAAAACAATTGGTTCCTATAAGTTACTAATTTTAACACAAAATAGATTTAATTGATTCCGAACAAGCTTTCTAAATATGTAGCAATACATATTTAGAATTTTCCAGTCTTGTAGAATTTATAATCTTGTAGGACACGAATTTTAAAACTTATATTTGATTGATTAGATGAAGAGAATCAAATCAACAAATTCGTGCATCAAACTTTCAAATCTCAAAGCACTACAAAAATCCAAGTGGGATTCAAAAAATGTGTACTACAACCGTCTGAGGTGAAATCCAAGCATAATATGTAGAAACCTTTGGTTAAAAAATCAATTTATCTCCTCTACAGTAATACATAGGGTCATTTTAAGCGGTGATAGAAAATATATCCAGAGTGTTATCCGGTCAGCCACCATTTAAGATTCTAATTCCAGGTTATCGGAACAACTCATCATGGCTTCTCATAACTTTTCTTGGCCAAGATCTACGACTCTCCGGGGAGATGGTTGTTTGTTTGTACTTATCAAACAAAATAGTCCTCGTCTAAACCACTGACTAATTAATTTTGCAAAAAAAAAAAGAAAGAAGATAAACATCAATAAAAAAATCGTGAAGTGTAATTTAAAACTAGGAGTTCATATAATTGTCACTCGAAAGTTATAAAACTATACAAAATTCCCCTTGAAAAATTATGATCTAGAAAATAAAAAATAACTTTTTCATTTACATTTTTCTAATATTTTGTTGCAATAAAAATAAAATTATATATAATAAAAATAAAATATTAATTTATAATGAAATAAAATTATATTATATATTATAAAACCTGGAAAGACATGTTAAAATGTGCCAAATATAAAATATAGTTTTTAATCTTGCTTTCTATAGTTTGAGGTTAATTCTCATTAACATCACTTCCGTCCAAATCCATGACAAACGGTTTCTATTTTTATTTTTTACACGAGTCACAACATTTATTTATTGATGTATTAAGATCTTTGATATCGGATAATTTGAATGTTTCAAAAAAATACATAAGAAAAAGAAAATATAAATATTGATAAAACAAAAAAATTATTTGAAACATGGGAATTTTTTTAAAGACAAATGATATTTTTTAAATTTTTTTACTTATAGTTTTAAGATAGGGAAATGTCACACTAAATACCTTTTCACCAAATTTATTACCATCTAGTACCCCAACTTTCTTTTATGCCTACTAAATACCTGTCTCAGCAAACTAATTCCTATTTAGTACCCAACTAATATTTCTCTTCCTGAAATACCCTCAAATGTGTCGGCCTATTTTCAAACCAAGTTTTGTTTAGCTCAGTGAACTAACAATGAACCAATCAAATGAAGCCGAGACTATGATTTCGTCAGCGATACTGATCATGATCATGACCATGATGAATTTAGTTTAACAGAGAGAATTAATTTCACGTGTACTCTAATCATCACTTTTCTTCACTTGGGTTTTAATGTTTTAGAGTATAGGGATTCAAAAGCCATCAATTTTGGATCGATAGTTCTGATTCTCACCTGGGTTTTAGCTTCTTTGGTTACTCTCTACTCGAAAAACAGAGTTCGAACTTTAGAAGATAGAAAATGGCCTAGGATTCTTGTTCTTTGGTGGGTATTTTCTTGGATTCTAAGTGCGGTGAATGTGGTGTTTTATATTTTAATTACTCTGGGAAAAATCAAAAGATCTGGGTTTATACCTAAATCTGGTGTTGTTGAATTGATTTTTCTGTCTTTGTTATCGGTCCTCTGTTTCGATTTCCTTCGGATCAGTTTTAATGGAAAACTTGCGTTCTGTTCTTACATGTCGTTGGGTTGAAGACGCTAGATGACTATGACGCTAGACGACTAGATAATTATGACGCTAGATGACTATGACGCTAGATGAGTTGCACTTGCCAACATCACGTGAGATGTTTGTTGACTATGACGCTAGACAAGTTGTACTTGTGACGCTAGACGTACTTTCCTAACATTTGACTATGACGCTAGACGGGTTGTACTTATGACGCTGGACGAGTTGTACTTTCCTAAATAACGCGAGATGTTCCTTGACTATGACGCTAGATGAGTTGCACTTGCCAACAGCACGCGAGATGTTCGTTGACTATGACGCTAGACGAGTTGTACTTATGACGTTAGACGAGTTGTACTTGCCTAACATTTTACTATGACGCTAGACGAGTTGTACTTATGACGCTAGACGAGTTGTACTTGCCTAAATAACGCGAGATGTTCCTTGCCTATGACGCTAGATGAGTTGCACTTGCCAACATCATGCGAGATGTTCGTTAACTATGACGCTAGACGAGTTGTACTTATGACGCTAGACGAGTTGGACTTGCCTAACATTTGACTATGACGCTAGACGAGTTGTACTTATGACGCTAGACGAGTTGTACTTGCCTAATATTTGACTATAACGCTAGACGAGTTGTACTACGACGCTAGACGAGTTGTACTTGCCTAACATTTTCCCAATAAATAGATTACCAGACAAATCCAAGTGCTGCAGCGACCTACAATTCCCTAGACTTAGAGGCACATCACCAAAGAACTCATTGTAACTCAAATCAAGGGTTTGTAACTGAGTCAATTTCTCGCGTTCAGGTCCTAACTTACCTGAAACACCATAGCTATAGAGATTCAATGAGATAACACAGTGATAATCGTCACACCCGGTCTCGATTTTCGAAACAATAAAAGGGATTTCGAAACGAGAATGGTGTTTTCAAGGTCTCGTCATTCATGAAGAAAACGATGGTGATGTTAATATATGCGGGTAGGCCAAGGTCTTTAATGCTGATGAAAATCCAAAGATAGGAGAGAGAGAGAGAGAGAGAGAGAGAGAGAGAGAGAGAGAAAACACACAGTAATAAATCGAATGAGAGATAAAGAGATGAGTATTAATAATAACCTACTTTCTCTTTCTTCTAGTATTAGGGCTAATTTGGTAAAAATATTGACTTCTTACTACTAGTGTAAGGGTCTCATATTTGGGTACTTATTTGGGATTACATACTTGAAAAGGTATTTAGTGGTACTTTTCTCTTTAAGATAAGGGTTGGTGAAACTAAGTATTTAAATTTATAATGTATCACTTTGGCGGCTAGCCAATATGGAGAAAACTATGTGTTTTTTACTCTTATTTTTTTTATATATTATATTTTTTATTTTTTATTTAAATTAATTTAATTTCTTAGTTTTCTTTATACATTATATATTTAAGATTTTTTTTTTGCATTATACATTGTTGATTTTTGGTTGAAAATATACTAAATAAAAATAAAAATGATTCTTATAATTATATGGGGTATTATATAGGGTATACCCCGAGGAGTGGCACTAAGAGCCATGAAAGAAAAAAATCGAAAGAGTAGCCATTACTTTGTATAATATGTACAACCAACTAAAGCAAGAACACCAAGACCGATATGTTCGACCTAAAGTTGGCTAAACAAGTACAACAAAACACAACGAATGTTCTAAGACCTGTCAGAACCTAAAGACAACACAACTGTAACAGAAAGCGAGTAAAAGAACTTTAAGCCATAAGGGAAATATGACAGCTACAATCAAACACAAAACAAACTTAAGTTAGAATTTTAAAGAGATTAAATGGGTCGGACAATCTTGGTATCAAAAAATCTGAACCGGAGGAGCTGAAAGCATGCGATATGATACCATAGAAACAAGGGTAGGAGAGGAACTAAAACATTTAGCATTCCTCTCACACCAGACATGGTAGACAACAACACCAAAGCAAGCACGCCAAATGTATCGAGCTCTCAAAGGAGTACAATTAGACGCCTCATGGATCCAAGAGACCCAATTGGTATTGTAACTCAAACGAAAACCAAACTTGGAGCTTGCATAACCCCAAAGGCATTGAGTGTAAGTACAGTCAAAGAGGATATGATTAATGGTTTCTGAAGTGTAATTACATATAGCACAGTTCAGAGGGCGTTAAGACCCCAACTCATAAGTTTATCTATAGTGGGTAGTTTTCCATGGGTGGCAAGCCAAAAATGAAGGAATGAAGAGGAATATTAAATTTATGCCAAACTAACCAAACCCATCCGACGTCGGGGACGGGCATACGAAGGAAATTATAGGTAGCCTTAATAGTAAACTTGTTAGTGCCTCATTTATCAATCTATCAGTGGACGTCGTTAAACATGAACTTAGGGGAAATGAGAGAGAGGATGAGATGTTTAATCTTCTATAAGGTTTGACAATTTCTACCACTGACAGACCTTAAATGAGTTGTCCCATTCCAGTGACCATCCCGAATGAAATTGGAAACCTTCAGCTTGTTTCCAAGATGAGAATCACGAATATTAACATGCCCATAGTGATTGACCAACGAGGTTGAGAGAAACCAAAGGTCAAATAAAAAAGAGTTATTCTCCCCGTTACCAATCGTGAACTTATACAAGTTGCAAACGATAGGTTTAAGATTTAAAATTTTCCTCCAAGTCAATGAGGAAGAAGAGTCAATATTTAAATATCATAAGTTTTTTCTTTAATATTCTCATAAATCTAGTCGTACTAGATTTAGTTGTCGAGTTTACTAACTTGGACCACAAATGTTTGAGGACGGCAACCTGATTGTAAGTCTAGAATTCCAAGGTCACCCTCAGATACGGGTAAGGTTACCATAGGCCATGCCACTTTAGCACATGTAACCTTTATCTTATGGCCAGCCAGAGTATATGATGGAGACACTGAGAGAGTTCTTTAAGAACTCTAGCGGAGAGAATGAAGATAGAAGACCAATAAACCTGCCCCGCAAAAAGAACTGATTGAATAAGATGAAGTCTCCCCACATAAGAGAGGTACTTCAAAGTCTATGAGAAAATATGAGTAGTAATTTTGTCAAGAAGGGGTCAACATTCGTTATGGGAAAGTTGATCCAGAAGAAGAGGAACTCCCAGTTACTTAACTGGGAAAGAACCTTCGATGAATCGAATGATATTGATTAGATTTTTTTTAAGAGTGGGGCTAACCCTAAAGAGGAATATATGGATTTTGTAAGGGAAATATTTAAGGCTCGAGAGAACAAAGAACTCATTAATACCATATTTAATAAGATTGAGAGAGTTAATATCACCACGACAAAACATCATCAGGTCATCTGCGAATGAGAGGTTAACAATCTTAAGCTTATAACATTTGTATCAGTACTGATAGTTCCAAAGGCTTCCTACGAGGGTTATCAGTTACAGTAATGTTTGTAAAATATTATTAACGAGAGAAATATGAGAATAAGTAGAGAGATAAAATGACAAAATGAATAATCACCAATGATTGATTAATGATTGACCATTTTCCAAAAATGGGATTTTCTTTATATAATACAAGTGGTAGGTCCATAATTTAAATGTTTACCTTCTCTTATGGATACCTCACCACACTATTTTACTAACCTTAATCATAAATATTATTTCTTACACAAAACATCATCAATATCATATACTTGTTGGATCTTACACAATATTTTATTGAAACAAATTAACTCCTTCATTTACTCAATTTAACTTATTATTCCCAGTTCGTGTGAAGATATCTAAGAAAAGACTAACTTAGAAAATCAGTTTTTTTTTCTTGTGTGCTTTCTCGGACTCATCTTCCATTCATTGCTGAGACTATTCTTCCATAAGTGCCTCCCCGGACTATCCCTCTATAAGTGTCTCTTATGTGCTTCCTTGTATTCATGACCTCACTTAAGGTAATGTTGACTTTATATTCGTGCATCTTGTATCTTAGGACACGTATTACGGAGGTTTTTTATAGGTGGCACACGTACTGCATCCAGTCCACGTGTCAAAATATTTTTTGATTGATGACGTCTTCTGATCCATGTGTCATTTATTTACTGACACCAAAATTCATTCCTTTAAAAATGACTCGTAGGCGAAGAGGTGTGTAAAAAAACTCTTACACTTCTCAATACGCATGTACTTCAAATCATAGGTAGAGTGGCTATGTTCCAAAAGACTCTTCATCTTTCTTAGGCACTCGTTATCTAAGAAAAACGTTTCGCTTGCTTGGGCCTTCGCAACCTTTAGAATCCCACATTTCCTCCTATAAATGTTCAAACTCATTTATAATTTTAAAGTTACTCATTTTCATAATTTCTAGAGAGATATAGAGAAAGCCTTTGATTAGAGAGAGAAACAATTTTATTTTTTAAATATTTCTTCATCGTTCATGTCTAAAAACCACGAGGGTATTTAAAGATATAAAACTTGAGAGTGGTTTAATATCAATAGAAGGGCTGAATAAAGAAAGGACACTGGCATAGAAGAGGAACCCAGACCTGTGCAAATTCTTCACACAACTTACTACGATAAGTGGCCTCCAATAAAAAGATACTCCGAAGTAGCCTGGACTTTCGATACCAACGCTCCATCTGATCCTCCTGTTTTCAGCCCCCTGGTCAGACTTGTTTGAAGCTCGATAAAGGTGACCTTAGCCTTTCCAAGAAACCAAGTACCAGTTCCAAATTTATTTTGATGGGAGACAAAAATCAAGTAACTGAAAAAACTAAGACCGATCGCTTGAAAATGAAGAAATCTCCAAATTTAAGATCACATCCATTGTTCCTACTCATAAAGATACCCTACAGGGTACTCCCCTAACAACTCTCGAGGTCACTCCTCGAAAGACTTCACCAAAATCTATATCAACAGCCCTTCGGTCATAATCTAAAGAAACTTTCATTCTGAAAAATAAATTAATAAGAAAACAACCGCTCCAATCAATCCCCAAGATGAGAGAAAATAAATTGTTCGATAAACCAGAGGACGGTCAATAAGAGAATATTGTTGTTATGGATGCTCAGCCCATCCGAGCTGTTGTTGCGCATATTTCCTCTGTTTGACCCTTTGTAGAAACTCAAGCACTGCCCCCCCCCCCCCCAAGATAAAGTTGTCACTAGTTATCGAGTCCATCAGATAGCTAACCAAAGAAGACGAAAAATAATGACATAGCATTGTTTCTGGAACATTGAGGTCATTCTATGAAATAACCTATGGGGCGTTGAAGCTAAGCATCTTTTGGTGGTGCATAAGATCAAATACAAGTACTTTCATTCGTCTGACGAGACCAAACTTAGATATTTTTGGGGGATTATGGGCTCCATTCAAATTCGATTTCTAGAAGTAAGGGAAACTCTTTTGTTAGTTTGGAATCATGAATTGATTAACTACACAGAGATTCTCAACTAGGGAATTTGATACCCTTTCGACCCTGGTTTGGTGAAATAATTTGAGTTGATAGACTTGTATGCGACTCAGACTAGCCTTAATATGTTGTTTACGCTAATGGCTTGTATCATGGCTTCTCGGATTCCAGGCTTGGATTTTTATGAAACAATTTGTCGGGCTAACCGCCGTTGCCAAGAAGCCTTACTTCCCCTTCTACTCTCTAACCCTTAGAAATAAGTTCAAGATAGTATACGATCTCTTAGAAGCCGATAAAAATTCTCTTGGAAGAAAATATTTATCTTCATTTCTAGGCTATGGGAACTGGCTTCAAGGATTCTGCTGATTTTCCCCATCGACTCTCATTGAAGCGGGCTAGGCGAGGTACTTACTTTACTTTTATTTTACTTTATCTGTTTCATCCGTTTTATTAAACATTTTCTTAGGGAAAAAAATGAAGGCATATCTAATTCATTCGCGGATAATAACAAAGAAGCGAGTCACATATTGGCACAGTTGAGTTCATGGGCCAACACCTTTTTTCCAATGAATTATTAGCATAGTTGAGTTTCTAGGCCAACACCTTTTTTACCAACGAATTCCACATGCGTTTCATTTCCTCGAATCTAGCCCTAAGTCACCTTTGGACGGTCGATTTGATGAATGAAATGCCTATAGAGGAGCTTGTTAAGTCTAAGTCGTGTTCTTGAAAGTTGAAGAGAGAAATAATGATTTTAGAAAGAGAAAGTAAAAGTAGATAACAACTAACACTTCAAAAAATAACGATCATTGTATTAACAGCCTCTGCCTTTAGTTGATAAAACTAGACTTAGTATAACAGAATTGGTTACAAAAATGAGTTAATTGGGCTTTAGCCCCCATCTTTAAATGCAGTCTAAAATTTGTCATATACATTTACAAATAAATATATATGGATTTAATTCATTACATTTAAGCCCTCAAAATTCTATATCCTTATCATTTTCCCCCATAGTTCTTCTGAAAGATAATAAATCAGAACTAATTATCCTCTTCGGAAATCGCAATATGTAGGAAACAATTATTGTCAAGTTTAATTTTCTTCGAACATAAATCCTTCATGTTTATACTCTTCGAATAGACTGATGCTTGCATTCACTTCAAAATTAATCTAAGTCAAAACCCCTCGAATCAATTATGATGTATAATTATGAGATTGATTCTTTATAACGTTTATAAATGTTTGGTATAGCCTATGATGCATGCAATGAATTACTATACTCTATTTCCTAGACCTAGCCCTAGGTCTGACAGTTTTACAAACGTTACACTTTCTGCTTTACACATAAACGGTTCACTTCTTCAACTTCCCTGATACCTCTTTTTCTCTCCTAACTTATTCTATGAATAACCTTTTATTCTTTACTTCACACAAACTTTCTAGATAGAAAAAACTACTTTAGCTTGAGAGAAATCCCTGGTTTCCTTCCGTGATTTACCAACTTTATGCATTACTGAAAGAGCTGAGGAGTACAGAGTTGTTGGATTGATAAGAAACGCTCATCAGTTTACTATTGAGACCATTCGTTACAGTAATTTCGACCCAAATCAAACTTCTCAATTATTTTCAAATATATCTACCCCAGAATCCTAGCAGTGTTTATTAACAAACCCTTCATAATTAACACCTCGAATTTCCTCTCATGTTCCTACTGGTTACACAACTGCTTCTCTTCGAAGAAATCTCAAAGTAACTCAAATTTCATCTACTTTAAAAAGATTAGAAGAAACTCCATCTCCTATTAGGTATAATCCGTCTCAACAAATACGCAAAGAAACTCCACAAGTCCAGCAAACAATTCTTCTCCTCCAAAATCATCCTGTAAAAAATAAAACTTTCATAACTATGTGAGATTTCGATGAGGTCAATATGTTACAATCAACCCTTCACCATCTTCTCCTCCCCTGAGGGGGATTGTTAAAACTCTCATGGAGTCACAAAAAAATCCCTGAAATAATGAACCATGAAAGCCAACCTCGAATCTAATTCCACGTTGACTTATAAATGAAGGTTTTGATGAAGAAATTGATTCAAAATCCACTCAATCAAACGTCGAGGCTGATACTGAAGATAATTCCTAAAAAAAATTTGAGGCTGATATTTAGGAAAATACTTCAAAATCAAGAGCACCAGGGAAAAAAGAAAAGAAAGAGAAAGCTCTAATTGAGGTTCCTAAGGATGTGGCTGCCTCATTGAGTGTAAATCTAAAGCCACTTCTCCCCGTATATATCATGTCGCTAAAAATGTGCCTTACATATACTATAAGGAGGGTTCAAAGTAGTCTTTTGAAAAAACAAATAGGGAATGGCAGCCAATATCACGCTTCGGGTTCCAAAAGAGGGGGAAACTCCAATCAACTGTAAAAAAGATGAATTGGTGGTTTACCCTGAGATCATCAATTAGCGTCTTCGGTTCTTGCTAGATCTGATTATAGTGGAGTACTTCGAACTACTGAACCTGTGACATTCATAAGCAACACCCAAATAATGGTTCATTCTTCTATCAGTGATCATGGCTTCCAGATTGAGCCAAATTCCCCTCTTCATCAAAGATTTTATTTCCTTAACCAAACTTTCGAAAGGACTGGTACTGACATTTTACTACTTAATCCTTAATGATGATCTTAAAATCATCGATGACTTGCTCGAAGCTAATAAATTTTGGAAATAGTAATTGGTCTTCGTATCTGGAGCTTGGTAGAACATGAAAGAGATATCCGAGGAGAACCCTTCCAAACTTAACCTCTTCTAGAAATGTAACTGTAAGTTCTGCTTGATATTCATTTTTGCTTTGGCTGAATACCTTATGCTTATGTTTTCATTATATTATCACTTTTCCTAGAAATTTCAAAGAGATATAAAGGTCGCGAGAAAGAGGAAAAGGAAATTTTTGCGAAGCTTGCTACCTGGGCAGAAAAAGAGTAGGGCAATGGATTTCACACAACTTTTTTGCCCTTCAATTTCATCAACATCCACTTATGGAGGATCACTCTCTGTGCTGACCTCCCCAAAAATCTGATGGAGCCACCAAACCCAAATTTAGTTGTGAAGAGATTGGTAGCACCGGATGAGAAGGTGCTTCTTCGAGTGAGGAACAAATCAGATAGCTATCTTCTCGTAAAAAAGAAAGATAACAAGAAAAAATAACTAGCGCATCTAGTGCTAGCTCTTCAGAAAATCTGAGCCCTCAAAAGAAGGCTAAAACGAAAATAATTGAAACAAACCTTCCTACTATTGAAGAAGTAACCGAGGAAGAACCTTCCTTGAAGAGAACGAAAACTGTTGCTTCAAAGAAGAGTAAGAGCAGCTCGAAAACGTTTCCTACCAAAATATCAGGAAAGCCATATGAAATTCCTCCCTCTGGAACTGCAAACATTACAACAAAAGATCATCGAGGAGGAATTATAACGAATGATAATTAAGAAGGAACAATAGTTGACGATCATCGAGAAAAAAACCACTTTTATCCTGATGAGCCTGTTGGTGAAGAAGAGCTTCAAGCTCTTTACAAAGATATGGATTCAACGGTTCAAGAAATCCAAGAACGATTTTAACATATTGGGCACCGAGTCACTGCTCTTATTTTGTATGAACTCCTTCCTTTTTTGGATGCTCACTTGGCTTCCTTATCTTGTATCACGCCTTTCAACAATGAAAGGTTCATTACTATCCAGGAATGACAACCATCCGAAGAGGTCTTACTTTCTCTATATCATTTCTCCCAAATTGAAGCTGCAGCCAAATCGTTATGCACAACGATACCATATATAAAAATGGTTAGAGAGATGGTTCGATGTAAGAATGTTGTTGCTAAAGAGAAAAAAGAAAAAGAAAATTTTGGGAGACATATCAATGAGCAATTTCCCACCTTCCAAATTGACAGAGCGCAATTTATCCATAAATTTATCCAACTTAAACGTCATCTTCATAATGTGCATGATCAAGAACTGAAGGAGCTCAAGACTTTTCATGAAGCCAAGATACAAGAACTTACGTGAAAACATGAAAAGTAGTTATCCAAAGAGAAACAACAGTGTTCCATTGTTCAAGAATCTTTAAAGAAGATTTAAGAAGAGAAGAAAAAGCTTACAAGTGATATGGATAATCTGAAAATTAATCTTGGGAAATAAAAATAAATTATTGTGGAAGCCACAAAAACTGAATTTGGGAGAGACATATTGGCTGCTATAGCAAATTCCGAGGAGCAGAAGTCGATCAATCTGCTTCGTGAAATTTATGCAACATTTACCAAGTTAAATTTATCTAGTTTCTAGGAACTAATCACCTACGAAAATAGACCCAATGAAGCCTTTGATCCTGTCCCCACCGACTCCTCTGATGAAACGGAATAAAAAAAAGAATCTGATGAAGAAAATTCTCAAGAAGATAAACTGAAGACAAATAATCGATGCTCTATCCATTTCTATTGTTGTTATTTTTTCTGTTTTTGTTCGAATTTGCTCAATTGTTTTATGAGGACTTGTTATTTCCCAACTTCTTGTGGGCGCATGCTTTACAGGGTCAAACTATACATGGTAAAACAACCAAAAATGAAAATACCAAGACATAGTCATTTACAACATACCGTGGTATAACATATTTGAACAAGCTCATGTTAAACACCTTGCTAGGACTAGCTATGACCATTCATTCTTATGCATCAAATTTGCAAATTATAAAACCCTATCTAAAGTATCCTTCAAGTTTCAAAACATGTGGGTATAACATCCAGACTTTTTATAGGTAATAAAACTCAGGAGGAATGAAGAAAGACATAGTTCTCCCTCACACATCTTTGGCATAAGTTAAAAAAACTCAAAACAAGACTCAAAGACATGAATTAAAATGTTTTTGGTAACATATTGGATATCATTGTACAATCTGAAGAAAATGTATTTCATCTCAAATATCTCTTTGAAACAAACAAAAATTTGAATGATAAAAAATCAATATTCTCAAGCTAAGGCTCGTCATTTACAAGTGATAGCTAGGAAACCTACTGTGCTAAAAAAGTGGAGTTACCTGGCTCAAGGATGATAATAGAAACACTCAATATTTCTAAAATATGTTAAGAGAAGAAAAAAGTAACAAGATTTACTAGGTTTTTTATAATGACAATTGGGTAACTAATCAAGTTGATCTTGGTAACTCTACAATTAATTATTTCAAAAATTTGCTAAATGAAAACACCCAAATTAGAGAGACTGACCAAGATAATGTCATGCTTCTTTCCATTCCATCTGATGAAGAAATGCACGCACTAGTGAAAAACTTCAATCCCTACGGTGTTGCATGTGTAGATGGATTTAAAACTCAACTCTATCTTACTTGCTCGACTATCATCTATAAGGACATGTTCTATGCTTTGGGATCTTTCTTCCTAAACCATACAACTTCTAAAGGGATATTTGCTAAACTATATGTCTAATACCTAAGATTGAATCACCTAAACTATAGAGTGACTTTAGGCCTATAAGCCTCTCCACAGTCTTCAACAAAATACTTAGCAAAATACTCAATAACTGACTCACTACCTTGCTACCTAAACTAATTTATGAAGAACAATTCTGGTTTGTCCAAGGGACAAGTATACGTGATAATATCCTAATCACCCAAGAACTTGCTCAAAAATTAAAAAACATAAAGTTCGAGACAACAAAATCATGATCGATATTAACATGTCTAAAGCTTTTGAAATGTTATACTTCCAATCTATCTACCTAATTCTGGAGTCATTTGGGTTTAATGAGAAATGGATAAATTTGATTAAGACCTACAATAGTTCTGATGGGTTCTCTATACCAGTTAATGAAGAACTACATGGATATTTTAGTTCGTCAAATGACATCACACAAGGGGATCTTATTTTACCTAGTGTGTTCATTATAGCAAAACAATATATTATTGAGGAATCAAATCACTATATGCTCAAAATACTAGATTACACTACAACTTATGAAGTAGCTTACATATCCCTTGCCCACCATTTTCTAACGATTTTATTATCTTCACGAATGGATCCTCAACCAACCTCCAAAAAATATGTCAATACCTGAAACACTAAAAGATCAACAAAGATAAAAAAAACACTTATTTTACCATATAAAATGACTCATACTATATCTACTATTATATCTAGGCTCATTAGTCTTTTACAAGGAAAACTACTTTTTACTTATTTTGACATACACTCATATAATAAAATCCTCAACTAGGAACAACTTGTGTCTAAGATTCGATTTCATATCCAGTAATACGATAGAAAACCTATATCATTTACTAGTAGACACACATTAATACAGTTTGTATTGATGACCATTCCTAACGACCGAATTCAAAGTAGTCTCATTCCAAAGACAGTAGCTAACAAAATTGAGAAACTATGTAACATATTCTTTGGGCCTCCACAACAGAAAAAATAGTTTCTAATTGGGTTAATTGGAAATATTTTTCCACACCATACAAGGAGTGTGGACTTTATATCAGATAGTAATACTCTCTTATGACTTATCTCTACTTCCCTAAAGTTCACCCACTATTAGCTGCATTACCCATCAACAACTTTAAATCTTGGAGAAAACTCATAATATAAAAAAGAAAGCTAAGAAATTAACAATCTGGAAAGTCGATAATAGAAATATCGATTTTAGATTGAAAGATGATGCATCGATCATCATGTTATCTATTTTACAGAATATTTACCAAGCTTTAGTGAACCATCAATAACTATTAGCAATCATGAAAATGAAATGTAAAGAAACTAAGTTATGTTGTATTGTTATCTGACATCAAAAATATTTCTAGGATCAAAATCAATTCTGAATCACCAAACTACTATGGAAACTATCCAGGAATGGTGATTTTAATACTAATCTAAACTTGCTAAATATTAGAGATAAGGGCAATAATCTACAATATCTCAAAAAAATTGGAATAATATCATACCAAAAAAATGTTATGTTCTTTGTTGGAGATCACTTAAGGGGATATTACCGATTGACACAATTATACTTACGAAACACTACTTATGAGCCTCTAAATTCCAACACTGTAAAAACACAGAATCCATCAACCATCTATTTTTATGTGCAACTTGGCATGTGAAGTCTTAAAACACTTCTCATATATATTTAGTATTCATATTTTGAAACACATGAATCTCTTACATGTTATCAGGTTTTGGCTCTAGACATCTAAGCAAGATACTCATATAAGAGTTGTTTTAAGTGAAACATTAAACACTACTCTCGTATCTTAAATTAGTAATAAGCTAAAGAAATTACCTTGTCTATAAACTTGATAGGGTACAGCATTTTTTAGCTGCTCGCTGGAAAAGTGGCCTTCACAATACATCTAATTTATGGTGTTTCACAACCTTAACAAAAAAAAAATCCAATGTTATCTAGTCAAATGGTAACTAGATGAAACCAATAGGATTAAACTTAACACTAATGGATCTATCTTATCTTCTGGTGAAGCTAGTGGGGGTGGATTCCTAAAGGATCATAGAGGTGAAACAATTTTGGCATTAAGAAGAATCTACGGTAAATAATATCATGTTCTAGTAAAAAGAAGAGCATTACTCGATGAACTAAATATCTGTAAATTTAACAATCTTCACAACATTGACATTGATATAGATTTTATACTTATCTATGAAATGCTAACATGGCAAAAATTCTCCTGGTTAATTTCATATATAATCGATCATTTTAGAAAAAAATTCAACCTAAAATGACTGTCAAACACATATACAGAGAATAATACATAGCTGCAGACTTGATGGCTACAAAAACTCTCAATCAACAAAATAACCTCAGCTTCACTAAATCTATTTCCCATACAAAGCTAAGAGCTAACACATTTCTAGAAAGCCTAAAACTTAATTATCTAAGAAGGGAAGACTAGAAGACTTAACTACATATAGTTTTGAAAACAAAATCAAAGCACAAGCATAGTGAAGAACATAACAAAACGTTGCACTAAGTTTCTAAAAGCAAATACAGAGCTTTTGATATTGCTTCATATATTAAATAACATGGCAAGGAAAACAACAAAAGACTCAGAAAATCAGACTACCCACTAATTCTCATGGTTAATTTCCTATATAATCGATCATTTTAGAAAAAAAAATCAACCTAAAATGACTGTCAAACACATATACAGAGAATAATACATAGCTGCAGACTTGATGGCTACAAAAACTCTCAATCAACAAAATAACCTCAGCTTCACTAAATCTATTTCCCATACAAAGCTAAGAGCTAACACATTTCTAGAAATCCTAAAACTTAATTATCTAAGAAGGGAAGACTAGAAGACTTAACTACATATAGTTTTGAAAACAAAATCAAAGCACAAGCATAGTGAAGAACATAACAAAATGTTGCACTAAGTTTCTAAAAGCAAATACAGAGCTTTTGATATTGCTTCATATATCAAATAACATGGCCAGGAAAACAACAAAAGACTCAGAAAATCAGACTACCCACTATCACAAGGAGATTAAAAAAACTCACCAATTCTATCAAAGACAAAATCCTTTGCAAATCGATACGATTATTAGTTAATCATAAACTAGAAGAAATAACAAAACATTATGTGAATCCAAAAGCATTTCTTCCCTTTCTTTTCATGAACTCAAAGTTTAAACAATACACATTCTTCATATATCAACAAGTTAAATCCAGTACTGTGAAGCTAAGAAGAAAAAGACTAAATCTCTTTTAAATTTGTTTTGATTTTTCTCTAATTTTTTTCGCCGATAGTATTGCTCCCTTTATGTTTTTTATCTCAAAGTTCTAAATGAAGGATTTGGACTCAAATTATAACCTTCTTTTACCAATAAAAGACCTTAATTTGTTGTTTTTTAAAATAATAAGATTTACTAAAAAAATCATTTGTAATTTTGTCTCAATCCAAATATCAATTGATACTTCAATTTTAGATATTAAATACTACGAAAAACTTGACTATATATTTATGTAGTCACTTTTAAAATAATAATTTATCAAAATTTAATATATTTTAAAATTCACAACGGTAAACATTTGATTTATTTTTATATATTATTATTAGTTTTAAGTGTTTAGACTGCTTTCATCAATTTTACATTTTATTTGAGAGTTTAGAAATTTGGATATTTAGTTTCAAACTAAAAGCCAAATTGATGGACAAAGATTCAAAAGCATTTAATATATATTTTGAAACTTAAAAAGGGGTTTAAACCGAAATATTCAAATAAAAGAAAGTTGACATAATAAATAGTATGTTCGGTAGTAAACGAGTTTAAAACGGAAGTTGGTATTACACGATGTCAACGAATCTTCAAGATACTAAGCGCAATACATTTTGAAAATTACTAAAAAAATGTTCAAAACTACTAATTTATTTAAAAAATTAACAAAATTATTATTTTATTATTTACCTTTTACAAAAATTGATATTTATTAAGGTAAACTTTTAAGGAATTTAAAATTTTATTTATTTGTATTTTATAAGGCTTCCCATAATAGTGTTGACTTTTTTTTTTAACAATTTCAAAAATTGCAAAATAAAGTGGTTGGTAGATAAGAATAACATTTATGTGAGTTCAAACGGTTCTAACTTTATCGATATATAAAACTCATGTGTATAGAGTTCAAATAGATAAACAAGCTTTTGCATATCATCTACTGGAAAATGAAGTATTTCAGATGGATTTTGTCACTCATGCTTATTATGATATGCATGAAAAATGTCTCGGCTGGTGTTTCTAATTATTTGCGCACTGTTGAGATTACCAACGGTTTAAGCGGAGGTTTGATGCTTACTATACATTGTAAATCTGCAGATGACGATTTGGGCGTTATAAAGGTGGCTAATGGATCCAAGTGGGGATTTCATTTTAATGATAATGTTTTCCGAAGGACTTTGTATTTTTGCGGGTTTACATGGGATGATCAAGTCCATTGGTTTGATATTTTCATATCTAAAAGAGATACATGTTCTCACTGCGCTTGGACTATCAACCAAGCAGGGCCTTGCTTGTATACTGACTATCAACCAACCCCTAAGTGTTTTCCATATAAGTAAGATATAGTCAAAAGTTGTTTGTCTTTCCTGATATCAATATTGTTGAAATAAATATAAAATAAATATAATCTTGTTTGATTTGTTTTTCTTTTGGTTTTTTTTCTTATAATCCTTTATCTTATTATCTTTTATCTTATAATTTTCTTTTGTTTATTTTAAAAAAATTATAAACAAATATAGATGAATTTGGCTTAATAAGATAAAACTAAAACCAAGTATATTAAAATCTATGGATGTCTAAGAATCTAAGCCTTTAATATGTCTTGAACCAATTTTCACATTCAGTATTATTTTTATCTCCCATGCATTAATTTTTTTTAGAAACAAACATCTGCATTTTGCTCACGGAAAGGAAATGGTGTTTCTGTTAAATCTAATATGATTATTTTTTACTATAAAATTTTATTTTTTACTATAAAATTTTATTTTATTTAAATTTGAACTTCTAAATTATCTAAATATCTCAATAAATTATAAAATTATATACTATTACCACTTAAAAGGGACTTTTATGATTAAAAGAATACCTTTAGTTGGACTTTGAACGTGAAACCCTGATACAGTAGAAGAAGAGAATAAAATAATTTTTTTACTAATATGTTTTTAAAATTTTGTTGTTATAAAATAAATTCTGAAACAAAAATTCAAAATGAGACTAAAGTCGCATCATAATGTTTTTTATTAATTGTTGCTTTATATAAAATGAATCTCTGAATCATATAAAAGTATATATAAAACCCTACTTAAGAACGTAACGGTACATGAGAGGGGCGAATAAATCGGAGACTAAAATTTAAAATATGTTAAAAATATTATAAAAAGAATTCAATTAAAGATAGATTTTGATATTGTATAATAAAAATGATGCAAGTGTTTAGTTATTATTTAAAATGAAAATATATTTTAGTTTAAATATAAATATTTTTTTTATTCGTGTTTTGAAAACGTATGATAATATTTAAATCATTAATTATAAAATATTTTTTTATAAATTTCACTAAGCAATCGTTCAGTCATGGATTAACCATTATATTTGTCAACTCATTCATCACATATTTCACATCAGAAAATATTCGCTCAACATTTGCAGTGGCAACCGGTAACGATGAAGCTAGCTTCAAAAGTGTGTACACAAATCCAAATATCTTGTGATTTTTTGTCCGAACAAGAGTCTTACATTAATCCGAGACACTCTTCAAATTCGAAAAGTTATCATCCATCTTGACACATGCAATATAAGTCTGAAGTTGGCTAGACAACTTCTTATTACTAACATCTTGAAAGTCATTTGAGTAGAATCTTGCCAACCTCACATGTGATTTAGTGTCAAAGTCTTAAAATGAATTACACGGATTCAAACATGCTACACAATTCAACAACTCAACATTTTATGGTATAAATTGATCATTCAAATATTTTGTTACAAAATCTATGACATGTAAAAAACAATTATTCTTGAAATAATTGAGAGTTGTCAAAATAGAACAAGTCTTTAGACTTAATATCTTCTAAATACCTTGAATCCATAACAAGCATATCTATTTCAGGATTACCACAAGAACCCATAACATTTTCATAAACGGCTTCTCATCCATTATCTCTCATTTGTTGAAGTTTTATCTTTCTTACTTGGACAAACTATATCACGGTCAACATATCTTGTTCCATTTTGTAATGCTTGAACAAAATCTTTGGTGAACGACAAAACCTCATCCGTTAAGTGCAACAAAACCAAAAGTATGCATGGCAATTGACAAACTTTTTGGTATACCCTTTGAATATATCTCACTTTTCAAATATTCAAGCAATTCAATAATCTAAGTAAATAAATCAACCATTACTAAGAGTCTGAAACTGAGATCCCCACCGCGTATCACTCTCTCTTGCAATAAACAACTCTTCGTTTAAACTGATACCTGTTTCCACAAACTCATTCTCAATTACTTTTACAAAATGCGCAACTTGTTTTTTTTAATCAAAGATTATAGTTTGTTAGAAGAACTTAGAAAGTTCATAATATATGACACCTCAGTAAAAACCATATCAACATCTTCATGATTCAAAGCCATTAAAATATGAGCCATTAAAGTTGGAAAGTAAAATAATGCTCCTAATAGGCTTCCGCATTTTCCTTTTGAATCGAAGTCTTCAAACTACCAAATTGATCTCTCATATTACTTGCACAATCATATCATTACCCTAGAATTCTACACACAATCCAAATACATAAAGAAAAGTTGTAAAATTATTTTTAAGCACCATTGCACTAGTATCCTTAACATGAACAATGCCAATAAATTGTTGAGCAACAAATCCTATATCATCAACAAACCGTACAACTAGAGTCATTTATTCTTTATCGGAGCAATCGCCGGATTTATCAACAAGGACACAAAATATATCATCTTCAAGTTCTTCAAAAAATATTTTAATTGTTCAAACTGCACATGTATTTGCAAGTTTGTTTTTAATCATATGACTAGTTATTTTACTATTTAATCTACCACTTACATATACTTCTTTATTTTCTCACTATTTTTCCCATGTGTTTAATCTATTTCAGAAAATGAACCTAAAATTAGAATTTTCTCCTTCATTATATCCCTTAAACTCAATTCCACCTTTAACAAAATACTTGACTACTTGATGTGATGTTTTTACATGAACAAAATAACCAGCGTCTTCTTTTGTACTATACTTTAGAAATGAAGATTCAATACTTTGATTTTTCTTCATAAGATCCTGACATGATTTTATGACTATTGACGGTTAGACTAACATGTTTATTCAACTTTCTCTTTATATTTCAACACCGAAAAAATTTCTCCGCAACAAAAAATGATTTATTACTAGTACTATTGTAGCACAGATAATATAGTAAATATTTTACACCATCATTTTCTATGCTCTATTCAACCAATCATTTCATTTATACCAACTATTATTAAAAGAACGATTATATCCTCTTAATATTTTCTAAGAGGATATTCAGTCATATTGGGTCTTGTTGCTCCATTTACAAAATATGCTCTTTTTACCTCATATTGTTCATTCGGATGATACTCAAGAATTACACTTCTTAATCCAGAATCCGACTCTATATATCCTCTATTTTTTAATACCTCACTTGAAGATGGTGGATCAATTGGTGAAAGAATAAAAGAAAGTTCTCAAAATGATACTTCAACTGTAGAAGGAATTGAAGAGACTTCAATTGTTGATTCATTTATGATACCAAAAATATTAGAGCTCGAAAATCTAGGACCAGTCGTAAAGTACTTGAACAACATCATGTTAGTAAAGAAAGTAATAAAAATAGTTAATAACCACAGTTTGGACTTAAAGTATAAAATATAAAATATTACAAACAAATTGACATCATATCGGAATCTATATCCATTTATGGTGAATATCTTTTTACAATACCCATAACATCCATTTCATTTTAAAGTATAGAGTTAAAGTATAAAATATTACAAAAAAATTGACAACTATGACCGTATTTATATTTTAAAGTATAAACTTAATGTATAAAATATTAAAAACAAAACACATTGTCAGTATTCTTAACAAATAGAAAAAAATATATATTAAAACACATTGGCATCATCCTATGGCGAATATCCACCCCAGCTTTCGACCAATAACAGAAAGACACGAGTAATTGCAAGGGTCGATACAAGCAACCAAATTACATATCTGAACACTCGAGGTCTTAAGCCTAGAAGATTATATTTGTTGGGTATTCAGTTAAAAGACAATTATTTCCACTATTGTGACAAAAAAATCTATTATAACGATAAGGCATATACAAGCGAAATATATGAAGAAATTTAATGGTTAAATAAGTTAAACCTAATATAGAAAGAAGAAAAAGGTTATAAAGAGATCAAGATAATTTTTTTATATAAGTCGTATCTCAATAAAAGAAAATTTTGATAAATACATGAGGTAACGACTAGAGGCTTTCACAAATATATCTTTCTTTGCTAATTAATCTGGTAATTTATGTTTTTCTAATTCGTTCTTGACTCTTGATTTCGTATAGTTATAATACAAGTTATATAAATAAACTCTGAATATTTGTAGAATGTAATGCATATCCCATTGAAAGTCATAAACAAAATAATTGAAGGATTTGAATGGTAACTCTGTCCTAGATAGTAACATATAGTTTATGGACTAAAGTTCGGATGGGAGTACTAGGACTATCCAGTTTGGATAAAGTTAGTCCTTCATACATGTTTATCAAAGCAAGTTTGTCACGTGATACCATACTCAATAAAAACTTATTTCACTCATAGTCCATCGACTTTAGTTAAAGTTAAAATATAGTCAACAACATGAATTGACGTATGTTCCCTTTTATGAAGTTAACGTGGCATGTATTATCTTAGATGTATTATTATTTTTATTATTGTTATATATGTGGCATATAATTAAATAGTTTTTAATACAAAAATCATCCTTTTTTTATTTTTTCAATAAACTGAAGAAAAAAAATCAAAATAAAAAATTTACATTTCTTTTTATTTATACCCATTTTGGTGTATAAGAATAAGAATAAGAATGAGAAATATCGTTTTTTTTTCTAAACAAACTAGAAAAAAAAATCAAAATTAAAAATTAAAATTTAGATTTCTTTGTTTTATATACCCATTTTGGTGTATAAAAATAAGAATGAGAAAGTTTGTTTACGTCTCTAAAATCTTAGAAATTTTATAAAAGAAAAAAAAAAATTTATTTTTACTAAACTGTGAATCATTTTTTTAGATTGAAAGAAAGAGTTCTAAAAATAATTAAACAAAACGATTAAATGGAACCGTCTAAATTAGTCATTTGGTGTATGCTCATCATATGAGATAGGCTTAAAAACTTCCGATATTGTGTGCAACGAGACTTAATCGATTGTTCTCAATCAACCACTTATTGTTACATTAATGTCAAACATGATGGATATATTGGTGCGCGTGCGTCCATCGCAATATAAAGTTATAAAATAAACTTTTATTAGAATGTATATATCTGTGTCTATTTATGTATATGAATATTTTATATTTTTAAAATTACCTACATAGATAATATGATTATAACCAAAACAATCAAGCCTAATTTCTCTCCTGCCAGTCATCAGAGGTGCTACCTTCTTGAATTGTAGAAATGTGAGACTTTGGCTTTTTATACTATGCAATTGAATTTTGGTGCAATTAGCAAGTCCAGTGGACCACATTATCATCTAATATTGTTGGTATGCACTATCTTTATAACAATTAATATTTCTAGTGACTTAGTCGAACTCATCAAGAATATCATACATGATTGTACAAACTGAAACATTATCCATAAAGTCATTGTAAATATATCGTTCAAGTAGATTTTACCCATCTAGATTGGTATACAAGACTTAATAAAACTAACTAAAAAAGTATGAAATAATTATCACCATCTATATCGTTAAACCCAGTAATAAAATATTGATAATACGTATTAAGTCAGCAAACCGTATTACACTACCAAAATTATGGCTCGTTTGTTCAACTAGTAAATATTCACTTTGACTCACAGTTCCACTATCTTATGTCGATATTTCAAATTGAACCGACTGAGTTCCATTTCATATTTCTATATTTTTTACAAGTGATATTGATGCTTCACCTAGTGAAAGTTAACTAGAACAAATAATTGCCACTGCCTTCTCTCAGCATTTCAAAATGATTATACTTTATCTCTGCACTTTGACCAGTGCTTTAAAGATTACACCAAGTTAAGGTGCACTTGCTTTTTATGCTTCCAATATTTTTTAAATACATATTATCTTGTTTTGTGGACGATAAAAATGATAATTTAAGTTTGAAGGTTTGACTATCTATGTGTTTATATTTTTCTTGAGTCTTTATAATGCTAGTTGTTTTTTTGATAAAATATTTGACTATTCTTGTAAATATGCTATAAATGATTTATATAGTTATCTATCATAATTTGAACAAGTTTTTTCAAACAATATTCCAATGATCAGCGAATTATATCAAACAATATTCTGATATTCGTCCAAATAATCTACATATAATAGAATGTTATTAGTTAATTACTTTTGTGTCGACATGACAAACATTTGTATCTTGGAGTGTACAAGCATAATGTACGGCACCCAATTTAATATTTTGATCTCTTTTCAAAGATTCTAAAATAGTTTATGTAAATGTGTTCTAGATGATACATTTGATTTCACAAAACAATATGTGTTCATATTTGTGTTGTAATATTAAGTGTGAAATGAGCTTTCTCCACCCGAATAGTGGTTGTGTTTCCGAAATACATGAATTTGTTAATTTTCCACGTGATGAACTTATTAATGTATAAAGTTATCCAACAACTTTTGAGTGTATTTGTTTTCTTGAAAATATTCTTTTACCTAAAGCTTCATTTTTGTCTAAATATTTTGAATTCGCGGTCGGTCTCTGGATATGTTGTTTCACTTAATAAGCCCCAAAATTGATTAAAGACTTTTTTTTATCTTTTATTTACTTTGTATCCGTCAGAAATTTTCTGGTCTTGCTCCATTGACATAACATCTGTTATTTGTAAGGGAAAATAGTTTTAAAACATTACTAACAATAAATATCTATCTGTGAAAACCAAGGTAGTTTGGTCGATCGAGGTCTCTTATATCAGATAGTATAATCATTTAACATCCACCTGAAATTATCGACTTTCTCACCGAAGATAAATACAAATTTGGCATGAAAAGTCAACATATTTGAGTTTACTCTAATGACTTTGAACAAATATATTTTATACTTCATTATCTTGTAGGTGATATCCATTGTTAGTACTTTTGGAAGTGTCAATAACAATGACTATAAGAATCCACTCTCATCGGGTTTGCAAAAAAAAATGTATGTAACACCGTCATTTTTATCTTCAGTGAACCTTTGTCATCCAAAAGAATATAACATTTTCAGTTTAGTCGGCAAGAATTTCAACTATGATCGACTTTTTTTCTTGACAAATCAGTGCTTCTACCAAGCGTTGCATAGTGTGAATTAATTGAACATTTTTAAAGTTAAATTATTTATGCCTTTTAAAAATATATTTAGGTCGAGTTCTTGTCACGGTAAGTTGACGTACGAATTCAAACTATAACTTATTTGCGTTGTAAGGACCTTCAAAGTGGTTCGTCATTAAATAGTTGTGCATCCCACATATAATCTCTAATGACCATTGAAATGGTCCAACCAAATTTACTACTAGCTTGAAAAGACACTAGCATTTATTTTTGTTCTGGTCGAGTTTCTCTGAAGATAAGAAAGGTATACAATAAGTTTTTCCTTCTATTAAAATTAAATTGGAAGAGTAAAAAATCATTTTCTAAACAAAAACCCATCTCTATATGGTTAGTTACCACCAAATAAGTCACAACCTTACAATACAACATTAATATTTTGCACTTAAATGTCTCTTTGTATGAATTTAATCATTAGTTAATCGAACCTACCATTAAACCCCACAAAAGGATGATATGGTAACAAAGAAAAGAGAATTTAGCCATGTTGTTAATCGAACTAGAGCCTTTATGGTGAAAGACATACGTCATAATTGTTAGACAATAATGGATTTGATATATATATATATATAAAATTCATCTACCATTAACAAGTTGATTTATCTAATTTTTAATACTTTTGTTGGCGTAATATAGAATTTGAACATGCATTATACTTTCAAGCTTAACACAAACGTCCATTAGGCTTTAGAGCAGAGCACCTAACTTATAAATTTTGGTTTGATTTATATAATATCAAATTTTTATATGTTATCCATCTGTCAAACCAGATCATACTTTGCTCTTCTCAACATATAAATAGCATAATGGCTTAATATTTTAAAAATATCATAGCTCTAAAATTTAAAGGGATCAGTATTAGTTGTTGTTGTGTTTACATGTAAATATTATAAAAAGTAATAACTTTGTCTCTTCTATAGCCGCCAATTGTGAGCTCAAGTTTCATCAATATAAGTAACAATTTGTTCTTTTTTTACCGAGGTTATATCAATCTCTTAACGAGCCATACATGAAAAAATACTAATAATCAAAACAGCAAACTTTGAATTTGGTTTGCAACACAAAAATAATAATAGGAGAGCTAATAGATCACAAATACTGAAAGAATTAGAATATATATTATTCATAAGAGATTCATATCCTTTATCCTTTATTCTTATCTGATTTTGTTGACTTCTCGTTTCACTTCACAGAACAAAGTAAAAGTCCCAGTAATAATATGCCACCATAAAACTTGAAGTCTTGTATTACATGCTCAGTAATTTAGCTTCTTCTATTTATTTATTTTTCATACTTTAAAAGACTAGAGGGGATATTTGTATACCTGCATTGGCAGTCCGACACATTTTTTTTAAAATAAAATTTAATTCAACTTCTTGCTAGCATTAAACTAAAAAGTTATATACTTGCGAGATTAACAAATACTGATAAATTAAAAAATTAGAGAAAATACTAAATATATTTGTATTTTTTTCCTTCGAAAAAATAGAGTATTTTATTCTCAAATAAGGGTTGGACCGACGAATGATATTTAACGAATGAAGTATAAGGACAACCAAATCTCATGAGTTAAGCTATAATCGACTCAGTCGTTCAGCTCAAGAAATAGTCGATTGGACGAGAGCTTTCAACTTGAAAATAACAAGATAATCAAGTTTCAATAATTTTACAATAAACAAAAACATTAAATATTTCGGTTGATGAAAACACTTCAAAATTACAATCCTCATTAATCCTCTCACACGATCTAGGAGTCTAGTAACAAGGGAAGAGTTAGTCGAGGTCCAATATCTCGTTCCTTAAAAACCAATTGAGCTAATATTAAATATGACAATAAAAATTCAGTCACATATATTAAGTATAATGATCAAAGAATAATTATTATATAGTCAATAGTCAAAGATACATTTAGTAAAAGATATATTTTACAAAAGATCACCTGACCTCAAAACACCCATGAGTCCAACTATAATTGACTCAGTCATTTGGCTCGGCAAATAGTCAACTTGACATAGATTTTATAATTTAGAATAAACATATATACAAAATAATTTGGTTGATAAAAAATATTTTAAATTATAATTCTCATTCGATGTTTTCATGAGAATTAGAAAGACTACTAATAAAACAAAATTAGTCTATGTGTAAAACCATATTTATCTTTAATGTTTTGAATTGGTCTAAATCTATAGTATTACAAATATCATAAATATATAAATAAATCACTTAAGAGATATCAAGTGTCCTTTATTAATCACTAATTTTTCTAAATTAAATATAACTTTAACGAATGAGTAAATATCTTATCATTGTATATTCAATATATTTTGAAAAATTATTATTAAATTTATTAATAATTTTTTCAGAATCAAATGCTGAATCTAAAATAATTCTTCCATTGACTTAAATGAACACAAGCTGAGTAATAAAAATGCTTATTAAATATTTAATTACAACAATCTTAAATATGAATTTACCAAAAATCCTATCGATATTATTTATCAGGAGTACCGTCATCTGGATTATATTAAAATTCATAAATATCTCTAAAGTTTAACTGCCATCCTAATTAAGAAAAATATGAATTGTAAATATTTCCAAAATAAACTGGAGAATGAAAAACTCCAAGAGAAGATAATAAGAAACCAAACTTTTCGAATAAAAGGAAGACAAAAATAGATGTAATCATATTTATGTAGCAACAAACTTGACAACTATGAATATATGATTTTCTTTATTGACATAGTTATTGTCCAAATCACGACACCTATTTATAAATTTCCACATTCAATGACCTATATCATTCATCTTTAGAATATTTCAAAAACATTACTGAATAAATTTATTTAAAAATACAATAAATATTTTGAAAAATACATTTTGAAAAATACATTTTGAAAGTTTTTAAAAATTTAACATTAGCTAACCTAATTATAAGATTCTAGGCAAAATGTGAGGCTGGCCATCTTAGTTTCTTCAAAGCAATGAAACTAAATAATAGAGATGTCTCTTTCTTATGAGAATAATAAAACAAGCATAAAACATATTATAAAATACATATAAAGATTTTAAAATTTACCATCTTGTCGAATGTGATAAGGGTATGATTTATTTGAACTTCGGGTTGAGCTAGTAGAATATTTAGTTAATTTGGTCCATTATATGTCTTGTAAAACAGGTATATGAAATATGTAACATTAACGATATATCGTGTAATAAGGAGTAAGTATGTTTAACATTAGTAGAATAATGAGATGGAATAGGCAAAAATGGATCAACTATATGGTCTTTAGGCATACCTTCACTTCTATATAAGGTAATGTACTGTTTTTTTAGAAAAGGTGAACCATTACTATTTTATTACTCCTTTTGGCAGCTTCTCCTTCTATAATCGCATTTTTTTCTATCTGGAATCTTTGACTATCACAATATCTTTGATTAAACACCCCTAAAAAATTTACAAAACTATTAGTGGCGACCACAGTAGGAGTTTAGATTGGTACCCGGATTCAACTTCTAAAACTATCTCAAAACCTAGGCTTCTTTGAGAAATCTTCAAAGAGATGAATACCGAGTTGCGAGAGGGTCATGTAGTTGTAATAGAGAGAGTAATGATATGGATCGGGCTCTAAAGAGAACCAATGATGTAAAAATAACAATTGTAAGAACAACATTATGATGACTGGTTTGCGGAAGAGCAACTTGAGTAATCAGCTCAGGTGGCACAAAGAAAAGAGTTGCTAGAGGATATCGGTAAACTTAATGCTCAAAAGCATTTGATAATCGCAATTAAGAGGGTCCAGTCAGAGGTCTAAAAAGAATATCCCTCTGAGGATAATGAGATTGAGGATGATTATCTAGGTAAAATGATAGACAAAAGGAATAAAAGCATCAAAACTGCTATATCTCGAGAAAATAACAAAATACTAGACGTTGTTATGTTCCTTTGGATTCAAGTTATTACTTTTTTTATAACTCAAAAGAATTTTCTTCTCCGAAGAGAAACCACCATCACAAGATGAGAAATTCTAAAAAATAGGGTTTAGGGAGACGTTTTGACTATCACCAAATATATCGGTAGGTGCGGGATTCTAAGAAGAAGCGAGAATTTTGTAGATAAATAAATTCTAGTTTCTAAAGAAAATATGGGATAGTAACAGTAGGTAGAGTAGGATAATAGCAAGCTACCACCCAAGTTCGGTTGCCTCAATGTAAATAGTGAATCAGGAATCCCAAGAGAGGTTGTAAGGAAACAAACATTTTCACTACCGGGTGAGTCACCAATTCATATGTCCTTAAGAGGAAGGTCAATATGAAATACTTAACGAAGGATCGGCGAGTGATCAATATAAGTACGACCATAATTACCGGACGTCCTTTTGTCCGCAAAAGTTTTAGCACGATGCTTGCCAAAACAATTCGATATATCAAAGTTCAAAACGTTTGATTGAAATCAAGACCCGAAAAAATCACATTAAGAAATTTAAGAATTTTATGATTAATTTTGAATATGATAATAAGTTTATGTGTTATGTTTTCAACAATCATTCGTCATCGTTGATCAACAGTCCTTCGTTCTGGTTTATTAGCCTCACTTGATTCAAACATTTCACCATCCGTCTACTTTTCGACCAAGGGGTCCAAACCAAGCGTCACAGAGGCCTAGATTGAACCAGCAGGCTCTCAGTATCAACCAGCCAGCAATGCCAATATCAAACCAGTGGGTCCGACCCGATCATTTTACAGAGCTAACTGAGAGCGTGACCATTATTTTTTATAGAGCTCTAAACCATGTGCGATTCAGAAATCCATTTCTAATACAAACCCTGAGAGATGGGCGGTCTAATATGTACTCTAAGTATCATGAGGATATCCATAATTATAAGAATCGTTTTATATCCTTAAAGAAAAAAATCAAAGTTTTAATTACAAACATGAAGCTAACGAAGTTTGTTAAGAAAGCGGTTGGTATCCAATAGCCGAATCTCATGGCTACCCAACAAGGAATAGAGGTAATGATAACAGTCATAAAGCAGGAAAATACTATTTTTACAGCAGATCTTTATGTTGGGTTTGATTTGTTGATGGAGTATTTGGACTCCAATCCTGACCAGACGATCGTCTAGTGGTTAATGACCCCGATATCATAGGGAATGTCAGAAACTTATGCAATTTTTTCAAATCACTTACTATTTTTTGTGGAGACATAATTTTAGGAGAAAGAGATGTTTCGACCTATCTGTACAGAAATCCATTACACATGTTGATTTTTTATGATGATTTAAGGAAGACATCTGGACTTCATGAAGATATATATGCAGCTCAGTTAATATTTTGTTCATGACCATCTATAACAAAATGTCAAATCCACCCGTTATTCTCCGATCAGATAGAACGATTGTGGGATTAACAGCACTCGCCACTGAGGTGGTTGGGGAATTCGAATGAGATCTAGTATTGGGACGGGGTCCTCTCACAGAAAAGGTAAATTTTTTGTCTATAGTGGTAAACAAACCAACAACTTATAATGAAAATTTTGGTAGATCATGGTTATCACGAATGGATTTGATTGCCTCAAAAATCCATAAATTATTAAAGTATGTAGTTGTAAGCCAAGTAGGGGTTGTTTGGAGCAGCTAAAAAGTAGCAAGAGAGTGTTAGGCCTTTCCAATAGCTCTTAAACAGATCAAGATTGTCAAGGTAAAACAAAAATAGAAATTATGAGGGTCCACTTCAGATTTGGATGTTGTGGATGATCTGTAGAAAACCCTCGATTCAATAATACCTAACAAGAACATTGAAGTTTACATTTTCCCAAATGAAAAAAAAGTTAAAAAACGGTATTTTACTATTACAATATATCGATACATTTGTATATGTTTGCATGATATACATATTATCTTATAGGGGTACCAATGGACATCATTTTTCATAAGTTTTCCATCTGAAGGAATGTGCGTCTTATAATCACAAAAAAGATTGTCGAGCAGTGTGAGATAATTGTAGTCAATGTGGACCAATTCTCAAAGGTAGGTCATCTAAAAATACCAGTACTTATTATGTATAGCAAAACCATTTCTCGTGAAAAAGAAGAACGGAAAGTGGAGAATGTGTATTAACTTCACCGACTTAAATCGTGTTTGCCCGAAGGAACCGTTTCCAATTCCCAGAATTGACCAACTTATGGACTTTACTTCGGATAATAAGCTTCGATATTTTATGGATACTTATGCTAGTTACAATAAGATACAAATAGTTTGAAGGACCAATGGATCACTTCTTTCAACTAGTAGAGGATTACATTGTTATAAGGTAATTCCTTTTGAGTTGAAGAACACTGGGGCAAACTACTATCGGTTAGTGAATAGATATTTTGCAAGACAAATCGAGATAAAAATTGAGGTATATATTGATAACATGTTGGTAAAAAGTGCTAAAGATGAAGACCATGTAGACTACTTCTTGTAGATGAAACTTTAGAAAATAATTATTGATGTCAAGATGTAAAATGCTCTAGTTTGAGACACAATAATGCTTAAAACCGATCTTATTTTGGAAGCTTTAATGACTCAACTGAAAGTATCATAGAAGTCTTCTCTTTTAGACTCATTAAACCTTTTGGCCACCGGGTATGACTTGTGCTTTGCAAGGTGCCATCAGCTTCATATTTGATCATGTAAACTCATTTACTACTAACAAGATTCATGTTGGGAACCTAGAGTTTTAAAGACCACATATGATTAGATTGTAGAGCCTTTAAATCAACCTGCATTGATTCAAGCCAGTTAGGGTCAGAAAAACCTTGTGTAAAACTAGTTGGTAACTTAGCCAAACTCAAGGATGTGTTGGTTAGACTAGTATAGATCTGTTTAGGTTTTGAAATACCAACCTTAGCCCTGGTATGCATTGATTGTGTGTTGTTTGGAATGGTAGGGTTATTTATAGCATCTAGCATGGTAAGATTATATATATTAGATATTTTGGAAACAACTTGGCTGGGTAAGGTATGGTCAATATGTAGCTTGAGGGATTGGGGTTGGTTTCTTGAATAAGAAGTAAATATATTTGGGGAATAAGGTTAGTTATTTGTGGATGAGGGTTGGTATCAAATTGATGTTAATTTGAAGTCTTTTGTGTAGCGCTGGCAGATCAATGATGTTGGAAGGAGAATGGGATCTTGGGGAAGTATAAAGGACATGTAATAGTTCATTTGGTAGGCATTTGAGTTGCATTGCATTGATGTAACTGTGGAATGAGAAGATCTAGGTATTTTAGGAAAGTATTCAAACTATTTAGGATGGGAGATAGGGTATAGAGAGTCAGGTTGCTTGATATTTTCTATTTCAAGATTTAGGATCATCTCTTAAAGGCAATAAACCAGATTTTTAATAGATTTTTCTTATATTTTCTTCCATCATGTGCGATAATATATTTAAAGACTGTCACATTGGATTGTAAGACTTTGAATATTTTCTCACATTGACGTCTACGAGTCTAAAATGGTCACTCATTGTTTTTTGAGAAACTATTTTCACTTTTGGTATTGGTTTTATTTTGTTTAACAATATATAATTTGTACTCATCTACATTTTCTTCTCTAGATTTAACGCAAGGTCGGACTCTAAATATAACATATTCTTCTCTAAATTCGAACAAAAACATACTTTACAAATTTTGAACATGATTTCCAATTTTTTGGGTTGATGTTCTTGTAAAATGCAAGTAGCCTAAACGTTTTAAAGTATTTAATATTGGTTTTTTATAATTTTTATAAAAATAACATAAATATCTTCTGAATTCTTTATTGATAACTCGATGAATAATATGATACGTTAATAAGATTTCCCACCAGAGGTTTATCTGCAATTTAGATTTAACTAACATGAAATTGGACATCTCAATTAAATTTATTTATTTATGGAATTTATTGTGGTACGAAGGGTTCCAAACATGAATGGATTATAAATATAAAATTATTCGAGATCTACTCGCAACATATACACTATATATTACTTTATAATTATTATCTACTTGATTTTCATTTTTATCTTTTAAAATTTTAATTATATTAAAAGTCAGTTTTTTATTTGCAAGAAAATATACACATTTTATAGTAGCTATGTTAAAAAGTTATAAAAAATCACAAAAAGTTATAAAAATGTGTTAGGTCCTAGTTTAAGTTAGATAGATCAATATTTATGAAATCAAATATATACGTACATCTTTTAACGTTTTTTAAATATTTGGGACACAAAGAAAATTTGCTAGGTTTATCTTGTTCTCCTTTGTTAACATTAGGTTGACAATTTAGTGTCTTTCAACTTTGGGTGTGATGGTGTTGTCAATATGTACATCACCACTTTATTCAAATATTTTAAGTAGATATCTATTGTGAGAGAATTATATTAAAAGACATGTATCATACCACCAACCAATTATTTTGTTTTTGACAACTTGAACTCATTCATTATTAATACAATTTTATTTCAACGATATTAACATTTTTATTGTTCTTGTAAAAATTGTAATCTCTTACAAAGTATCCGAGTTATATAAAACAAATAATAATAATCTCAATTTTATGTTAACGTTTTCTTGTTATTTTAATCTTACTCTTATATAAAAAAATTATGTGTTATTTTTCTTTTGGATGAATTTGTGTTGACACTCATCAAACTTCTAATTTTATGTTTCCATCCAGTTTTTGTCGCGTACACTATTTTTTGTCAATACTTAGATTATTTTTTTATATTTTGAAGAAGAATACATATTAAATTTATGGAAATCCTCTTCTGATAATATTTCAATGATGGAAGAAATTTTGTTGTAACTTCTTCAACTTAAATAATGTGGAAGTATCACTTTTACACATAAATTTATTGATCATGATTAGGATTTTTATAGATTTTATGATATATATATATATATATATATATATATATATATATATATATATATATATATATTATGTAAAGATCATAAAGGTGATCATATGGGATTTCGAGATTGTTCCTTCAGTTTATTATGGCATCTCTCTGAATTTTCATCTTAGTGATTTTAATATATTCTGAAGTTTCCTCAAACATTTTATTTAACTTTTAATCAGTAATTTATCATACCTTTAAGTATTATTAAAAACGTCATATTATCTTACCATATTGGAAGATTGTTGTTATCAAAATGATTCAAGAGAACCAAATTATGTTGTCATTACTAGTAAATTTAATATTATATAAATATTATTAAAATAAAACGACATAATTGTTTTTATAAATGTCAATATTAATCTATTAGTTAATTTAAATTAACTTTTAAATTTTGTCACATTTTTTGAAATAGCACAATAAAGTACTTAATAATTTTCCTAATTTTTTAGGACATTTGGTAAACATGTAATAAAGTTAGTACAAAAGATGATGTTTGATACATGTAGTAAAATGAAGGTTATTAATTCACTTAATGTCCACTCATAAACTATTTTGCGTTCACTTAATAAATCATTATTTCAATCATGGAGTTAAATGGGTAAATGTGTATGACAGATTAAACTTCAAGAAATGTATTTGAAATTCAATTTTGACGGTTCGTGTTGTAATGGAGAATGTCCATTTGAGGAAACGTATGTGATGCGAATGGAGATATGTTTGTTGCTTTTACTTTATTTATATGAAAAGAATATTTTATGGGCATAAAGTCAAAGTATAATTTTTGGTTTAAAAGTTTCTTACTCTATGTTTTTTGTTGTCTATATTATTGAGCAGGATTCTCATTTAGTGACTAATACTATGAAATCTTATTCGCAGTCTCGGATTATAAGGAGTGAACTCTTGTAAATTTATGATCTTAGTTTTGAGGCTCAATTTAAACATGTGTGTACCTATGCCAGTGAAGTTGTTGATTGGTTGGTTAAGTGGAGACATAGAGTCCAAGAGGATATGTTCACTTTCTCTATTAGTGATATTGAGTTTAAAAAACCTTATATGTAAAGACTCGTGGGGTTTGGGGTCATTTCAAAATGACTAAAAATCGATGGTATGACTTTCTCTATTCGATTTTTTAAAAGAATTTAAAAAAATTGAGTTGTGAATTATTTTTTCGTATTAATAAAATATACTAACACCAACAAATTTTATAAACAAACATGGTAAGTATTTATTGCGTAAAGATCATTGTCGATGGCTAAACTAGGTATTGAATGTTGTAACTTGGTGTAGAAGTTGTTACTTGATGTAGAAGTTGTAACTTCGTGTTGTATGTTGTAACTTATAGTTGAAATTGGATGTTATAGGTGGGACTAAGTACCCAAGATTGGAACTAAAGGCTGAAAGTAGAACTCAGTATTGAAATTGAAACTAAATATCAAAGCTTTGAACTGAGTGTTTTAGTTGGACAAATTTAATTGGTGCAGTTCAGCCGGACCTTAAGGATTGAAAGTGAGTAAGCCAAAGACTTAAGGAGCTTGAATTGTTGACTCTTTAGGTGATTTGATGCTTAGCAAGACTTAGGTGTAGAAACAGTCTATGGAACCTAAGAGTTGAGCATAGCCAAAGACATATTGGTTTTTTATGCTGGACTGAAGCATATCAGCTAGACCAAAGAACGTTGGACTAAAACATATGAGTTGGATTGAAGCAGTTTGTTTTTTTCTTGATCGAAGTGGCTACTTCTATTTGTTAGATTTTTTTATTTTAAGCTTCCTTTTTTATTAGGTATCATTTTAATTAGATTTTATATTAATTAGATTTCCTATTAATTGAGATTTCTATTTACTTATATTTCTATTAATTTGGGTTTTCTATTTATGAGGTTGATTATTTTACGATTAAAATCATATTACGGTAATTGATTAATATGACTTAATATGGAATGTATGTTGGTAAATTAGGGTTTTTATAAGTGTATAAATATAAAAAGAAACACAAAGTTAAGGTTTTGCAACGTGACGAAGCAGCAATATTGATAATAAAAGAGATCCACTAGTGTGTGTTTTTATAGTGTAGTGAGGTAGAGAATAAACACTTGAATATGCATTTAGAGATCGTATTTCTTTGTAAACCCAGAAGAGACCTTTGTACATAGTTGACTTATTGAGTATTTAGCATTTCAGAGTCTTACTATGACCTCCTATAAATATATTGTGTATGTTACCTATGGAGGTAGGATTTATTCACGATGTAAACCACGTTAAATTTATTTTTGTGTGTTTGTTTTACTTTTTGTTCTCTCTTATTAAGTGTGTTCTTGAAATAAGGTAAGAACCGAAACTTTAATTACCACATGCGGCCTGTCGACAAGTGTTCACCAACTTTCGGTCATTACATTGGTCGAGTGACTTTAGCTTAGCGAGTCTTGTTAGGTTGGTTTGTATATTTTTCATATATTATATGATATCCCTAAGAAGTTGTGCGGTCAGTCTGGAGATCTGAAATCAATATTCAATGCTAGTGAAAAAAATAAAATGTAAAGATAAGATCACGGCTTTTGGGTAAACTCAAGCGCATTTATAATGATGGATTATATGTAGTTTAACCTTTAAAATCACATGAGATAACGATTTTAATATTTGGACAGTTAAGATTATAAAATTTCTTTTACATATGAGAATATTTGCTTCCATTGAAGAGGAGGGTATAAATGAGATTGATGTCGAAGTGATGTCTGAACCTTAAAGTTTGTTGATCTTGAGCCTGGAAGATGGGGTGCTTCGAGAGGTATCTCAATAGTCTATGAGTAAGTGGAAAGTACAAGTAAAATAAACCTTTTTTTTTTAGTTTTTTTTAATCGTGTTTTAATTTTTATGTAATGTATATTATGTCACGACAATGACAATTTAATATTTGAGATTTTAATAGAAACCATATTTTTTATAACTATTTTGTATTTTATTTTAATATATTTTGATATATATATATATATATATATATATATATATATATATATATATATATTTGTTGATTTGATAATAATGAGAAGGTCTAGGACACCTACGCCACTAGCGTGAACACCGTTTTTTAGTTGAATCCTAATCTGGTCCGACCCGCCGTGAGTTCAATATTTTTGAGCACGAGTCTGATCCGCACGTGTCCATGTCCAACCCGATCCGGTCTGCAAACAATATTTTTATTATGCGGATTTTTCGGTTCGGTTTGACCCGGTCGGAATGCATCTTAAGTTTGGCTTTATTTTATAATTTATAAAAAAAAATAAGATTTAAACTTTTTAAATCAAAACAAATATATTCAAATAAACCATTAAATGTTACTTAAATAAAAATAATAAAAATATTTTAAAAAATAAACAATCTAAAACATGTCTTAAATAATATGAAATAAAACATTAAACAAAAATAAACAATCATGACCACCATTTATACAATGTTTTCATCTTCATATTCATTGTCAAAATCATCAAGAAATTTTTGAAATGTCGATATTAAATGTGGCATTGACTTTGGTCACAAACTTATCAAAAAAACATAATGCTAAATTAAATAATAAAGACTAATGAATAAATTGATAACTATAAGAATATAAATATTATTGATTGAGTTTGGTTGGAGAATCTACTTATTAAATATATTATTAAAAATAATATTGAGTGGAAGAATCTAATTAATAATTTTTAAAATTACAAATTTATATGTTATTAGAGACAAGTTTTTTAGTAATTAGTAACTTTTTATATATTATTATTATTATTGTTATTATTATTATTAATTATATGTTTAATTTTTATTTATATTTTATATTATTGTGTTGGACAAACTAAAAATTCATATCTGACGCGACCCACATACAAACTATAATTTTAAAATCCGTATCTGGTCCATTATAAATTTAGACCAAATAAAACCCAACAGGATCCGGCCGGATCAGACACTCTATATATCTAATTATCTTCATTTATGAGAATTTGAGTAATATACTTAAGAAACATGCACGTTAAGTATTAGTTTTGTCTCCAATGCATTAAATTTTTGTTAAAAAAAGCTTTATTTTGTGTAATATGTAAGTGGAATATATATTGTCATAACTGGTATAGAATATGTAAGTGGATCTCAAGTAGATTAGAGATTCAACTAAAATATATATTGCCATATAATGTAGGTTTCTAAAACACTAGATTTGTCATATATTATAGTGTTGCAAAAGAATAGATTTTATCTTATTTATAACACGCCTTCTTTGTTTATTATAATTGGAATGGCTTGTTTATTATACTTGGAATCACATGTTTAATATATTACAAATCATATATTTATCATAATTGGAATCACATGTTTATTATACTACTAATTACATGTTTATTATACTTAGAAATAACATGTTTATTATACTTGAAATCATATGTTTATTAATGATACATGTTGATGTGTCACATGTTTGCTTGTGGATGTCTCGTAGGTTTACTTCATGGATAAGTTATTAGAATTCTCATGACAATACTCAACAAATTTAACCTCCTCTTCAGCTTTGGCAATACTATCAAAGATATTTCCAAAGAAATCTTGATTCCAGTTTTTTAAATGAGTTTTAAGTCTTTTAAGTTTTAACCATAAAACATGAATGGATTATAAATATGAATGTATTTGAGATGTACTCGCAACATATATACTCTAGTGACTATAATAAATATGAATGGAGAATGTACCGTTTGAGGAAGGTGATTGATTCACTTAATTTTCACTCATAGACTATATTTCGTTCACTTAATAAATCATTATTTCAATCATGGATTTAAATAGGTAAATGTGTGTGATGGATTAAACTTCAAGAATTGTTTTTGAAATTCAATTTTGACGGTTCGTGTTGTAATGGAGAATGTACCGTTTGAGGAATCGCATGTGATGCAAGTGGAGACATGCTTGTTGTTTTTATTCATTTATATGAATAGAATATTTTATCAGCATAAAGTCAAGGTATAGTTTTTGGTTTAAAAGTTGTTTTCTCTATGTTTTTTGTTGTCGATATTATTGAGCATGATTCTCATTAGTGACTAATACTATAAAATATTATTAAAAGTCTCGGATTATAAATAATGTGATGCAGATAGTTTAGCGCTGGAATTTATGAAGACTGGCGATCACCCGAAGAATGCGGTGAATTGACAGTTTGGAGCTCCGGTGTCTGATTTTGACCCACAGCACCTTGTTTCGAACAAAACGACATCACGAACACAAGTCATGAGCTTTGCTCATGAGCTATGGGCCTTTTTGGGCATTTGGACTCATCTATCATCTTATTTTGCGTTTTTAATACTTTAGAATATTTTAGTAATTTTCATATTTTTGGTTTTAGGGTTTCACTTGAATCCTTATATAAACATATCTTCTATACATTGTTGACGAAGTTGTTTTTTATTAATAAATTAGGGTTTTCATCCCTCTTTAGCTTCTCTTGCGTTTCACTCTGAATCATAGTGGTATCAGACACAGGCTGTCCTGTGAGATGGTGCAAGGAAGAACCAGCGGTCGCAGTGGCACTGCAGTGACTAGAGATACAAGTGATTTTGGTGATCGTGAAGTTGCTGACCTACGCCGTTAGGTGGCTGATCTTACCCGTCAGATAGTTGATCTTAACGCCAGGCAACAAGGCACAGAGGTTGAAGGTATCGATAACCCTTTTGGGGAGGGGTTCGAACAGAATACTTATCACGGCCGCCGATGGGAGCTTGGATTAAAGGTAGACATCCCGGACTTTGATGGTAGCTTTAAGGCAGAGGCGCTTGTTGATTGGTTATCCCAAATTGAGGAAGTACTGGACTTCAAGGAAGTTCTGGAGGAGAGAAGGGTCGCGTTGGTCACCATCCACCTGCGCGGCAGGGCACAGGCTTGGTGGCAAGAAGTGAAGAAGAACCGTGAGCGTGAAGGCAAGGATAAAGTCCGCAGTTGGCAGAAGTTTAAAAAACAAATCCGCAAGGCTTTCCTACCTTATAACTTCGAGCGGGAACTATTCCAGCGACTCCAGAATCTTCGTCAAGGACCACGATATGTGGACGAGTATACAAAAGAATTCTATCAGTTGCTGGCTCGTACGGATGTGAACAAGTTGCCGCATCCGCGGGTATCCCGCTATATTGGTGGGTTGCGTCTTCAGCTTCAAGATGTGTTGAACATGTTCGACTCTTGCTCTGTTTCCGAAGCCCATCGGTGTGCCTTCCAAGCAGAAAAACAGTTGGCTCGCCGGACCCAGATTGGCGTACGGACTGGTGCTCCTTCACGGACTTCGGCGTCCAAACCAGTTCCACGTCCAACCGTTCCCATTGTTCCCATTGGTGCGACCAACCGTTCTGCTAGTAAGTTACGTTGCTTTGACTGTGGAGAATTAGGGCATCGTCAGGTAGAATGTCTGAATGCTGCGGGTGCTAGGGGTCTTTTCTCTCACGAGGCACTTGAACCGGCCCCCATTGTTCCTGATGGTCTCCCAAAGTTTGATACATATGATGATGATATGGCGGAAGTTACGGCGGAGGTTGTGACAGTTGATGTGTTTGCAGATGTATTTCCCATTGCTAGCCCTGTTGTGACTAATGTGTTTGCAGATGTGTTTCCTATTGCTAGCCCTGTTAGGACTGATGTGTTTGCGGAGGTGTTTCTTATTGCTAGCCATGTTGGGACTGATGTGTTTGATGTGTTTCCCGTTGCTAGCCCTGTTGGAACTGATGTGTTTGCAGATGTGCTTCCTGCTGTTAGCCCTGTTGGGACTGATGTGTTTGCAGATGTGTTTCCTGTTGCTAGCCCTGTTGTGACTAATGTGTTTACAGATGTGTTTCCTATTGCTAGCCCTGTTGGGACTGATGTGTTTGCAGAGGTGTTTCCTATTGCTAGCCATGTTGGGACTGATGTGTTTGCAGATGTGTTTCCCGTTGCTAGCCCTGTTGGGACTGATGTGTTTGCAGATGTGTTTCCCATTGCTAGCTCTGTTGTGACTGATGTTTTTGCCGATGTGTTTCCTATTGCTAGCCCTGTTGGGACTGATGTGTTTACAGATGTGTTTCCTGTTTCTGACCGTGACACCAGGTTTATAAGTCATTTCTGGCGCAGTTTATGGCGCATGGTGAATATGCAGCTCAGTTTCAATCGTACCTACCACCCCCAGACAGATGGTCCGATAGAAGTGGTTAATCGTTCTCTCGGTAACTTATTGCGCATCCTGGTGGGAGATCACCCGAAGGCATGAGATCAGCGCCTACCGCAGGCACAGTTTGCCCACAATCATGCCCTTCACCGCTCGACGGGTCTTTGTCCTTTCCAGGTGATGTATGGTGTTGTGCCCCGTGGTCCTGTCGACTTGATCGCCCTGCCTAGTAAAATTCGTGTTCACACAACTTCCGAGGAGCTTGTATCGCAGATTCGCCAAACCCACCAGATGACTTACGATCAGCTTGTCTTGAGCACCGGCAAGTATAAGTCTGAGGCGGATTCTTATCGTCCTCCTGTTTAGTTCGAAATTGGTGACTATGTGTGGGTTGTTTTAACCAAAAATTGGTACCCTGCTAGTGAGTACAACAAACTGGCCTCCCGGAAGATTGGCCCGGTGGAGATTGTGGAGCAGATCAACCCGAATGCTTATCGACTGCGTTTGCCTAGCCATCTTCGTACGTCTGATATGTTTAATGTTAAGCATCTGATTCCTTATGGAGGTGACTCTTCTGACGAGGAGACTGGTTCTGATTCGAGGACGAATCTTCTCGACCCCGGCGGGAATGATGCAAATAGTTTAGCGCTGGAATTTATGAAGACTAGCGATCACCCGAAGAATGCAGTGAATTGACAGTTTGGAGCTCCGGTGTCTGATTTTGACCCACAACACCTTGTTTCGAAGGAAATGACGTCACGAACACAAGTCATAAGCTTTTCTTGTGAGCTATGGGCTTTTTTGGGCATTTGGACTCATCTATCATCTTATTTTGCGTTTTTAATACTTTAGAATATTTTAGTAATTTTCATATTTTTGGTTTTAGGGTTTCACTTGAATCCTTATATAAACATATCTTCTATACATTGTTGACGGAGTTGTTTTTTATTAATAAATTAGGGTTTTCGTCCCTCTTTATCTTCTCTTGCGTTTCACTCTGAATCAGAATGGACTCTTGTAAATTTATAATCTTAGCTTTGAGGCTCAATTTAAACACGTTTGTACCTATGTTAATGAAGTTGTTGATTGGTTGACTTTGTGGATATATAGAGTCCGAGAGGATATGTTCACTCTCTATTAGTAATGTTCAGTTAAAAACCCTTATATGTAAAGACTTGTGGGGTTTGGGAGCATTTCAAAATGGCTAAAGATAGATGGTATCA